>CM077025.1:153003425-153323425 GCA_039090855.1 Macrothele yani | reverse complement strand
ATTGGGCCTACGTAATGACCATCGCAAGTTCATCTTTTTGTATTGTTATATTTACAATTAATTCAAACCTCGCTCTTTTGTCGGGTTTTAATTTTGAACTCGAAACGTGTTATAATTCGTCTAATGTAACTTAACTTGGCAAAGCCACCCGTTGGCAAGCGAAAGCTCGGTGCATTAAAATACTCTTTTTTACTATATTAATTATGGGTTTATGTTACATTATTGTCTCATCGGTTATTTCGTCATTTTTTTAATTTCCATTGTTATATTCTTCCTTTAACACAGCAGTGAAGCCCCGACTCTTATATTTTTAATTTATCTTGTTTTGATATCTGATTTGTAAAATTTGACGGTTTGATAAGGCCTCCATAGAAAGGTGAAAGCTGGGCAACGTTATTTGCATTTCTACACGAATAAACGAAAGTTTTCAACCATTATGAGCAGCAAATACGGAGATACATGTATATTGCCAGGGTTGTATATTCTACAAGAATGGACACGTAGGCAAAGAGGGATCTGGGATCTTTCCTTCAAGAAGCTTCTTTTGTTACATATTTATAGAAAAATATATGTATTAGGTACAAAAACATACCGACGGATGAAAGGATGGACAAACGAATGGACTTACTCGTCGTTCTTCAATTGATACAAAAGACATTTTTTCAATTCCACCTCTAGAAATTGTTTGAAACAAAAATTCTGAATGAGTGGAAACAATTGGTAAAAAGACAGAAGGAAATATTTCGTCATGCTAACATTTGTCTCATCTTTTAAGTTTCCCAATTCATTTTCTAAATGCTAAGATATTATGTCTGTAGTGGATGAAGTATTCACATGATCTCGTATTTCAAAAGATTTTTTAAGGACAAGACATTCACATGCATACCGAATATAAATAAAACTCCGTTAAACAAAATGTTGATAATAAATAGTTTAGAAAAGATGATTAAAGAGGAAAAAGATAAGAATGCTACAACAGAAATTTAAGATTATAATTACAGTGAAAATGTGAAAAATACATAACACATTAAGATTAAATAAATGTTCCTCTTTACGGAAGAAGTTATAAAAGGAATAATATGTATACCGTTTATACCTGGGGCAAAATAAACAGAGCTGCACGTTATGAAATAACATTTTGTCCGGGAAAACGAAATGAAACTACGTATTAAAAAAACCAAATAAAATACTTAATTTCAGACGAAGAGTAAATGTCTCTCAGGAACAGGAAAGTAATGAAAACTTTAATCAAGAAACATTTCAGTCAACAAAGACAATCACGTAAGAAAACAAATATAAAAGTTGCCGTATAGTTTAAAGAAGTATACGCAATATTTAAACAGTTTATTTTCAAAAAGTTCAGCAAATAAAATATTGGGACGAATAATAAAAAAGAAAACAAGTTAGCAAGTCAAGAGAAAAGAAGGCGCGTAAAGTTAAAAAGCACTGTAAAAGTGACGTTTTAAAGTCACTTGGAAACAAAGAAAGTTGGGCTTTTACAACTTATAAGAAAGTTCAAACAAAAACACAAAATACCAAAATTGTCACTTTATGGGATATTGTTCTTGAAATGCAGTCTTTATTTATAGACTAAAAGTTCACATTTGACTTTAGTAATTAGATTTTTAAGACGATTTTTAAGTGAGATTTTTTTCATGATTGACAATAAATGAAAAAAAGACCGTGACGATAGAAGTAAAACTCTGCACCAGCGCTAAGATTTGGAAAATTTCTTTAAAAATTACACTTTATGTTTGCAGTACTTTCATTAAGTACTGTAACACACAATTTTACAACCATAGGCCGTGGACTACCTTGTGGTCAACGTTCGTGACTGCCACGGAGAAACCTTAGGTTCGATCCTAGGCAGGTACGAAAGCTCGAACCACTAAATATCCGCCGTGGGTTTGGGATGGGCACGTTAAGACGTCGGAAAGGGGCGACTGGCCCGCCGGTAATAAATAAGGGGCGTCTTCCTCCCTTTCTACCTAGCTTCCGCGTCACTTCCTTATTTGGCACTTTATCCCAAATCTCCTAGCTACCTATTTCAAGTGTTTGTTTAAGACCTGGGGTCAGACACTCCCTTCCTAAAATCCTTTACATCTGATCTGATCTGATCTTTTACAACGATTAACAAATCAATGAAACAAAATGAGCCACTCTAGTGTGTTATGTTTCGGTATCACAAAACAAGTCTTTCTGAAAGACACAGCGTGCAATCAAGCAGCGATATTCATCGTAGCTGGGCTTTCAAAGTGTGTTTATTTCTTCCTGAAGTCAATTTATGAGCTAAATATGGCATGTTATTTCAAGCGTCCATAGCCGGAGTGAACCAATGTAGATATAAACAAAAGACAATTCAGTTCTTAGGGTTATTCAAATGTCGTCGTCAGGCGTCGTTCACGCCGAGAAATCCTTAAGCAAACTTAAACAAGAAGGATGACACCAAACTATTAAGTGAAATAAACATATCATTTGAATCCATGTCTCTTGGAACAACGAAGAACAAAAAAAAAAAAAAAAAAAAAAAAAATTAACAGATTTTCAGAAAAATAAAGAAAGACAATCAGTGAAAAACAATATGTGTGAAAACACGAAATTGCCGGTGACGATGGTCGAACTCGCATCCTTCTGCTCCGGAGCCGAATGCTTTCGCAATTAAGCTACACCGACGGAATTTATCGCTGCAACTTTGCCGTTTTGACATGTGCGTCACATCTGTAGTACGTCACATACATCCCTCTATTGAGAAAAGCGGAGGCAAGGAATTCGCACGTTTCGGGTCAGCCATAAACTATACTTGAGGTAACGCTCTGTAGAAGAAGTTATCCCCACTAATTCCAGATGATGTGTGGAAGAAGCATCGCACATTTTACGAAGCGAAGAAGGAATTCTCTTTAATTACAACGTCGTGTGGAACGAGCAACATACACTTTTCGAAGAACCTAATGGTCGTTAGATCCATTTTTTACGTTTGGACGCCAATGTGAAAATCCCAATGACGCGACTTCGGATAAAGGCATCCAGATGTCGTCTACGGGATTGCCTGTTGGCCATATCACACAGTGGGTGGCAGCAACTCGACGTCGTTCAAACCGATGTACACCATGCAATAGCTTTCAGCGAATTGCTGAGCGTACACCGCCCGTGTGCTTTATATACTTCCGACCCCCACCCCTACGTCATGCTGCATATATGCGCATGCTCAACCGTACCAGACCCAAGTCTATCTCCTGAGTGGTCTTTCGGTCCGTTCTGCCTGCTCGTTCCGCTGTTATGCTAATTTCTCCTCTTCGTCTTTAATTTTTGCACACCAGTGTATAATAGGTTTTCTCTTAAGTTGTCCAAAGATTGATACACATACATAGTAGTCGGTTTCTTGTAGTAATACATTGTATAATAAATAGCTGGTGCACCAAATAGGGAAAAGGAGAAGAAATATCTTGTGCCACAAAAAACAAAAACAAAATCTATACGATATGCTATCCACAATATCCTGCCTCACTACGGAACTTCAAAATTTGACAGACGATTGAAATTTGAAAGTTAATCAAACCTCAAGTATTTCCACGAATCACTACTATTAGAGGAAATTTCTCGTCATACATATATGGAAAAAGTGAGAACGGAGATTTTCCGTTAATATACGAAATGAATTGCGGAAAGGTTTCTTAAAATTCAGAATTTTTCGTTAACACGTCTCTAAAATGGTAATTTACCGTCAATATAAGAAAGAAACTGCGGAAAGGTTTCTGAAAATTCAGAATTTTCCGTTAACACGTCTCTAAAACGGTAATTTACCGTCAATATAAGAAAGAAACTGCGGAAACGTTTCTGAAAATTCAGAATTTTCCGTTTTCTCTAAAACGGTAATTTACCGTTAATATAAGAAAGAAACAGTGGAAAGGTTTCTGAAAATTCAGAATTTTCCCGTGGCACAAAAAAGTCCTTTAAATTCAGGTTTTTTTCCGTCATTTCACGGAAAAGGTTGTATCAGAAACATGCTTCGTTAATTCACGAAAGGAATGAAGGAAACTTGCCCGTGAATTTCAGAAATGTTTTTACAGTGCGCTGAATACTGTTATCCCATTCTATACTGCATGTGCCACATGCTCAGCGCATTTCCAGAAGCTCTTGATAAAGCGCAAACTTCACGGCAAAACAAAGCATAGGCAGGTGCGCATGGAGGCTACCTCGAGCCAGTCGGCATGCAATAGTTTGACGGTAAATGGGGTAAGAGCCAGTGGGAATTTCAGATCTTTGGGTAGTAGCTAGCATGACAGTGGGTTCCGTATGAATCTGTTCATGAATGAGATGATTCCTCATTCCTTAGTCATTCGACATACCCCACTATCAATTTCGATGAGTACTGTGACTTTCCTGCAGCTTCTCTTGCAAACAGCAGTGAATAGTTTATGCTTTCTGCTACATACACGGGTTGACCAGATTAATGTGAATACATAGCTCATGGACGTGACATACACTGAAGAGCAATTGAATGAGAGATACCTGTCTAGTAACGTGTAGCACCACCTTTCGCCATGACGATAGCGGCGATTCGTCTCGGCATGAACTCGACAAGACACCGGAAGCGTTGGGAAGCCATACGGATCCACGACCTCTGAACAAGCTCCCACAGTTCACGAATATTTGATAGAGGGTGGTCAGAGCCTCGAACATCTCACTCGATGGCATCCCAGATGTGATCGATGGGATTGAGGTCAGGTGACCTAGCTGGCCAAGGAAGCGAGGTCTCGACGGTGGAGTGTTCATCCAACCATTCGGATACAATTCGGGAGCGATGGCACGGTGCAATGTCTTGTTGCAGGATGAGGTCCCCAGTGGAATATTGAAGACGCACAAACGGGGGCAAATGGTCGTCCAGGATATCCCGGTAACGTTGACCTGTGAGGGACGATGTCACACGTACCAGGGGTTCCATTTCAGTCCACGTAAACAATCTTCAGACGAGAATGCCACCCCACCAGCCTGAAGAGTACCCTGCTGGCAAGAAGGATCCATCGCTTCATGTAGTTTGCGCCGTACTCGTATCCTGCCATCAGCATATACCAACGTGAATCTCGACTCATCAGTCCATGCAACATTTTTCCACATATCTAGGGTCCAGTGGTGATGTTCCCGCGCCCATGCTAATCTTTGCACCCTGTGATGTGAGGTCAGTAGCGGTACCCTAGTGGGACGGTGGCTTCTGTACCCCATAGTGAAGAGATGGTTCTGGATGGTGTGGTTGCTTATACGTTTTTGTGCACCAGCGTTAAATTGCCGAGTGATTTCTTGCACTGTGGCCCGTCTATCCGCTGTAACAATGCGAGCTAGCCGACGATGACCCCGCTCATTCACACGCTGTTGTCCACGGCAGTTGGCCCTTGCAGGGATGGTTTTACCGGATTCGATGTACTCACGGTGCCTGCACGACTTCCGAGATGGAGTGACCCATTCGTCGGGCCCCAACAATTTTCCCACGATCAAATGCGCTTAGATCTTTCGTCTTACCCATACAGCATCAGACTCTTACTGATTCCTGTCGCATCACTCCTTATATTGTCCTTATGTACGTCATGTCGTTTCCGTTTACAGGGCCGCCTACAGCGCCACATTTGCATAACGCCAGCTGTCTCCAATTCAATTGCTCTTCAGTGTATAATGCAGCTGCGTGCGTCGCATCGCGCAGAGGTGTGCACCATTTTTTGGTTGTAATAGTTTTGTTCAAAACCTTTAAGGTCCTGTTTAAGTGCATTTAAATTGTGTTGTTGCAAAATTTATTTCAGTGTCACGACGAAATGAGCATCCTAACGTACTTCGAAAGAGGGCTAATTGTAGGTGAACGGCTAGTTGGTGCCTCTGTGACAACAGTCGCCAAGGTAATGGGGGTATCGAGAGCTGCTGTGTCTAGAGTCATGACAGCATACCGTGATCATGGCAAAACCTCATGTGCGGAACACAAGAGCTGCTAGTAAACAATCCTGACTGATAGAGACAGGAGAGCATTAAAGAGGATTGTTACCCGTAATAAGACGGCCATGGCGCCGAAAATCAGTGCGGAGCTCAATATGCTTCTCCAGACCACACTATGAAAGAAAAAAGTGCAAAAGAAACTGTATAAACAAGGCATTCATGGCAGAGCAGCTATTACAAAACCTCTGGTGGCACGGGTGAATGCTCAGCGGCGACGGCATTGGTGCCAGGAGCTTACAACATGCATGGAAGCGTGTAATGTGGTCGGATGAATCCATATTCACACTATTGCCCACCTCGGGACGTTTATACATGTGGGGAACACAATCAGAAACGTATAACTCAGACTGTCTGCTCCTAACAGTGCAGCATGGTGGTGGTTCTGTCATGCTTTGGCCGCTCATAGTGTGGTTTTCAGCAGGTTCCCTGATCACCTTGAAAGGACGGATGACTGGCAGGGCGTATGAAACCATTTTGGCCGAGCAAGTCCATCCAATGGCCCAGACATTGTTTCCTGCAGGGATGCCATCTATCAAGATGATAACACCCCAATTCACAGAGCTCGGAATGTGCAATCATGGTTTGAAGAACATGAGGCCGATCTATCACACCTTCTTTGGCCTCCCCAATCAGCAGATTTAAACATCATCGAGCCACTTAGTCCTGTGGTAGAAAATACAGTAAGATCCAAATATCATCCTCCTGCATCTCTCAAGTACCTGGAACAGTTTCTGCAAGAAGCATGGTGTGTAATATCCCACTATCCACCATCCAGAATTTCTATGCGTCCATTCTAAGGAGGCTTCAGGCGGTTTTGAATGCCAAAATGGTCCCACACCCTATTAGGTACGCAAAACCTACTTTTCCTAAGTGTTCACATTATTCTGTCCAACCCCTGTACATGAAAAAACCACCGTTCACCCTCTCGAGCGCAAGTAATTCGCCCTCTGTCGAAGTTGATATGTTGCTGATGTAGATGGCGAATGGGACGTCTTGGTACTCTCGATGATCGCATTTGCAATCTGAAGACGGTCCCTGCAAGACAAAAGCTTCTTGAATGTCTCATATACGCGTTGCTTTGAATTACATGCTCTCTACGTATGTGCGGCACAGCTGGAGCTTCCTCTCGACCTATGCCATATTTTACATGTTTGCAAATCTCGTCGCACTTCATCCGTCTGATGATTTGCAATTCGGATCTTCGTTCTGGGTGCTGCAATTTCAGTACTACAAAGCACGTACACTAAGTGTTCACTGATTTACAACCACCCCTATGCAAAGCTAGTTACAGCCAATAATGAGAAGAAAACGTGGTTTCGAAACTAAAGTAGTGTATATAGTGGGTTGGTGGTTCGGTTGAGACGACGTTACGGACGAAACGAGTAATATCAAGAACTCGGCGGAGTTTACGAAGGCCAAATTGTATGAAAACACTAAAACGGCTAAACTTGTAGTTTGTTCGAGTGTCTACGTGGTTAAAGTGTGACAGGAATGATGCCAAAATGACGAAACAACAAACCGGCAACACTACTGCAAAGGGCGGCGAAAGTAGATTCACTGGAGAACGGCGAGTGAATCCCAACCGTTGCGGCACAGTTTTGCCGTTGACGGCGCAATGCAATATGAGCAACCTAGAAACAATACGCCGCGCGACTACGCGCCGCACGCTGGCACGAATGGGTTGCACGCCACTGTCACGCAATAAGAATCCATCGACATAAACGATTCTCCTTGTACCAACAGCATGCGGATATGACGATAGAAGATTGGAAGAAGGTGTCCTGGTTCCATAAATTGAATCACGGTTCATCGGATCTACTTTCTCCATTCTGCCGGTGGACAAGTCCATATTTGGCATACGCAGCCAGAGGTTATGGCTTCCTCGTGCATGTTACTGACTATCTACGCCCGTGGTGCGTTTGTATAATACTAGCTGTATAAACCGGAACACCCTGATTCACGTGGAACAACGTATGGACGGGGTCTACTACCAGGGACTGTATGCGGACCACGTGACCACATACTGTTGGCCCTTCCCCCAGAGGGAGACCGCTAATGCTCCATGTCATCAGGACCGCATCGTACAAGAACTATTCCACGGAAACTGTGCTAATATAAGACATTTTCAATGGCCCCCAAACTCTCCTCATCTCAAACCAATTGAAGTTCTTTGGAAAGTTGTATAATGCCAGATGAGGCAGTTAGACACATCAAACAGAGACATACCGGAACTACGGACCGCACTACAAGGCGCTTAGTTACAAATACCTCGTGGAGTCGATGCCACCCAGGGTGGTGGCCGTTTTCTGGGCAATAGGGAGGACACCAAGTTTCAGAAGGTTGGTCATAATTCAGTGAGCATTCGGTGTATATAATTGATTGATTGTTCAAACAGTATTCAAACCGCTTGATACACTCGTATTTTCCAAGCATGCCGTCTATGAATAGTTGGCTCCTAAGCAATGAGAAATATTGTCATGTTATTTACATTTGTGTCGACGTACATACTTAGAGTTAATCACAACTTTCAGAACTTGAAATATTAAGCGTCATCGTAAATAACACAAGGATAAGTGTCTTACCTAACTGCTTGTAAAAAATATTCCAATGCCTCCTGGTGTTTTCCTTGACTTTCAAGAGCATGTCCGACGTTATTATAGAGTTTGGCATTCCTCTGGTTAACACGAAGACCGGCCATGAATATGGTGTATTCGTTTCTCCTGTAAAAGTGGTCATACGAAAATAAATTTTAGCTAATAGTTTATCAGCAGAGAAATTTGTTTTAAATGAAAGCAGGTTGTTGTTAAGATTGATTAAGATTCGTCAGTGTGTTGTCCTCTTAGGGCTGGCCGATGTATCGATACATCGCGAAAAACCGATATGTATTTCATATCAATGTAACGGTTTTTCGACTAAAGAAACTACGATACCATCATGATGTATCTCGATGCATACACGATTACATCGTGCACATCTACTGCCACCACCAACCACAGATGTGGGTTCAAACCGGTCCAGCAAATCGCACATGGTACGTAGAGGTAAGAGAACATCCAATGGATGATCTCGTGATGTGTCATTCAAGACAGATCAGGAGATTTCCGTGAAACATAGCATGATCTCGTGATACGCCGTTCTAGACGGCACATCGGGGATTTCCGAGAAATTGATCTCGCGATGTGTCGTTCAAGAATATGCATCAGGAGATTTCCATTGAAACATCGATTGATCTCGCGATGTGTAGTTCAAGAAGGTGCATCAGGAGATTTCCATGAAACATCGGATGATCTCGCGATGTGTAGTTCAAGAAGGTACATCAGATTTCCATGAAACATCGGATGATCTCGCGATATGTAGTTCAAGAAGGTGCATCAGGAGATTTCCATGAAACATCGGATGATCTCGCGATATGTAGTTCAAGAAGGTGCATCAGGAGATTTCCATGAAACATTGGATGATCTCGCGATGTGTAGTTCAAGAAGGTGCATCAGGAGATTTCCATGAAACATCGGATGATCTCGCGATATGTAGTTGAAGAAGGTGCATCAGGAGATTTCCATGAAACATCGGATGATCTCGCGATATGTAGTTGAAGAAGGTGCATCAGGAGATTTCCATGAAACATCGGATGATCTCGCGATGTGTAGTTCAAGAAGGTGCATCAGGAGATTTCCATGAAACATCGGATGATCTCGCGATATGTATTAGAAGAAGGTGCATCAGGAGATTTCCATAAACCAACGGATGATCTCGCGATGTGCCATTCGAGACGGTACATCAAGAGATTTTTTTGGTTAAGAAACAGATGGCTTCTGCTCTAGACCGGAGGTCACGACCTGACTGCCTAGCGGACGGAGATCAGGGAACTCATGCTTTGTCGTTTACGGAGGGACATTAAAAGATTTCCGTCTCCAAGGTTACGAAGACCTCGTAGATGAATACGAATCGCAGCTTCGGGAATCGCTGATCGCTTTATTACGGAATTGCCTACGACGGACGAGATGGCATCTCGTAATTCGTCGTGAAGGGCACGACATCAAAAAGATTTCCGTCTTCTTGGTTACGGAGTGCTCGTGAATCGCTGACGTCAGCAGCGGAGAGCAAAACAAGTTTGGTGTTTCGCGCACATCGACGCGGCAGTGAACGTAAAGCCCACGAATAATGTTATTCTGTTATTAAAAACTTACTATACAACAATAACAGTTATCTCTCTTTCTTTTCTTTTCTTTTCTTTTCATTTCTCTTTCTTTTCTTTTTCTTTTTTTTTTCATTTCTCTTTCTTTTCTTTTCTTTTTTTTTTCATTTCTCTTTCTTTTTTTTTTTTTTTTCATTTCTCTTTCTTTTTCCTTTTTTTTTTTTTTTTTGAAACAAAAAAATTTGAAAGAAGCAAAGATGAGTGAATATTTTACTTGGCATAATGCTAAATAAATAGTGGACAAATTGCTTTGAAATGAGCAATGTTCATAAGTAAAGGACGGAAAATAAAACAAAATCGTTTGAATTTCCTACCAAGTATTTCAAAGGTGAAGTGTTTTTCCATGTATTGAAAAAAACATTTAACCTAGTTTTTATAAGGAAGTTAAAATAAAAATACTAATACAAATGTCAAACAGACAACAGGCTTAAAATATCAAGCAAAATATCCACGTATGCATGTTTTACCTTATAAAGTAGTGTAATCTAAAATTATGTGGGATTTTTTTTCTTTTTGGAAGCATTCAAAATTTTGCAATAGTATTTAACATTTTGAAATTTCTTTTACACGTTTTTTTACATTCATATGTTCTTAGGGCCAATCATAGGGAAACCTATAACCTGGGTTCCATTGTACTTAGAAGAGATTGCAGAAAAAGTAAATATTTTCCATTCTAAATGAACAATATGTTTCATCAAAATGTTCCAAATTAGATGCTGGGAATTTTTTCTCCTCTTTTTGAAGATTACTCACTCTTAGCTTCGAAGTACTTATCATATGTTCTTAGTAGTTATCGAAATTTTATAAAACTATTATAACATTTTACTTCTGGAAGTATTTTAACAGCATAGTCAGTTGTTAAAATCTTGTAACGAAGTACATTCCATTTAATACACCCTGAAAATACAATTTTACTTTTTTGTTGTATGTAAATCATAAAGACACTTTTCATATATAATGTCAATATATAGGCAAAAATGTAATATAAAATATAACTTTAATGTAATATGAAATGTAACAATTTTATGCTAACAGAATGCATTCATTAAATAAATAAATGAAAAACAATAAAATTCTTTACAACAGAAATACGGTCATCACGTGCTGTCATTTTGTGTTGCAAAACATGTGACTTAAGGAAACACAAATTTCTATTCTACATTTAAATATAAAAAAATAATTACATGCGATATATAAAATAAACCACCGTCATAGCGCAGTGGTTAAGTTGCTGTGCACTGTATGTGAGGCAGACGTATAAGCTAGTTAAATCACATGACAGCGTTACTGCTAGTTAATGTACAAGAGTAATCTGAAAGATGGCATTTTGGAATCTTGAAATACGACCGATGGGAAGACCACAAAAACGTTGGGTACAACGATGCTCAAGTAGTCTTCGAGGATTTAGAAATCCTAGACTGAAAGTCCAGCATAGAGGGAAGTGGATGCGGACGCTGCTGTCATTTCAGTATTGAAATCTCATGCAGCTGATGAAGAAGAAAAATGGACACTAATTTACATCCGCAGTTGCGAAATCTCGTTCTCGAGCCGCTTTGCCTAAAAATTGGCATTAAATAACTCACTTCTTTTATCTTTTTTTCAGTCTTCTGTTTCTTTTTGAAGATTACATCTGAAACTGCGAGCAGTGTATCACGATCTGGGTTACTATACTTTCTCCACGGAAAGTGAGGGATCAAAACAGAAAACAGATATCCTGTGCTAGGAACTCATACCCCGGAGAAAAAAAATCCAGCAACAGAAATGCTTTTATAAACATGCAAGAAAACGATTAACTCCTCTAACCAGAAGTAATTATAGAGTTCTTTAACGTTTACATTATTTACACTGATGGGATGTAGTCCCTGCAAAACTTACATTTGACTCACCGTGCTTTTGTTTTTGAGATTAAACTTTTCTCGAGAGACCAGATGGTATTTCTTACGCACCAAATCGCAGGACTACTAACATAATAAATGGAAACACGCAAAAGGTGTGCATGAGGTAAGTACAAAAAGTAAAACATGTTAATGTTTGCAGTTATGCACATATACTTCCTGAGTTTTACACGATTTATTGTTATACTTTATATGAAATGAATTTCCACTCTGGTTGTTCCACATATTCTAAGCCACAGTACAACGCCCTAAAACAAGAATTTATGGCTACCATCCACCAGTATTATTGATGCTGGACAGAATCAAATATGTTAGTCAATGTACATACGCTTCTTTGCGAAAGCAAAGAGGTATATTTTCTAGACAAGTAACCGTACTTTTACAATCACACTCGAAACACAATGTTATAGTTTAAATTATGGAGAACTCGATTTGTTCTGATTGTTTCGTACGTTGAAGAACGATTATGATATAACGGCTCCATTATTATAACGTCTTTTTTCTACTGCATCATGATGCGGTTACTGTTGCAGGTACTTCATGGCTACTCTTTTCTACCTAGTATAAACTTGCTCTTCAGTTGCTTCTCCTTTCATGTCATTGTTCACGCAGTATAGTAACTTCTTCTGCAGGATGATTAATCCCACATCTAGGTGGGTTCGCTGTTATAGATCCTCTTTCTTCAGTCTTTGTCTTGGGCCAACGTGCTTTTCAGATGCTCTTCCTTCGTGTCATTATTGGCACAGTACAGGCACTTTGTCTGCAGTATTATTAGTCTCACTTCTAAGTGGGGTTGCTGTTATGGAACCACTTTCTCCACTTCTTCTGTCTTGTGTCGACTGATGTTTCAGTTTATTCTCGGTCATATCATTGTTGACACAGTACAGTCACTTCTTCTGCAGGATCATTAGTACCACATCTAGGCAGGGACGCCGTTAAGGATCCTCTTTCTTCAGCCTTTCTGTCTTATGACAACTTGTTCTTCAGTTGCTTCTCCTTCGTGTCATTGTCGACACAGTGCAGTCATTTCTTCTGCAGGATGATTAGTCCTACATCTAAGTGGGGTCGCTGTTACGGAACCTCTTTCTCTACATTTTCTATCTTGTATTGACTCGCTGTTTCGTATTTTTCCTTCATAACGTTGTTGACAGTCCGTCTATCTAATCTTAGATATTCCTGTAGTTCTCTTTCGTGGAAACTCCATGTTCATCTCACACATTTTTTGTACTTTCTCAAAATATGGCCATATCAGTACCGTTTTGCTTCTTTGTCTTGTTTGAAACCTCTTGAATTCTTACCCTTATCCTCTGACTTCTAATTGTGTCTTTTACAGTGACCAAAAACACATCCACCTGAGCATCTGCATTTCAGCAACACTTAGCTTTTTCTCCAAATATAGTGTAGCGCTGGCCAACTCTCAACGCTGTACAGAAGTGAAAGAACTAATAATGTCTTGAAAACTAGCCTTTTCAGGCTCATTGGCATCATCTACCAGACAGTATACCTCATTTTTATCTCCATTTATTTAATCTGTTTGAGCTCTGCTGTTCACTTCTCCCTTAAGATCTTCGTCTTCCTCCAACATCAACTCCAAGCACTTGAAGCTCGTCTCAATTTCGAATTCCTTTTCCATTTCTGAATAATAAGCCCTTCAATTCTATTCTCTTCTTTTCTGTTGAAGAAAAAATTGACGAATTTTTCCAGTTTCTCCACACTCTCTTCTTAGGTTAATTGCATCATATGTAAATATCATCGTCTACAGTGCTTTCTTCCATCACATCTGCTATTGCCACATCTGAAGCAATATCAAATAAGGAGAGAGTTAAGGAGGCTGATCCTTGATGTACGAACGTTGTTCAAAATGTTTCTATTCATTTACACATACGAGAAAGCTGTGTCATTCTGACTCCTTTTTATTTTACGACAAAGTCCTGTGACACTGCAACGTACTTTTCGCATCGATGTTAAAATGTCTTGATTGCGGTACGGAAAACATCTTTATCGTGGTCAACCACGCACCCACCCCAGGGTCAAAGGCGTATTACTTCTAATTGATATTTAACTTCAGCTTGAGGAACTAATAAATATCTCTATGAACAAGATCTGGAAAATAGCGTGAACAGGCAGTTTATCACTATGCCTTTCAAGGACGGGGAATTATATCACTGTCTTTTAAGGTCAGGCATTGTATCACTACGGTTTTCGAGAACAGGCATTAAACCACTAAGAGTTTCAAGGACAGACATTTTATCCCCATGCCTTTCAAGGACAGGCATTGTATCATCATGCCTTGCAAGGACAGGCAATATATACCCATGCCTTGCAAGGACAGGCAATATATAACCATGCCTTTAAAGGACCGGAATAATACACCATACCTCTGAAAACAAACGTTATATCACAATGCCTTTCAAGGATAGGCATGGTATCACTATACCTTTCACGGATATGCATTATATCACCACACCTTTCAAGAGCAGGTATTATATCAACATGTCTCTCAAAGACAGCAATCATATCACTATGTCTTTCAAGTACAGGCATCATATCACTCTGCCTAAGTCAATATTTCCTGGTAACAGACTCGTCCTGCTAGATATTTTGATTTCTGCAACTACAGTATGAGATAATTGCTTTAAAATGGGGTGCAGACTTGATTTACATTTAAAGGTTCAACTCACTGAAACTTCAACTTAAAGCTTAAATTAGCTTGGTGACAAAAATATCACTTTCCCGGAATACTTCAAATTGTTCTTATCGATGCTCGCAAAAGCTGAAGCCTTATTTATACTTGGAAATCACTTTCAAAGTAACGACCGAGATTCAATAACAGAATTCTACTTAAAATGTCCAATTCTTTATTTTTTATCCACGCACGACAATATTCAATGCACACTTAGCTTGAAACAGCACAGTGAGTAGAATTCACTCAATAATTTCGTACAATATATGTTGACACTTAGCCTCTTCATATATAATATAGCTCTGCTCACATGATCCGCGCTTATAATCTGCACACTGTATATCGCTCTTTACATCTGCCTCTCTGAGTATTTATGAAATTACAAATTTGTCGGGGACAGGCATAGAACCTGCGCCTCCCCGCTCCGGAGCCAGTTGTTCTAACCGACGACGGGATGTGTCGCTGCAGATTTGTCGTCTAGACACGTACTTCACCTATGTAGTACGTCATACATTGTCTATCTGAACATTGCTCAGTTCTCTAAGTATTTAATGATTTTCATTTATTTTTGATAGCCCTCTGACACACTGTCAGGTTTCCAACGTTTATCATTTCGTCCGGAAAAACTTTATGTCGTTAAGCCAGAAAACGGAAAAATGAAATTTACATGAAAACACAGAAACTCAAGAAGAAGGTTAAATTGCAGTTACAATGGCTTTGAAATCCTGCGGTATTGAAGATACATACATTAATATTATTAATAACATCTATGAAAATGCAAGTGCAAAGATTCGGCTTTTTGAGAATACAGCACCCATAAAAATTGGAAAGGGAGTGAGACAAGGTGACACTATATCTCGCAAACTCTTTAATGCTACATTGGAAATGTATTTCAATCACTAAACTGGGAAAACAAAGGGATAAAGATTAATAGAGATTATCTAACTCACCTTCGTTTTGCTGATTGCGTAGTCATTTTTGCAACTACCCCATCAGAGCTGCAAAGTATGATCCAGGAACTTGCTGACAACAGTAAAGAAGTGGGATTAAAAATGAACTGTCAGAAGACAAAAGGGATGTACAATGCTTTTACAAGAAATGAAGATTTATCGATTGATGGGAGAAAGCTGGAGATAACCAATACCTACATTTATCTTCGACAGCAGATATCAAGTGAGGGTCACATTGATGACGAAACTAATCGGCGTATAAAATTTGCCTTGAGAGCTTTTGGAAGAAACAGCATAATTTTCAACAGCAAAATGTCATTATGACTTAAAACAAAAGTGTTTGATCAGTGCATCCTTCCAGTGCTTACTTATGGTGCAGAGACGTGGACCTTAACTAAAAGAGACATGCAAAGACTGCAGGCAACTCAAAGAAGCATGGAGAGGTGCATGCTCGGTGTAACCAGGAGAGATAAGAAGAGGAACTCGTGGATCAGAAAAATGACAAGAGTGGAAGACATCATGATCAGAGTAAAATCCCTGAAATGGCAATGGGCTGGACATATTGCCAGAAGGACAGACCATAGATGGACAGCTGAAATTTTAGACTGGATTCCAAGGGACATGAAAAGACCCAGAAGAAGACCACATGGGAGATGAGTGGATGAAATTCGAAAGTATGCGGGAGTAACATGGAGGAGACCGGCAGAAGACAGACCGTTGTGGAAGAAACTTGGGGAGACCTTCGTCCAGCAGTGGATTAATAATGGTTGACGATGATGATACGACACACAACGTTTAGTTTCATCTTCATTTTCCTGGTCGTCGGTAACGTCTCAGCAATTAGCTACAGGAATTCTTATTTTTATATACAATTTTGAAAACTGCTTTTCAGTGTCATTGGCTGCCTGATTTACGCTGTGTGATAACATATCACAAATGATAGTTTTGCTCAGTAATTTCATGTGTCCTACATGGTAATATTCAGTTCTACTTTCAAATATATCGAGTATTCGAACGCATTACCTACTTTCAAGAATGCATTGCTTCTAAATTACAGAAAGAGTTTATTTCTCTGACTTACGACGAACGGGACTGAAGTCATATCAACAGCATGTACTCGTATTAATATATTTGAAGTTGATATACTGTTGGTATTTGAAACCGATATTTGAAGTATTTCATTTATTACAATTCTACCACATTTGCAATGAATTTGCTTGAATTACTGAAACTATCGATAGATCATACTTTACCTCCAGTGAGAAGTGGCTGATATTTTTCCACGAAGGAAGTTTTATGCACACAACGTTTCATCTCAACGTGCTATCACTTCTTAGAATGGATCTTAACACGAAAATTACATGCGGGAATCAAGGCTTGCAGCACTATTTTATCTGTATTAAAAGTGTGGATTTATAAGTGATTACTTCTCCAATTCAGTTTGTATGAAGAAGTTGTAATACATTTTTGTTTGAAACATTGTCAACTTATGGTTGTTAAAAGCCTACATAAATCACTACTTTAGGGTTACAAGTTTTATCTCCGGTTTTAATAGAAATATAAGAGACCTTAAGTATATATACTCTTAACAGCGTATATCCTGTCCACAAGGGTCTATAGTCTTTACAGCTGCGCTAACATTTTAAAGCAAAGCTAATTTAAGCAACCGCATAGGTAGTCATTAAATGAAATTTAAACTTTTACTCACGTATGCATCGTTCACACAATTGGTAACTTTCATCTATTGGCTCTCTTCCTCGCGCTAACGAAAGAAGTATAAAGTAGTTATTGTAACAGAGACAACTGAAACTCCTTCATTTGAATTCCGAATCTTGAAGGTAAAATCGGAACATTAAGACCGCAAAGCGAATGATTCCATTTATAATAATCCTTAATTTCGTTCGTCAGATTCGCATCGTTAACTTTTTAGCACGTAAATGAGCGTTCATTATTCGTGGCATTTCAAGCAATATTTAAAGGTAGGAATAGCGGATTTTCTATAAATCCTGAAAGAATACTATTTTGAAAAATCATCGATTATTATAACTCTCCCTAATTCGGGAAATGTGAATCGGACAAGCAATACAACAAGACATGCTTTAGAAATATTTCTGATATTTCAGGGTGTCCCAAAGGCAGTAAATGCATATCATTTCTATACTTTTCATAATGCTAACAATCAACTCACTGGAATGAAATTCATTAGATACGCTATGAACGATATTTGTTTTCAAAACTTACCAGTCGGCGTTTCGATGAACTGTTTTAATCGCATGGACACAAACTAGATATATCACAGCACTCGAAAGAATTGATTTACATTTTCTGAAAAATAAAAAGGAAAAAAGCTATCAGTACATTCTACAAGAGTTTATATAACTTTTATATTTAATTTTTCAACAAATAACCGTCAAATTCATGCGAAAAGAAAACATGTATAGTAGATGCTCGCTGAATTACGATAACATACGAAATACTTTCTGGGGTCGATGCCACACAGAGTCGATGACATTGGGGGTAGCGCCCGGAGAACTGCCGCCAGTCCGCATGACATCGACCCTCTAGATGTCTGTTTACTTGTGTGATAATCTGTAACTAAGCTGCTCATGTTGTGGCCCACAGTGGCGGTATGAAGCGGAGGGACCAGCTACCTCAACTGGTGTTCCAAATAATATCATCCCACAGATATTCAATTGAGTTGAGACCAGGCGAGTTTGGGGGCCATTTGAGATGTATCATATCAGCAATATCGTCGTTAACCCTTTAATTGGCGAACAAGTTAACTCGGGGTTAGCAAAATGGGCTGAAATCAGCTCGAACGAATATATTCGCTGTCTACGAAGTGGGCCGAACGAGATAGGAATGGGTGAACCTGCGCATCATAAGGCGTTCATTTCCCCTTAGAGAGAGAGAGAGAGAGGTTTGTTATTAACATTGGTGATCTAGGAGGATGATTGACACTAATCCTTTCTGGCTGATAGCCTGCTAAAAAGACTATGGCAATATGGCAATGGCGACGTACTTAAGAAAGGAAAAAGAAGATATTTGAGTCGCTTGTTTTTACCCAGTGACATGATGTCCTTGTCAGGGGAACTAGCCCTACAATCCATCATGAGTTATGCGATGGACCAGAAAATAAAGCACTAGAAGGGAACGTATCATGAGTAATAGGTGCATGGTCGGTAATGCTGAGATAAGAGGGGGAGAGATTGTTTTACCGCAGCTTTAAAAACAATTTGTATGTGAACATTTCTGTTTGGGGACCGCAGAAAATTTTGGGCACCATTTGGTTCAGGTTCATCGGCAGCTTAAAGGGTAAATAACATCAAATTCATGAGAAATGGAAGTCGTACGAACCATCGTGGAAAAACAATATTGTGGGAGTAAAAACAACATTGTGTGGTGCAAATGGTCCGCAAGCAGTACCAGGCAGTAGCCGGCGTTCATACGGTAGTACACGCGCATCTGTTCATGCCAGCAAACGTGCACAATATCATACAACTTCCGTTATTAATCTGTGCTACTCATCCTTTGATGCTTATTCGATGTTTATATACGACCTATCAGCGAGCAAACGTGTTTATGCTCAGGGTAAGCAAAGGATGGATATTTTTGAATGTGCATTAAACTATGTGTCGTGGTGAATTTGAATTCAAGTCAGTTTGTGTGCTCTATAAAGTGCGTGCTTGATAACGTCCGTTCTAAGAAAGTCTCGGATTATTAACGAAAGTCATCTGTTTTCTTGCTGATCTTTGGTCATATATTAAAGTTAATTTATACACAGTTTGCCCATTAAGTAATAAGACAAAATTTATTATATCAAAACAGCAAACTATATTTTGAATTCTCACTTATACAGATCAAAATAATTTTCCATTAAGTCCACACAACGGTGAGATATTTCATACAGATGTTCGAAAGGCATCGTGGAAGTCCTGTACCGGAACCTCCTGCAGTTTGTAGGTCACACCTAGTTGGATGTCCTCAGTGTTCCTGAAACGCTCCCCCTTTCAAGGCCCACTTCACCTTTAGGAAGACGAAAATGTCCGCGGAAGCAAATCTGGCGAGTAGGATGGATATTCGATCACACAGATCAGCCAGAAAGTGCTCCACAGGCAGCGAGCACGATGAGTGGGTGCATTGTAGTGCGCGGCACAAACCTCGAACAAATCATCCTCTTGTGCAGATATATTTCTAAGATTATCCTGGCAGTTTCCTTACCGACACCAACCTGTTCACTGAGTAGCCTGGTGGTTATTCGCCTGTCATGGGCAACACTTTCGCTAGCCTTCACCACATTTTCATTTGTCCGTGCGGAAGTTGGACGAACTCTTTGTAGTTCATCCTCGAGGGACAGAGAGTAGCCTAGTGTAGTTCATCCTCAAGCTGTTCAGAGAGTAGTCTGTCATGGGCAATAGTTTCGCTAGCCTTCACCACATTTTCATTTGTCCGTGGAGAAAATGGACATCCTGTGCAGGGTTCATCCTCGAGGGACTCCTTCCCACCTTTAAATGTTGAAAACCAGCGGAACACTTGAGCGCGTCTCAGACAGTAATCACCATAAACTTTTTTTAGATCCTGTTACACATCTATGCAGTGTTCTCTAATAATAATTATAATTCGAAACGAAGCAGATGTTACTGGGGGAACATTTTAGAGTTTTGATAATAATCAGGAATAGCTTACAGGATTTCAGTAAGGACAGGAAAAGAAATTACTTCAGTTCCATACGTCTTTGGAGAAAAAGTGTCAGCAAATGAGTGCATCCGGGTGACAGCGAGAAGATTACAGTTCGCTGAGTTCGTCTAAGAAGGAGCGCAAAAGAATTTTCCCTAGGCCATAACTACGATGGACAACAGAGGACTAATGAAAAGCTGAGGGTTCAACAACCAGGAAAGCATATCCTTTCAACTTTTTGGAGGGCTCAACAACCAGGATATCATACCCGATCACCTCTCTGGAGGGTTCAACAGCCTGGGTAGAATACCCGATCACCCTTTGGAGGGTTGAACAACCAGGAAAACACACCCGATCACCTCTCTGGAGAGTTCAACAACCTGGGTAGGATACCCGATCACCTCTTTGGAGGGTTCAACAACAAGGGTAACATACCCGATCACCTCCCCTGAGGGATCAACAACTCGGGTAACATACCCGATCACCTCTTTGGGGGGTTCAATAACCAGTATAGCATACCCGATCACCTCTCCAGAGGGTTCCACAATCAGGATAGCATAACCGATCACCTCTCTGGAGGGTTCAACAACTAGCGAAGCATACCCGATCACCTTCATGGAGGGTTCAACAACCAGGGTAGCATACCCAATCACCTCTCTCCTTGCCGAGAGGAAAGGGGTTTACACCAGCTCATTGCAAGCGCTAACGAGAGCAGTTACAAGTGTTCACAGGAGAAGTTTCTTTTCAGGTCGGCGACAGCGGGGACATGTAATGCCATATAACAGGTTTTAAAATCCTCGCAGACTCAGTGCAGACACCAGTATTTGGGTAATTTTAGAAGTAAGCGGGTGTCATTGGCTTCAGTCAGTTTATATCTTTTTTCTGTTATCATTTGTGAGTGAACAGTGGATAAATAATAAATAATAAATTATAACTTCTGCTGAAAATTCCTATGGGCACGAGAGGGTATTTTTAGAACATTATCGCCAATTTCGGAACTCTCCTTTAAAGGTTTGCAAGGCCTAGAGGGGAAATACTATGTACATCTGAAAAATCAGAGGATACATGATTTCTATTAATTATAAATAACGCTAGCTGATCTTAAGCGAATTCTACATACAGGATATGTAGAATTTGAAATATCATGTAGCTAATAGTGTAAGTTGGCGCTACCTAGACAGAATGCTCTGCATCAAAAAGACTGAGAAGTGCAATTACAGTTATCCTATGCAAAAAATAATTTTTCAAATCCGGATTTTAGAAAGGGTGAAAAATGCTAACAGCGAGAAGTGCAGGATTCTAGAGTCAAATTCTCAAATCCATTTTACGGAACGCGTAAAAGTGATTTGAGAAAACTGTAGTATATGAGCGCAGTACGATGACAGAAGAACGAGGTAGCGACAGGAACATCATAAAACGAAGGCGGTTCTCGCGTAAGTAAACAACTTTCACATGCCCCGATCACTAAATAAAAAAGTATCTCCGAGGAAAGCATGATCCCAAAGAGGCAAAAAAGTAAACCACGCACGAAGGCACTCGAATTAATTGTTTTCTCGCATTAGTACGTCGCTATAATATATAGCGTTCATACTCACTTATGAGCAGGAACGTTTTAGTAGGGAACTGTTTTATAGAAAAGGCGTCTGTTCATAAGCGAATCTGCTAAAGAAAAAAGGTAAATCCTAGCAGCGTAGAAAAGTTGCTTTACACTTTTTTCAAGAATATTTCGAATGAAACGCGTGTTTTTCACTTCTTACACAATCTTCTTAGTACATCAAATAACTGAGCGAGCACTTTGTCTTTCATTTTTGGTTTGTTTTTCAAGCTAAAGCAAAATTTAAAATTGGTATTTGCCGTATCCGCCGTCATCCTCCGCGGTAAGGTTGTTTTCAAAGTTCCGATTTCGGAATTTATTTCTGTCGGAAAAAAAAATAATAAGGCGGGGAGGATGTTTAACAAAGAAGTCAGTGTAAGGTACAAAAAAACATACACCGACGACCCAAAATGTTATGACGAGCTCGTCTTTTTGCAAATCGAAGCAACTCCAATTAAACGACGGTGTGTCTGCATATGATGAAACTGCATAATAACAGATGATACTAAGCTCTGCTAAACAATGTTATTGTTGTTCTTCAGATGGGAGAGGCAGCGGAATTTATCCTCCCGGTAGCAAGCACACATATATGCGTTCGGAGATTTCTGTGACCAAAGTGACGACGACGCATATATGTGCATCGTAACAACGACGCATATTACAGAAAGACAGGATGCTTTTAGGGGAGTCTCGTGTTATAAAATTTCGTGTCGTCTCTTACAAAACTCCTGCCACCTGGAGGGTTAAGCGAGTATGAGAAAGTCCATACTGTAATGGAAGATGACAGAATCATGTCATTTCCGAGACGGCAAGGCTTGCGAAGTGCTCATGGTCAGCCGTGGTTTGTATCTTCAAAAAGTGGTTAGAGGAGGGATAAAAGACGAACCGCTGTCAAAGTGTGGACTGACTAAGGCTCACATATTATAGAAATAAGCGAAGGCTATCCCGTATGGTACCAGCCAACAGAAGGGGTACTGTGACGCAAATCGCCGGTAATTTAAATGCTGGTGACGGGAGTAATGTATCACAGCACACAGTACAACAAAACCTGCTGAAACTAAGGCTGCGTAGCAGCAGGTCGCTCCGACAACCCATGCAAACGTCGGTTACTGTCGAAAGCATCAAAATTGGACCTTGAATAATTGGAAAAATGTCGTCCTGCCCGATGATTCTCGTTTTCTCTTTACCATCTTGACGGTCGGATAAGTGTGCGTAGTTCACCTGGGGAGCGTTAGCACCAGAGTGCACCGAAAATAAACCGGTGGAAGAAGCCTAATGTTTCGGGCTATGTTCTGTTGAGAAACCTGGGTCCAGTCATTCATGTGAAGGAAACTATGACGACTATCACCTACCTAAGCATCATTGCAGACAAGGTGCATCCTTTCGTGTCAACGGTATTCCTCTCTAGCAGTGCCTTCTTTCAACAACAACACTGCCCGGATTGTTGAACATCAGGAAGACTTGCAGGTATTCCTTAGTGCTCCACATTCCCCAGACATCAATCCAATCATTTGTGGTTTGGGTTGAAAGAGCAAATCCGATTTGCGGTGGCTTAACCAAGTAACTTATAAAAGTAAAAGGATTTGCTAGTAACGTGTAGGTTGCAGATACCACAAGACACCTTTAGATATCTTGTAGCGTCTACGCACCGCCGGGTAAGAGCTGTTTCGGTGGCACATAGAGCACCAGCATCATATTTGGCAGGTGGTCATAATGTTTTGGCTCTTCGGTGTATGTCTTAAGTGAAACTGAAGCTGAAAGATTTGTGCAGTCTATGCTGTAAAAACAACTTCCCCAATCACTGAATAACGGGAAAATGCCTAAACGTTGACTGATTTGGTAAAGTAGAAACTGCAAGAAAATTCATTAGACTCATTAAGACACTTCTGCATTTCTAGCATTTCAATAAAGGTAATGATTTTCAAATTCTTAAAATTTGGGGATCGGCACTTACGCGTTTCTAAAATTTCTGCTGGTTTTTAGTTATAATTTATGACTACGAAGCTTGCGGTGTTAAGATAGAATAATAATAACAACGTTTCGCACAATAAAATGTTTATTATACATCGACTATAGTTTCGCAGTGCGATTGGATCGGCTTCCTCAGGACGAATGGAGCGTAAACATTCAAATCATTGTAACATCATCAGAATTCTCACGGTCACGGGTTTTGGCGAGTTGTTTCCACGCGCTTGAAAGAAATGGAGTCGACGTCATGTCGTTGACAAGCCGTGACGAGTTCCGGTATATGTGGAACCACATATACCGGAACTCGTCACGGCTTGTCAACGACATGACGTCGACTCCATTTCTTTCAAGCGCGTGGAAACAACTCGCCAAAACCCGTGACCGTGAGAATTCTGATGATGTTACAATGATTTGAATGTTTACGCTCCATTCGTCCTGAGGAAGCCGATCCAATCGCACTGCGAAACTATAGTCGATGTATAATAAACATTTTATTGTGCGAAACGTTGTTATTATTATTCTGGTTTTTAGTTGCTATGCTAAGGATTTCTGTCGGTTTGTGTGTTTGAATTCAAGAAATATTCTCAATCTCTAATACAGTCCGTGGCATATATTGATATATGGAAACAATTTTGTAAACGAAAACAGTTACATGCAGAAAAGAATAAAGACTTGTAGTGGAACATTATGAATTATGGCCAGCAACATAATATTCACACGTCAAACGCTATTGACAACATATACTTAACATAATATTCTAGCTTTATGATGTCAACAAACTATGTGGCATTGTACCGGAATTATATGGAAAAAAACAACAAAACAAGAACCAGAAGAACGTTTAAATGGCAAACACAATTAATAATTATTTGACTTTCCTTCACGCGCAGTAATCAGAAATATGCGTTCTGGCATACTGTATATTAAAATTCTACCGTCAATATTATACCAACAGTTCAGGATTTTGGCTCCCAAATATCTAACGCTTGAAATTTCTGGTGATTGGCATAAACACTTTGAACCAAAATTCCCCAAAGATTTTCAATTGGGTTGAGATCCAGGCTGCGAGCTGGCCACGGCACTAATTTGACATTGTTCGATCTCAGCCAGGCCATCGTAGAGGTTGTTTTGTGAATGCTCGCGTTGTCCTGCTGGAAAACCCCAATCAGGATTACCTATTTCAGCAGCAGCTGGGAGCAAAGTGTCTTTTACAAGTTTCTGGTATGTTTCGGCATTTTGACGTCCTGACAAAACGCAGATATTACCTTGCCCATTAAATCCAAAAAAGGCCCATACCATCACTGAACCTTCTCCGTAATGTCGGCTGAATATTTAGCGTTTTTCCATTCTTATATCATTTCAATAATATTTCGCACCAGCTGGGCCACCTAAATTAAATTTCTTTTCATCCGTAAATGATACGTGGAGCCATTCGTCTTTCCATGACATATGGTCTTTGACACAGTTTAATCAAGCTTGTGTGTGCTATGCAGTTAAAGGCGGTTTCTTTAACAGTCTTGCATATTTCACGAGGAGTGTCTGCTGCAATACTCTGTGAACCGTACTTTTCGACATTTTTACATTTCCATGTTGGCTTATATTCCGTACAGACAGATCATCAAGCACAGCAAGCTTCCGGATATGTCGTTTCATTCGAGGCGAAACATTAGTATGCCGTCCAGTTCCTTTCTGAGCTGGATATTTTTTGCTACCACTTAAAACGTTATAAATAGAAGATTTGTATATTTTAAATTTTTTTGAAATCGCACTTACATTCATTCCTTGATCGTGCAACTCCCGAACGTGAATTATCTCCTCCGCTGACAGCTCTTTCCTACGCGGTATTGTTAAAACTGATTCAGCCTCATTACGTTTACCAACTGTTTGTTCTGCTTTGACACCAGGCTAATTTGCATAGCAATGCGTGTTAGTGTTCGCGCGTTTGTATAAAATTCCGTATAATTGTGGGACAGTTTCAGTACACTACATGTTTAAAACGTTTACTACATATCCGAAATTATTATTTTCTCATTCGCAAAAGATGTCTGCAAAGACTATGTGGTTTATTTTTACCACTGCGTTAATTGGCTTGCGTACATTTACTCTGTTTTTACACCGTTCCATGTAATTATGGAACGGACTGTAGATATTATATTTTGATCATCTCTCGTTTATTCCCGTTAAAGTAATGAAGACTATTGCTGCTAGATTGCAAATAAATAATATTCTGCGTGTGCATGCAACCTAATATGAAGTTATTACTGACCGAAATCTTAGATATGCTTTAAATAATTAAACTCAGGAGAGCGTGTTGCTCGACGAAACGGAATGCCAACTGAATTCGTTTGCTTCCCCAATTCTAAACACTCCTAGTTTTAATCGCAGTCAACTATATTTAAATCGCATTGTGTGGTCAATAATAATTAATCGATCCAACTGGAAAGCCTTTTCTCTTCTCCTACATATGCGGCATTAAATAACTCATACAGAAATACAAAAAGAACCAAAATATATCAGTATATGGATGGGGTGTGAAACTTTATCTTGTTTGCACAATCTTTGAAACATTTCAGCAATAAATTAGCACTAGCTTCATCTTTTAAAATAGTTCTTCTCTGATGCTGAGTGCAGAAATTAATATTAAGCTTTTCGTGAAACATATCACTTGCATTAAGCTTTAAGTGTTAAATTTCACTAAATCTTGCGAAACGAAAAGGATAAAAAAGTGTTTGCAAATGCCGAATTTTTTTCTCTTTTAAACTCACTTCAACTTAACTAGCCGAAAACTCCATGTTCACATGTGTTATTCAGAAGATTGGTACGAGATCAGACTGTTCGATTTTGTCATAGCTTATTAGAGAAAAAAAACTATTTACAAAGTTCATGAGAAATATTACTCAAAGTTTCCCTTTCACGTTATCAAATTGGAATAATAAATCTCTTCCGAAATTAATTTTCATTCTGTTTTAATTTAGCATGCAAATACTGCTTTTTCTTTCGAAATCAGGTATGTATAAATCGCAACCTAATGAGCGGACTATTATCATGTTCCGGATTCTTTTTTCCTAATGAATATTTTTAATTTTCTTTTAACTGATGGAAAACTCAATTTGATTCACAAGCCAGCATTTAATAACTCCACAATACTGTTCAGCCTGTTTCTCGCTACGCGGGAAATGCCAGACCTGAGCATCTTTAGGAGGAACAACCCGGATGTGATTATGCGGATTTCGGCTTTGTCTGTCTAACATCATATTACAAGAAAAGCTATTATCTAACCCAAACTTTGTCTAACTCAACAGATATCGCAAAGATTGTTTTGTTAAATGTTTAGTTCCAGCTATACTAAAATTTTGGAATATAGAACCACATTTTTGCCTGAACATTTCGACCCTTTATATGTATCAATAAAAATTAACATTTTTTTAAGAATGTTGCATTCTAAGATATAAAAAGAAAAACTATCATAATGCTTTGCATTGTATTTTTTTTCATTTCGTTTGACAAAACTGCATTGTCACTTTTTTTCGTCTGTCAGTGTGTGGACACGATATCTTCGTATTTATGAGTCACACTATAGGATTTTTTTCGTAAGGAACAGCTGTATGCATTATATCTATCTTCCGTGCATTTACTGGGCTTTCTTACACAGAACATTTACTTCACGAGGTATACAGATTTTCCTTATTTTTCCTTATATGGGTGGTGTCTCTCTTTTAACTCATTCAAAGCAGATAATATGTATACTTCGGAGTTTGGTCCAACGGCATCACACCAAACGGACCCAATGCAGGTTCCGGTCGCGGCTAAAATAGCCTCCAGAGAATCTTCAACAATATGAACGTCATTCTTATCTTGCGATGTACACAATATCGGGCCTTCTTTTCTGAATGTGAAAAACTAACATCCCATGAACATTTTGAAAAAGAAATGCTAATGTTAAGCTACCATAACTACCGAAACTGGAGAAACATCATAAGCAAATTCCGTAAATAGACAATTTACAAAGCATGGCTTGGAAAACCTGCAATATAAACTGGTGCAAAAGTTTCATTTCCAGTTTTAATCCGATTGTAAGCAGTGATTTTTGCGCTCTCTCTTCAGATGCGCCCATGCTAGCCGCCCCATCCTGCTTCACCCTAATTACGTCTCAGGCAATCACCTAAGCTGCGGAAATTGCGACGCTTTTTTTGATACCTGAATTCGTTCGAATTGTGTAGGAGCTGTTAACAAAATAAGCTAAAAATGAAAGAGGAAAAATTTAACCCGCCTATTGTTTTATATATTTCAGAAAACATTTCTGAATTTTAGATAAACGTTTTCTTACTCAGCTTTTACAGTGAGTACAAACACCTTTCTTTAAAATTCTACTAATGTGCAATACATATATCGATACGGCCGAATAAGTGCTATTAACAATTGATAATATTAAAACATAACGCTTGAAATCACTTGTGTGTTTAAAAAACGAAAGGTTTACCAGATAAGCAAACACGAGTCTAGAAATTTGTGTGAGGTGCTTTGTAGGCCTATACTAAAAAAGACCAAACATAAAAGAAAACTAATAATAACTATCGCATTGCTGCTGCATTCTTTCTGCTATCATACTGTTATAACCAAAGCAGTACATGGAACCAAATGCTACAGTTCAAAAACTTTCGTTTTGAGAAAATGTATACTACCGAGAGAACACATAGTCGTTCAAGACCTACAAAAACGAACACCTTGCGCGGCAGGATGGAATATGCAACTGAAATGAGCGGTGAAGGCTCAAATATCAGCAGATCTTCGTTCCAGTAAACAGTAGCTATAGTCGTAAGTTGTCAAGTGGTGGTATGTCTCAGAAAATCGCCGATTATTGGGGAAAAGGCATCACAGCACCTTCCGACGCAAAAAACATGTGTCGTGCCTGCCCCCAGCACGCACATGACATAAAGACAGATAGCAGCGAGAGCATACGTCCCCGTAGCTCAGTTGGTAGAGTGACTTATTCCGAAATAAGGGGACTCGGGTTCGATGCCCGGCGTGGACAAAAATGACGGAGAAATTTACTTCGTTATATTGGCGCCCGAACTTCAAGAATGACCTGGCTGTTAAAATTCTCGCAATGGTGTGATGTTCTCTCTACACCGCGAGAAAGGAAAAATAAGAGAATCCCTTCTTCAGCGCTTCGAAATATAAATGTGTGTGATGTTACGTTCCACACACCAAATTGACTGGTATTTCTCTAATGTACGTTCTTCAGTGGATAAATGCTTACTGCTATACATGGTCCCGAATGACCAGTGGGCCATCTCGGGTTCGTTGCCCGGCGTGGACGAAAACGACGGAGATATTTACTTCGTTTTAAACAGCTATTCAAAAATAATCAAGGCATATGATGACAAAGGGTATTGTGCATCTGTAACAGGCATCCATGCAGTATTGCGTGGTAAAGGCTTGCAAAGATACAGCGCCGTCATCGCGGGCAGACAGAAACCTAACATGAGAATTAATGCACAGCGAACACTGACAACGATTCGAAGAATGAAGAAAACGACAACTGGGGGCAGTCCAGCAAATCAAGAAAACATTGCAGCGACTATTGAAACGTCACTTGGGATTGTGCACACCATAATTCACAGAGATACAGAAACATCACAAGAGACGCGCCAACAAGCTTCTTCCGAAACACGTACAGGAAAGGAGAACCAACGCAAGGAACCTGTACGAACGTCATTTAGCCAAAGAAAGGAGGCAATATGTCGTAACATTAGATGAGATGCATGTACACCTTGCTGACTGCAACAAGCCTACACCGATTTTCTATCGATGTCACGGCGAGACAGCTTTCGTCCACTTGTGTAGTCAGTTCAGAGAAAATATCCCACCGGTTGCAACTGGATTCTCTTACCGAGGTAAACTCTAATTACTTCAGCCTGCTACCAGAACAAAGTTTTGAGCCCGATTTACTTGCAGGAAGTCCCTGCACTGTATGGAACAGAAGTTTCAAAAGTTCGTATCCACCAAGACACGGAGTCCAGCCATACGTGTTATCAGTGTTAGAACAGCAGTGTTATCGAGAGCCGCACTGGTAAGACTGTGCTCTAACAAATGACGTCTCCTGAATGCACCACTTGTCTCGGTAAAATCCAACAAATTCGCCTGAAGTGGGCAATGGAACACCAAACTGGGATGGAATAAGGTCGGATGGACCGATAAATCACATTTTCGTTTAGTACACGCCGATGGATGGACCAATATATGACGTTAAGTGCAGGAATCAATGGAATTTAGGTGCCTAGCGTTATATGTACCAGCTGGTAGAGGCAGTATAATGACCTTAAGTCTATTTTCATGCCGAAAGTTGGGTTCGTTAATGGAACAGTATTTCGATGTCACCTGGCATCTTAACAACACTGCTGCTGACAAGGAATACCAGAACATGTACATGGTGTTTCCAGATGGAGATGCCGACTTTCAGCAGGAAAATGCGCCAGCCTACAAGGTTCTGATCATCACGCAGCGGCGGAAACAGGACAATAACTGTGACTTCAAAGTGATGAAATGTTCTTTAAAGGTCTCCGATTTTAACCCAGTTGAACACCTGCTGGAAGATATTGAAAGAGCTATTTGTAACATAGATCCTTCTCCAGTGAACGCTGGGCGATTGACGGACGCTATCAAATCCTCTAGGCTCAACACACGAATAGAACTATATCAGCACCTCCATGTCACATCGAATGAAAGTTGTTTTGGAAGTCAATACGTTACTTGGGAGGCGGTTTTGATAATTTTCTACTTCAGTATATATGGAGAGCTTCCAAAATATCGAACTTGATAGCTGAATAATATTTATCAATAGGTTTAGTGTTTGAAAATAGAAATTCATGGATATTTTCATGACAATGTTGAGCTACAGATGACTTATTCAGTTCACTGTACCGTTTTCTCTTAAAAGAACATAAGACAGCTTCCAAACGCTCCACAAAATTATAATAAACCTTAAAATAAAGTTATCTATAAAAGTTGATCTAAGAAACAGTTATGCTTCTAAACCTAACGCTTATTTTCAGATGTTGAATCACGAAGAATGCTTACATTTTTAAACAAATTCCGACATGGGATCGAAAGATCATAAGGGCATTTCTAACCTTATACACCGACAAGCCGTTTCATTTTAACCATCACCCAGCCTAGAGAAGTGAACGCGACTAGATACCGAAAGGTGGCGCAGGTGAAGTTCACAGAGTAGTATATATACAATCTGAGAACCGTCTTTGGTTTAGTAGAGTGTTCGGAGTCAGAATAGGAAAAGCTGCCAATTTATAGGAGTTTGATAAAGGGCGAATTGTGATGGCATGGCGCCTCGGAACTACGATCTCGGAAACGGAGCAGCTTGTTGGGTTGTTCACATGCCGCTGTTGTGAGTACGAATCAAAAGTGGTGCAAAGATGGCCAAACGACGAACCGTCGTCCGCAGCTCATTGATGCCAGAAGAGGGCGGAGACCGTCATGCATTGTTCACAGCGAACGCAGGGCCACAGTGCAACAAATCACTCGCAGCTACAACAGTGGTGATTAGGGAAATGTGTCACAGCACACAGATCATCGCAGCCTTATGCGCATGGGCTTGCGTAGTCGAAGACTCAGCCGGCTCCCCATGTTCACTACACGGCATCGCCAAAAACGCATGAAATAGGCACAAAATCATCGAGGTTGGACCGTGAATGATTGGAAAACACTGGCCTGGATTGACGAATCCAAATCCCTAGTGCATCACGTAGACGACCGAGCTGGGATACGCCGATTACCAACGGAGGTTATGGCTCCTGGATGCACTTTTGGGCGGAAACAGGCTAGAGGCGGCGGTGTTATGCTGTAGGCAATGTTTTCTTGGGACACTTTAGGCCCCATTATTCCAATAACACAATCCCTGACAGCTGTCAGGTATCTGAACATCGTTGCAGACCAAGTTCATCCATTCATGATAACTGCGTTCCGTGCTGGTAATGGCTATTACCAACAGGATAATGCGCCATGCCACACTGCCAGAATCTTCAAGGAGTGGTTCGAGAAACATGCTGGTGACTTTCTGTTAATGCTCTTGCGTCCAAATTCATCTGATATGAACCCAATCGGACATCTGTCCTTCGACTTGGAAAAACGGGTTCACGCTAAATCACCACCACCCCGAAAAGGACGGGAACTGGAGGACCTGCTATCGACATTCTGGTACCAGATACCCCAGGATAATTATCACCATCTCATCGAATCGATTCCTCGCAGAGCGCGCCGCTGTTTGTCTGGCTAAATAGGGTCCTACAGCTTATTATGAAGGTGGTCAATATGTAATGGCTCATCGCTGTATTTCTTTTTCCAGGTAGTTTAAAAACTTCATGTTTTCAACCTTATGCCTCTTTCTACCTACAGGCTGAAGAAGTACGCATGCCCTTCAGCATTTTGTTTCTTTCCACAGATAATTTGAGGAGGACTTCAGGTTCTCTTAATCTCAAGCTTCTTTCGCAACTGGACGTTAGAAAACACATTACGGTTCAACTCTGCAAATAAAATGTGCAACACACACGGCAACTACGAAACAAAATACAAAGGTACTGTACTTACATCTTTTCGTACATTAGACTCCATCCGTACCCAACAAGTAAACAAAAGCCCATACTAGGCGTGTACAAGACTCTTTCAGCAACAACAAATCCCACCGGAAAGAACAGGTTGGAAGCAGGTAGAAAAGGAAACGCCAGTAGCGCTGTCGCCTGGAAAATATAGAAAGAAAAACTGTTTAAACACTAAACATGCAGAAAGAACTACACTGCTGGCTACCCAAAATGCAACACCAAGAAGGACACGAGATAGCAAAGCCAGATTTACTGGACACATAACAACAGATACAAAGATGAAACGATTGAGCTTACAGGCCTGTGCGACTTGCGGAACACGCAGACATCAATAGCTCGTGTGGCCCCCGTGGCTGGAAATAACGGCCGCTACGCGCCGCGGCGTCGACCGAAAGAGGCTTTGGATGTGGGCTTGGTGTACGTCGGTCCAAGTTGCTTCCACACGTTGCCACAGTTCATCAGGCGTAGCCGCGGGTGGTGGTTGCCGATCAGCGACCAGACGTGTTCGATGGGTGACATATCGGGAGAACAGGCGATCCGCGGCAGCAGTGACACCTGGTGGGCGGTGAATAACTTTGCACGATGCATGCTATGTGCGGGCGCGAATTTTCCTGTTGAAACGTGGCTGCTGGAAGGTCCTGCAGGTAAGGGAGGAGGGCTACAGGCTACAAAACGTCGGAGATGTAGCGGTGGCTGTTGAGTGTACCGGCGATGCGTACCAGAGGGGTGCGGGTGTCATATCCAATTGCGCCCCAAACCATAACGCTAGGCGACGGACCGGTATGGCGATGCATAATGCAGGCGTCATACAGTCTCTCGCCGCGGTGCCGCCACACGCGGATCCGACCATCGCGGTGTTGCAAGCAGAAGCGGGATTCGTCGGAGAAGACAATATCGTGCCATTCCGTAGTCCAGGTGTGGCGTTCAACGGTCCACTGCCGCCGCACTCGCCGGTGGTGCAACGTCAATGGTAATCGGAGCAATGGGCGCCGTGCGACAAGTCCCCGCTCATGCAGACGACGTCGAACGGTACGTGCTGACACAGGTTGTTGCGCAACACACCCTAATTCTTGCGCTAACGTTCGTGATGTGGCGGTGCGAGCCGTCAATGCCCGCCGCACAACAAGCCGGCCCTCTCGTTCGGTGGTGTGCAGTGGCTGCGGAAATCTCTCACGTCGGTCCGTCTGTCCCTCCTGCACCCACCGAATCCATATTCGCCTCACTGTGGTTGGATGTCGTCCCACACAGGCGCCGATGTCTTGGTACGATAAACTGCTGTCGCGATAAGCCACTATTCGTCCTCTGTCAAACTCCGAAACGTGCTGGAATGACTGCCGTATTCTGCGACGAGGCATCAGGAAGCTTCTCACGCACAGGTTCGGCAGCACAACACACTTCCACTACTTACAACCCGCCTTCTGTGAACCCTTCTTATATTGCTTCTCGGTGGCATGTCGGGCGCACATGATTTGCATATGCCCTGCAATGATAATCGTTTGCATGTCCTCTCGCGGGCGACGAATGCTGCGAATTTCAGGCCAATCGGATGCTTCCTTCTTGGTGTTGCATTTTGGGTGGCCAGCAGTGTATAATCATGAACAACTAATCAAGCTTACATACTGCACAAAAACTACATAGTCACTTCTCTCCGATGAGTTTACGAGGAATTGTGGGATCATGGCATAAATTTAGGGGTGTTTTTATAGCCTGAAATATCGCCCTGAGAAATCAACTCATTTTATCTCTCCAGTTTGCTGTTGGTTCAACTATGTTTCCCTTTTACTTCTTTTTATCTGTCCTGCATATTTTTTGGAGAAAAAATGAGACTCACTGTCACGAAATGAACATACACGCTTCCCTCACATTCCCGAAAAATGGCACGTATGTAGACACGTATGCGTTGGACATAGGCGCGAAGTGCAAACTGTGACTCATCACGGAGGACAACACGACGCCACTGGGCACTATACAACGTTGATCGGGCCCAACACTACTGCAACCGGTGCCAGCGATGCTCTTTGGTCAGCGGTAGGCTGTGGAGTGGCCTGCGCGAATTTAGTCTCCATGACAACGGTCCGGTTGGCCACTTCCTTACCTTTAAATGACGCAACAAGGTCACGGATGGTTGAGAGCGACGGGATTTGCTTCTATTCGTGCGGCCCCCTCAATCGCTCCATCCGCGCGTTGTGTCGTTGCTTTCAGCCGTCCACTACTCAAGTGCCGCTGGGTTGTACTCTCCTCGATCCATTGGCGCCAACATCGTCCGATTGCCGCGTCGCTCCAACCCAAATGCCTGACAGATACGGCAACTCAACCAACCGGCCTGTCTCCTCTCAATTATACGTCCGCTCTAAAACTCCTACCGTCCGTGAACACTATGCGTCTATGTCACGTCGGATGACGGCTGGCATCCTAGTCAGTGCTGGCGGTACAACGTACTGACTTTTGTCACGCGTGTAGCTGTTTTATCCGAACAAAACGGCCCAACTGCTCTGGAGCTGCAATCATTTCTTTTCCTATGCATGTATACATTGCACATACCAATTCCCATCTCAATTTAAGCTGAGGCTTAATTCGAAAGCTATTTAGCTTGCCTTGTTTTAATTTTGTCTTCTACATTTATTTTTCCTGTCTTCGCTGAAAAAATATGATTTCAAGATACTCCAACCGGGATGAAGGTCTAATAATGTGTGCGACAGGAAAACGTGTTTTTGTTATTGTGCATAAATTTCCAAAAGTGCGTTGAGGTTTTATTTGTGTGTAGGCTTGCAAAAGGGCCTTAGGATGCTTAGAAAGTTGAACACTCGGTTAATGTTGCAGCGGTTTCAAGGAATTAAAAAAGAAATAAATAAAAGGAGGGAACACCAGGAACAAAAGGCAAAAGGTTATTTGTGCGGCAGTACCTTTAAGCTGAGTTTACAATTGCTTTTCTGGTTTTTTTTATTTACTATTAAAGTATTTTTTGGGATTTGCTATTAAAGTAAGCAAAACGTAAGGTGGGTCGCCAGGACGAAGCTATGAGGCGGAGAGGAAGCACTTTCCTTTAAGCAGTTGTGGCATCAGCTGATGCGTTAAAATGCATACCCTAGTTACCTTTTTCATTTTTTATTTATTTATTTTTAATCAAATATTATGTTCAAGTACCTCATGGGAATGGCTATAAAACTCTCACCAGGATAAAGTAAGATAGTTAAGAAAATTTATGGGTTTTTTAAACTTACAGAGAAGCTGTCTGCGGTGATTTTGTGCTACTGTTTGTGGATCCATTTTGATCCTCCGTATGGCAGACCTGTATTCATTAGCAAGTGAAATATAACTGAAGGTATTTGGTAAAACTGTCTTCAGTTATATAACAAAGTTGGGAACATGTATAAGAATAGCATAGTTGCCTGCTCGAAGAAAAAGGAACTTATGATCTACGGCGGGATTTGCTATAAAAGTAAACAAAACGTAAGGTAGATAGACAGGACGAAGTCATGAAGGAGATTAGTGTTAATGGCGTATATTCGAGGCTAGCTGCGAAGCCCAGAGAATGCACAAATAAAAGTTAATTAAAAATACACAAATAAAAGTCAATTATCAACTGTATTAAGCTATGTCAATGCTTTCGGTGCGAAAAAAACACGAGCGGATTCGCTTCTTTCGATTATGAGAACCAGTCTGGTGAGCGATGATCAAGGGCATCACCGTAACGCAAGTAGGTCTTCGAGAAACTTCCCTGTTCTGATGCGAACAGCTTCAATACTATCTCATACTAGCGTTTCCATGACAACATAAATGAGCAACGGAGCTCGTGAGTGGCCACTGCTTTGGCCAAGGGTTCGCTCCGAAAAAAGAAGACTTCAGACTACCTCCATGCTTCCACCGCGTGTTTCGCGAGATTTCTTTCAGTTTCTGTGAAGTTTCAATGAATTAAAATCAGTGATATTATATCTTAAATTTGTGGTTTTGATGGATTCGAACTGTTTTGATAAATTCTGTGAAAGCTTCCCTGAACATCTACTTTCAGAGCTTAAAGAACTATATGCTTCATATTTTGATACAGCTCGATTAAAAAATTAACTGAAGGTGTTTAATTCCCTTGATGAATACAAAACAAATCAGTAAAAGGCATTACTTGTTACATAAAGTTGAATAATTGGATATAGTGTTTATTGAGGTGTACAAATTAGCAGATATAATATTAAACTGTTGATCAACAACTGCAACTGCCGATAGAAGTTTTTTCCGTATTACAAAGAATCAATATTTATTTTAGAGCCACACAAGGAAATGTAAATTCGAGCAACTTGGCTGGTTTGTTAATAGAGAAAAACATTATTTTTAAATATGAAAAATTACTCGGAAGAAACATTTTTTGTGAAAACGTAACACTCAAGTTCACACAAAGGAAAGGAAAGAAGAATGGAGTTCGTGTACAAATAAGTGTTCAAATCCTAATCCTCATAATTATTTGGTATCATGTTAGCAACGGCATGCACCTAAAATTTAGAAAAAAATTACTTCTATTACTTAACAATTAAAAAATAAACTTCGCAATTTTTAAAAAACAGTACTCTGTGTGTGTGTATGAGGAATAGCCCAGGTCTCGGACCCAAGATGCACCAATAATTACTGTGAATGGGCCTGGAGAAGGTAATCAATAAATCAGTGAGATCTGTTACGCAGAATTAAAAGTCAAGACCAATCAGTTTTCCGTTCAGTCCATTTGTTATATGCTTTGGTTATGTGGCGAACACGAAACTGGCCGTACAACTTTCCAGCCAATAGGATCGATTCCACGGCCCCGAATAGCAGAAGAAATGTTCTGAGCAAATATCTAATTAAGGCTGCGTGCGAGTGTGTCTGTGTCATATTACCTAGATGCGAAGGTTTAATATTGTAAGACTTTTTCCTTATAATTTTCTTCTCGATAGAAATAAAGTTGGTGGGTTTGAAATAATAGGGAGAAAGCAAAGCGTCTCACCTTTCCAGTGATCATTAAGATTGTGAATTCTTATGAATCATTTAAGCGAATCAAGTGCTACAGATATTTGTAAGAAGGACTACAGCTTCGCGAGGTGGTGACTGGAGAACAGTACTCTTAATTTTGTGAATTACCAAAGTTTCGGGAAAGATTAAGTTTAGGAGGTGATAACTGATTCCTATCGACAGATATGCAGTATCGTGAATGTGAATGGTTGTTTTGCAGATATGCGACATAAGTTTGATTCCAGGAGTTCAAATTGTTTCTGACATATATTTAAAAGGCTAACAGACGTCCTTTCAAGGAAAATGGCTAACCGAAAGTATTAATGAAGAAGGAACTCAGCTATAGGAAGTTGTGAATTGACGATTACCTTAGAAATAAAGCTGTTAGTTAAGGTTCGAAGGATCAAAGTGGCAAACCTGTCATTTCATGGTATTTATCTGGAATCAAACGTATTAGGTGTGTACAAAAGTTTTACTTGTTTTTTAGTAATCGATAACTTCTTGCCATCTTTCTTGTAGTAATTGAGTACTTCTGTAGACTCCTCCGTTTTGGATTAAAAAAAAATTTGTAATGCAATTTCGACATTTCCAACTTCATCGAAGGTTTTCCAGCGAAGTTGTTCTGAAGAGATCGAAAAAGGTGGTAGTCCGTAGGTGCAGCGTCTGGGAAATACGAAGGGGAAGGTAATACTGTCCATCCAATGTCCAGTAATTTTCCGTGAGTGGCTAAAGCTGTTGGGTGTGTTGCGTTGTCAGTTGCTAGATGACACTTTTGAGATCAACCAGTGCTGGATGCTTAGATTTCAATTTTTCTTTCAGACTTTCCAACTGTTGGTAGTACAGGTTACTATTTATCGTTTAGTTAGGTGCAAGCAGCTCCCAGTGGATTACCTCCTTGATATTCCACCATACACTTAATAACAGCTTTCTCGGATGCAGTCCTGCTCTTAAAATCGATGGAGCAGGCTCTCCAACTCAGCACACAGTTCTTTGACGCTTTACATTTATCTAAGGACCCACCTTTCATCACCCGTGAACTTATTGTTCCAACAAAGGTTCATTTCTGTGACGCGCAAGCTAGGAAAGATTGGTGGTCATTCTGTCCGATCGAGTTCTTTCAGATAGATCATGTGGTACTCAATGGTCGAACTTTGCGATAAACCCGAGCACATTCATCCTTCTTTTTATTGTTGTTTTGTGTACCGAAAACATTTCTGGTAACTCTTCAGTGGTTAGATGTTGGTCATTTGACATGGTTTGGTTAGGATCTTTTTCAGAAACCTGTGATGAACGTCCAGAATGTCGTTGATCTCCGTAGCTTCTGTATCCTTTACGGAATTTCCGCAACCAACGGCGATATGTGCTTTCGTCTACAGTGTCCTCGCTGTACACCTCATAAATGTTGCGGAAAGCTTCAGCTGCATTATTGCCATGAATGGAATACGGGATTACACCATACAATACAAATTTTAAAGATGACAATATGTTTTTTGGTATAAATATGAAAACGATGGTAAGTCAGATCATATCGGAAAACTTGAAAATTTTGTCGTCGTGGAGAGAGAATCGAATCCGCGTCTCACTACACCACCCTAACCACTACACCACCCAGAACGACCAAGTCACAAGTTTCCGATTAATTTGAATATCATTTACCATCCTTGTCATATTTTCACCAAAAAACGGATTGTCATTTTCAAACTTTATATTGTATGGTGTAATCCCGTATTCCATTCATGATTTATCTTTCCCTCCGGGCAATCACGGGATAGGATTCTTAACTTCCAGATTCGCTAAACATGAATGGCGGTTGCTCCGACTAGCGAATCCTGTGATGGTTATATTCAAATTAATCGGAAACTTGAGACTTGGTCGTTCTGGGTTATGTAGTGATTAGCATACCCGGGCGCTATCTGGGAGATGCGGTTTCGATTCCCGCTCCAGGAGGACGAAATTTTTACGTTTTTGGATATTATCTGATTTACCATCCTTGTCATATTTACATCAAAAAACGGATTGTCATCTTCAAAATTTGCATTGTTGCCTTTTTCGAACTCACAAAGCAAACAATGCCTAATGTGATCCTTATTGCTTGACATGTTAACCATTCTGTGACTTGTTTACGAATGAGATGCACTTGCATAATTGGTGCCATTATATAGCCATCACATGCATCATCTACTGTTGCATTTGTTACTTAAATATTTTACTTGGAATTTGCATCATGAAAAACGTGTAGAATTTTTGCACACACACCTAATACGATGCAACGTTATCGGTTTTCTACTTCATTGCAGTTTTGATATTAGGGGATAAGGAAATTCATACATACTCTACACTGACAAGTAACTAAAATCTGGAATGATCAGAGCTACCGTAAATAATCTTGAGAAATAAAAAGACGAGCGAATACTTCGGCGAATTCATGTGTGCTTTGAATACGATTTCGTAGTACGATTCATTAATGAAATACGTCTTATGTATCATTGCCAAGAGGATAAATTATTTCAGTTTCAAATATGCCGAAGGCCATAAGCAGTCGCTCATCCCTAATTCAGGGCCAGTGGTTCCAGGGAAATACAGGGTCAACCCCGTGGGAAAAGCAACCACCTAGACCTCATTCTGGAATCGAACTTATAATATTCGTCTCGAACAAATGGTCTGAAGCCAGTGCTTCAGATCACTCGGTTAAATATTTATTTTGTCTACATCAAATCATCAAAAGAAAGTGAAGTAATTAACCGTTAACTGACTGAGAATAAATACAGATGTACAGATTTAGAAAAATTTAGAAATTAGCTTCATTGCACATGACTGGCCGATGTATGGCAAACAAGTATACATGTTTCTTAGTTAACGCAGAAGTTGTAGCCAATCGCTTTCACTGTTCTTACCATGATGAGTACTTTGGAATGGCTGTCATCATCACACCACATACTCGTCCATATCACAGATCCAAGAAAGAAATAGAAAGTTATCGTCGCAAGGTTCCGAGGATCGAGAAATGATTCGACGACAGGTATTGTTCCCATCGTCCAATCGCAACACAGCTCCGAAGGATGGAGTAAGAGCCCCATATTGACAGGAAACAGATAATTGAAGGTAAGCTGTCTGGTGGGAGTCTCAGATGCAGCAGCGGGATTGTCAAACCTACATAAGAATAAAAAAGGAAAAATGTAGAGATCAACCTGACTAACACACACACACACAATATCATTACCTCAATGCATACCTTCAAATTTTGCAGCACCTTATGGAATGCTTGAAACAATCAAGTATTTCTTACCTCCTCTTTTTCATATATCAGATACCTGCTGAATTGTACCATGAGTTACCCGGGTGTTACGAATCTGTGCATTTTAGTTTTTACTGCAGTTTATAATCACCAGGGCACGGATGTTGATGACCTAAAAATTCCTCTTAACAAGATGAAAAATGTTCTTAAAGAGATGAAAAAATGCCCTTAGAAATCGAAAAAATACCCCTATGAAACGAACCTCCTAAAACAATTTGTATTACATGTTTTCATATAAATTAAATAACTTTAATCTTAGGCAATTCATAAACTAGAATTTTCTTTTCTTTATAAAGTGCCCTATAAAAGCTTAGAAGGAAAACAAAACAAGTATACCTGCCAGCTTGTACTTAAAGAGTTTGGAATGTCAGAAACAGTAAACATAACAAATTCTGAATTTGAATTCCTTTGTTCACTACCCTCCCTCACAGTCCCACTCGAAAGTCGGCAATGGAGATTCTCTTCCCCAAAAACTCGATAGCATTAAACAGTGTCTTGAACTGAGTTGCCAGAATAAGCTATGTTTGAAGGATTTTTACTTTGATCATCATCTTTCAACCCTGGTTATCAATGTCGCAATTTGAAAGCATATTAATTATGAACATTTCATTTCTTATTAAGAAAATGATCTACAAAAAATCAAATGCTCCGAAAGTATACAATAATACCCAAAAACTTCAAACAAATGGCCTATAAACTCTAAAAAATGCCCTAAAAGAGAAAAAGGTCCCCAAAATGCAAAAAATGACAAAACGTGCAGCTGTCATCAAAGCCGGGCCCTGACAATTATGGTACTTCGTGAATGCCACCTCTTGAGCTCAAGAGGAGAAAAATATTCTTGTTTTATACTTTGTTTGTAATTCAGGTTAGAAGTTTAGTAGGAATACCTCAGGAAAATCAAAATATGAAAAAAATGCCAGTTACAAATTAATAATGCCTCTTTTTAAACTGAGTAAATCGTATTTCCATTATATGATATTATGATTCATTTTTCTGCTGTTTCTCTTCTTTTCTTTCTGTAGCTGTAGCACGAATTTCCTTTCTACGAAGGAGTGTAATGAAGTTGCTATTGATCGAAATGCCCAGCATAATCATTTACGACCCGTAGGTTGAACTATTTGATCGACTGAAGACCGTTGACGAAGCACTGTATGCATCGCAACAGAGACGTGCATTCGTCTCGGGCAAACACTATGATCACCGATGGGAAAAAAATGCCCAAATATGGGGAGATGCTTTCGCTGGATGTTCTGATAAAGGAATATTCCTGTGACGTGTGCATCACGTTAATACGGCATTTCTATGAAAATGAAGTTTCTCAGGTATACAATGAAAATCACTCTGCCAAATCTTGAAGTGCCTACAACGCTTTTCCGATGAGTTAACTACTGCACACATACAGGCAGATATTCTCCTTCATTCTTAGATATAAGTCATTTTTATGAATATTTCAAAATATGCAAATGAAAGATTCTTTATCATAATCTTTATTAAGAGTTTTGGGACCCCACTTCGTGTCATGACCCATCAAACCTAGGCTATTGTCAATTTGTATCCACGGTAATGATCAACGTAATACATGCATCACGGTTTTTGACTTCCACAAACTAATTACTCTGATTCGCAGCATTCAGGCCAATTCTGTATTTTCACGTCCAATAACTGAAGTATGCAATCACTTTCAAAACACAAAAGCAGCTGCTATAAAATTGCTGCACTTCTTTTTTTTTTTCAGGAAGGGGGAGATGGGATTAATAGTCACCGTGAGCAACTCCATGAGTGTAAGCAGCCCATCGATTTGCTAACTGTGGAACCAATGTCCCTAATTTAGGGCCACTGGTTTCAGGGCAGGGAAAGAACTGGGGCCGTAAGAAAAACACGCCATCCATGCCTTATCCGGGATTCTGACCGGGAACAATCTCCGACGAATGATCAGAATGCTAACCTCAAATTTTCTAAAAGGACATTTAGAAAAACGTATGTACAGTTTCAAAAAACAATTTTGAAATAAAATAAATTCATATTTTGTATATATGTTTGAAAAAAAAAAGAAAAATCGCTCATAATTTGTTGCTCCACAAGAAAGACGCGAAAACTACTACCGTGTTCCTCTGAAAATCATGTATTTTTATTAATTTAGGTATGCAAGATACTGCAAAATACCTCTGGAAATATTTTTATTAATATGTAAATAAGATCCACTGAACTATGCTACCAATCACACACACATACACGAAATTCACGGTCCTTTTTTTTTCTATTAAATTCATCTTATGATCAATATTTCCTATCATCACCGCATTGTTATTTATGGTAATCACAGGCCTCCCTTCAACAAGAAGGCTTGTTGTGAAAAACATTGATGTCTAAAACTATGCGCGAGTTCCTCTTAAAGTGCCTTCTTTTAGCAAATTATTAGGAAACTGGAGGTAACGCCATTATTGTACAGGTATGGGAAAAAGTGTTGATGGTTTATGAGAATGTACCAACAAAAAATCAATAAAAAATAAAAACATTAGCACAGCACCGATGATGGAATCAGATTCCAGTGGAAAGTTTTGTCACCTGAATTTGCGTGCGTTTTTCTTTAACTCACAAGGAACAGAACCGTGAAATCATTCAATATTTCACAACAGTCTAATTTACCGTGAAACCACAGAAAAGTAGCGATTAGTTCCATTTTATAATATTTTCTTTTTATCTAGTGAAAACAAATTGGTTACTTTAATTCTTACAATATCTATTCACGGCATAATATTTTTAACTCTCTAAATTTAAACTATTATGAATTCGGTTTTTACTACACTGCTGGACAATTGCTAAGGTCGGATCATAAACGGCTATATAGCGCATAAGAAAGTAAGTGTGGTTGGATGCCAAGTGAAATAAAATAATGTCAGAATGCCAGGACATTACAAGAAAGACAATTTATTGTGCTCTGAAATCCAGAAGGCTTTGGAACGTGTTCAAGGGACAAACAGGCCATTTTGTGCAGAATACGTAAACGTGAAAAAAATGCAATTACCGTCCGCAGGCGTTCCGGCGTAAGATGTCAATACGGGATATGGCCAACATGGAGGGCGATGCAAGATTCCACACGTCGTGTCATGCTTTGCACAACATTATCAAGCAGCTGTTGGGGTAATTTATCCCATTCCTCTGTCAGTGCACGGATGAGGGTGTCCTTGTTTATTGGAGGGTATTGGCGACCAGCAAGACTCCTCCCCAAAGCATCCCACACATTTTCAATGGGATTCAGATCTGGAGAACGTGCTGGCCATAGGAGGCGTTGAATATCCTCGCTCTTAAGACACTCCTGGACAGCGACTGATCGATGACATGTTGCGTTGCCGTCCATGAAAATGAATCTATCACCGACAGCACCACGGAACATGCAAACATGAGGTAGCAGAACATCATTAATGTATCGTTGGCCAGTCATAGTCCCAGTTGGAAGCCCATAGAGGGATGTACGGCCATTGATCATGATGCCAGCCCGTACCATGACACTACATGTCGGATATCGGTCCCTTTTCCTGTATGTTTGCTGGACAATATGCAGTACCACTATCACGCCAGATCAGCTGTCGTCGACAATCAGACGATAGACTGTATCTACTCTCATCTGAGAAGAGGACGGCAGACCAGTCGTTATCAGTCCAATTGCGATGTTGATGGCACCATTGCAAACGGGCGATACGGTGACGTCTGGACAATGGGATGCACACAACAGGACGGCGGGCGTCTAGTCCTCTTTTATGCAAACGTCTGGCGACACCTCACTAGCTGTGCTGCGCCGGTGTCTTTTTGTTGATAGCACTATGTACCGATCTTTTGCAGGTGTCGTACTGCGAACACGACCTCCCCCGTGACGTTTGCTACACTCTCCATTTGTTTGAAATGATTTCCAAAGCCTTGAAACAATACTGTGGCTGATGTCGAACTCCCTGGCAACATCTGTTATTTTTCGCCCTTCTTCAGTCTTGCCAATAGTACGGCCACGCGTAAAATCATCTAGGTGATGTCGGGAAGACATACTGAAAATTGTAGGTTCGTCAATTGATTCTTTCCCTTTCAACTTTGCGTTTGTACAACAACGGTCAATACGCGTCAAATCCTTTATATCTCTTATCAGCGCTATGACGTCACGAACAAGTTCGGCAATCCAAAATTTGCATACGCACAACACGTCTTACTGTATCCCGCACTTATGCTAATTTCCACATTTTCCTGCCTTCCATTTTATGGTTGATATCGTTGCTATTGTCATCCGTCCTTAGCAATTGTCCGGCAGTTTATAACTGTTTGTTCAACAGCCAAGCTTTTTCCTTTACCCAAATTACACTGTGTAAAGAAATTATTATAAATACATTGAAATATTCTGTTATTTCTTGATTATCTACTATAGAATGATAGTCGTACCGAAAAGAACATCTCGTATGTATAATTACTTAGTGTTATAGAAGAATGTGAGGCGGTATAGTGTTTCTTGTTCTTTATTACATTGTTAAGCATAAGTAAAACTAACAAACACATTTTGCTGTAAATAAATTGTAAATACACATCAGATATTACAATACGGAAAATATTTCCTGAATCAATAATTTATGGCACTTTAATTTGCTTTAATTAGTGAATGAATTATGTTTGGCATTGCTGTTACCAAGTCTTGTAATGTGCAAACGCTGATTTTGTCCCAACGGCAATATATTGCGACTTGCAATTCACTTGATCAAGAATGTTGTTGGTTTTTATCATAAACAAGCCTGAAAAATACCGACTAGACATCTTCCATTGAGTTTAATTCTGTGACCCGAGACGGTCACTCCATTACATCTATTTTTTAGCAAGTCTTTTGTAAAAAAAGATCGTGCTTCTGTTATCGGTTTGTCCGTTTGTCCGTCAGTCCGTCCGCCTGTACCCACGATATCTCTGTAACTATTAGTCCGAGTTGAAAAAAATATTTTTGCATTGGGAAGCTTGAAAGGTGCAAATGATGATCCTTTATTTCGGTTTTTTTACGATGTACAATTTCGCCGCTAGAGGGCGTAAATGCAGATGATGTCGAATTCAAAAACACGTTTTATTCCACATATTTACTTCTAAGCATCCGATTGAAAAAATTTTTTATCTTTCGATTCCATTTATGTCGAAGAGTATTTTAAATGTAGTTACTTTTTCAAATTACGCATAGATTTTCCGCTAGGGGGCGTAAAAGTAAATTACATTTTTCCCGATAACTCTTCTTCTAAAACTCCGATTTGAAAAATATTTCTTCAGTGGATACATCTCCTGATGGAAAATCTTTTGCATATAATTTAAAATTTCTGGTAAAGAATACTTTGGCCACCAGAGGGCGTAAGTGTTAATTTTTGCTTCTGATGTATTTGCCATAAAATTGTAGCTTCTGAAATATCGATTGAAAAAATTCTTTCATGGACTGATGCCGCTCACATCAATAAATCTTTTCGGAATATTTTCTTCTTAAAATATTCCACAGTTTCTCCGCCAAGGGGCGTAGATGTACATCTTATTTTTGTCAATATCTCTACTTCTAGGAGTCCGATTTGAAAAATTCCTTCTTTGTTGGATAGTGTTTTCCGTGTGACATGTTTTTCATATAATTTCAAAATTTTCAAGTAATTCATAGACTTTCCTCTAGGGGCGTAACGGTAAATTGCGTTTCCCCCTATATCTCTGCTTCTAAATCTCCGATTTGAAAAAAAAATTGTGCACCGGATACAGCTCCTGGTGGGAAATCGTTTGCACATAATTTCAAATTTTTTTGTAAAAAAATAGCTTGGCCACCAGGGGGCGTATATCTTAATTTCCGCTTCTGTTGTATTTGCAAAAAAATATGAGCTTCTAAATTCTCGATTGAAAAAAACGTCGTTTGTTGACCGATACTAATCATGTCGACAAACCTTTTAGAAACATTTTCTTCTTAAAATAGTGCATGGTTTCTACGCCATGGGGCGTAGATATACATCTTATTTTTGTGAATATCTCTACTTCTAGGAGTCCGATTTGAAAATTTTTTTCTTTGTTGGATAGTGTTTTAAGTGTGACACGTTTTTCATATAGTTTCAAAATTTTCAAGTGATTCATAGACTGTCCGCTAGGGGGCGTAGTTGTAAATTGGGTTTTCCCCTATATCTCTGCTTCTAAATCTCCGATTTGAAAAATTCTTTCTGCACCGCATACAGCTCCTGATGGGAAATCGTTTGTACATATTTTCTAATTTTTGTAAAAAATGGTTCGGCCACCAGGTGGCGTAAGTCTTAATTTCCGTTTCTGTTGTATTTGCAGCAAAATATGAGCTTCTAAAATCCCGAATGAAAAAAAGTCGTTTGTTGACCGATACTACTCATGTCGACAAACCTTTTAGGAAAATTTTCTTCTTGAAAAAATGCATGGTTTCTACGCCAGGGGGCGTAGATGTATATCTTATTTTTGTCAATATCTATGCTGTGGGCGATGTTTTCTTAGGAAACTTTAGGGATAATGGGGCCTAAAGTGTCCTAAGAAACATCGCCCACAGCATAACACCCCCGCCGCCGGCCTGTTTCCTCCCAACAGTGAATCCAGGTACCACAGCCTCCGTTGGTAATCGGCGTATCCGCGCTGGGCTGTCTACGTGATGCACAAGGAATCTTGATTCGTCAGATTAGGCCACTTTTTCCCAATCATCCACGGTCTGATCTCGATGATCTTGGGCCTATTTCATGCGTAGTTGGCGATGACGTGCAATGAGCATGTAGACCCGACTGGGTTTTCAGCTACGCAGGCCTATGCGCAGAAGGGTACGAGGAACTGTGTGCTGTGACACATTGCTCTGATCAACACTGTTATTGTTGTGGGTGATGAGTCGCACTGTGGCCCTGACGTCGCCGTGAAAATGCGCGACAATCTCCACTCCCCCTCTGGCATCAAAGAGCTGTGGACGACGGGTCGTCGTTTGGCCATACGTGCACCACTTTTGATACGTAGTCACTACAGCGGTACGTGAACAACCCACAAGCCGCGCCGTTTCCGAGATCGAAGTTCCGAGGCGCCATGCGATAACAATTTGTCCTTTATCAAACTCCGACAAAACGGTAGCTTTTCCCATTCTGACTCCGAACACTCTACTAACTGAAAGCTGGTCTTCGGGTTGTATATATACTGCTCTGTGAACTTCACCTGCGCCACCGTTCGTTCTCCAGGCGCGCTAATTTCTCTAGGCTGGTGGTGGTCATAATGTAATGGCTTATCGGTGCAAAAGGCCAAAATCCATCTTGGAAAAAATCCCGGAAAAGATTGCTGTAAGAAGTCCGCCTAAAAGCCCAGCAAACAACTGGGATTAAAGGAAAAATGCGTGCTAGTGAAGAAAATACAGAAAAATGCCTGTCGAAGGATGGAAAAGATGAGATCAGGTGAGATTGATTAAGCAAGAGAGAGAGTGAGAAAGAGAGAAGGGGGGGGGCAGACAGAAGGGATGTCCGGCGAGAACGGTGATGTTAGATGTCATGAAGTGACATCTTAGATTCCGTTCTAGAGAGCGATCACTGTATTTATTTATTCATTTACTTTTTTTTCCGATGTAACCAAATTGGACAGTTATCGCAAGGTTGAGCTCAACAAGAAACCTCGTCTCAAAGTGTAGCACTTTGGATAATATTAGCGTTTGAGAACATTATAACGATTAACATTGATGCAATTAGCATCATATGAATAAATAAGACTTGGCTTATTTGCAGGAAAGATTGCTTTTAAATAAAGAAAAGTAAAATTATTCTCTTCTACATCAGTTGCCCTCACTTTGAGGAGCACTACAAAATTCATTTTATAATGTTCCTGTCCGTGTAAATGTATTTTCTTACGAATCTTTGTAGACCTTTTTTAAAGCTTCAAATTTCTCTTTTTCATAAAAATAATTTAAATACCTTCGCTTAATAAAATGCTCTAATAAGCATTTTATGCAGAATACTAGAACTTCAGTTTAATCTAACTTAATTGGAAAGCTGCGAATTAATGCTATTTAGAATAAAATTTATACAAAATAGCAAGGAAGACATTTTACCATGATAGCGTCGTATGTCAAATAACTAAGAGATTTTCAATTTCTTTTTTAGCTCCTCCAGTGATCAAGAAAATAATTTGTCAGATAATGTGATATGCAGTTAACAGAAAAAAATCCTATCACCTCTCATTCTCACGAAACATGACAAGTACACAGAGTAATTTAAGCGGCTAAAATTGTCGCAGTTGTTTGCCATATTAAAGCGGAATATCTTAGCTAAGCTTCGAACGAAAAGAACTCAAATAAAAAGTGACAACAGTTATTTTTTCATTGGATCTAGAAAACAAACAAAATTTCCTCTTTTCGCTCGATTAGTTAAGCACGGTGTAAATAAAAGTAATCCTAAAGCATTTTTCTCTTCAGAAATTTGATATCAGCTTTGTGGGAATTTTTACGTTATTCCCTGCAGATGTTTCCGACATTGAGTCTAATGTCAGATTAATGTGATTTATATGTATCTTTAGGAGCACGCAATGATTAATAAAATAGAAATACGAAGGTAAAAAGCTAAAAGAAATATCAGATCATATTTTCATTATATTTGAAGGAATGGGTTTTGACTTACTAAAGCGTAGAGGAATTGTTTTGGGGAAATTTTGCTTTTTTACGAATGCAACTGAACTTTAACGTTTGGCAGATTTCGTAAAAAAAATCTTCAAAAGAAATAAAACGCTGTTATGAATACATATCAGAGTTTTTTTCCCCGATTTTTCTTTAATATTTTTTTGTTTTTATTTTTGCTCATATATATAAACTGAAAAGAATCCCTTTGTTAGATACACCATCATAACTTGTCAACGGAAAATCACTGAAATAGCATTTGCAAATAAGAAATATGTTTCAAATATTATTTAATCAGCCACAATCTACCCGAAAGCAATCAGATTTATCATAGAGAAACTGAGTTTTGAATAGAAATATTCTTATAGCATTTCAAGAACAAGAAGAATTAAAGAAAATATGCTATCTCATAAATTTTGTTTCCGCATTTCATTAAAATGAGTGAAAAACAGATAAATTATTGCGTGTGTATATTTTCTACACATGTGAAATAGTAGGCGAATTATTCATTTTTTGCCTTTATAAAAATAAAGCGTTGTGCGGGAAGTAGTTTTAAATACTTCAGCTACCATATTCTCAAATTCAACATACACTTCCCTACCATTAAAAACCGGATACCCCTCTATTAATAGCGAACACCGGAAGTGAAGTGGAAGAGGCCTTCCTTCCTTCCTTCCTTCATTAACAGGACTAACTGAAATTTAGGAAAGGGATCGACTCGTTGTCTCCCCAAGAATTGACGAAAAAAGGAAATGATTTTAACTTAAATGATATCAAAGATATGATTAATGTTAACTTTCGCTAAGATTAATGGGCCCAGAGTTGCATTATCCTTTCATTAAAATTACACTGAAGTCTGGAAGCGTTTCTATTGAGCGATTGTTTAACAAAGCAAGCCCTTCCACCAACTGTTGATGCAATTTCCTTTCGTTGTGATGCCATTTTGATTATTTCTCGGTGCCTATTTTCATTTGCTTTGCACTCGTTGTGTGATACTGATTTCCTATTATTTCCCCCGATAAAACCAAAAATGTTAAAATACTACTCTATGCATATCAGTCATTTCTTAATTATCATTTTGAAGCTGTGTATGTGCGTGTGTTGTTTAACCCATCCCAGAAATCTTGCTGAAATAACATTTAGAAAAAAAAATCACGATACTTTTAGAGTTTTCTTACGCTATTTGTGGTGCGTTTCGAACTGCGATCTGCCCACCCAGTAGTCTAAGTACTGGGTTTTGACCGTTCGTCGGACTGGGCCAGGTTTCAAGTCCCGGCTGAGGCATGGGTGGTGTGCTTGTCTTACATTTCTGACTCTCTTCCTTCCTGTAGCCGGTGTCCCAAAATTAGGAACGAGAGACAGCTTATACCATATATTAATTATAGTGAACACCGGAAGCGAAATTGCTCACGGCTGTCGTTAACCCCCATCCCACCCCCTCTCCCCCAACGAACATAATGTCCGATCTATTTCTTTTTCTTTCTTTTTTTAATAATAATAATAATTTTATTTATTTATGCTGTTACATGACAATATTAAGTTACAATAAATTATGCATACAAAGGCTATCAATTGAACAGCAAAGAGAACAAGGAAAAAGGCCTCTTAAGATTCCTAACAAGCCCTTCATTCCCTCAAATTGTAAGACAAGCCAGTTTGACCTTAGTAGATGAATCCAATTCAGAATAATAAATTTAGAAATGACTTTGTGTTTTTAGTAATTAATTAGTATTAGTGTTTTGATTAATTAAGGAAAGTATTTTTTATTTTCTAACTCAGTAAGTGTTTCTTAAGTGTTTTTTAAAGAGATTTTGGCCATTGATATTTGTTAAGTGTACAGGTAATTAATTCCAATAATCCGGTCCAGAGTAATTCAAGCTTTGTTTTAATAGCTAGGTTTTAGGCTGTATTGGGGCGAAGCGGTAATCTATTTCTTGTTTGGTAGTTATGTCTGTTGCAGTTAAATTTAATTATGTCTACATGTAGTTTAATCTTGAGTCTTTGAAACATAATTTTACCTAGGTTGTAATGGAAAAGTTTATCCATTGTTAAGATTCGGAAATCATTAGGATGAACTGGAGGGTGTAAATATGGATGCATGTGTGTTGTCATAGGAGTATTTCGCTTCGAAAGTAGGTTTATTACTCTAATGTATTTATTTTGTAATACCTGTAATTTATTTAAGTTTGTTTGACCCCAGGATAAAAAGCAATTGTTAAAGTGAGTCTGAATTAATGAGTGATACAGGAGAATTAGCGTTTTAACTGAGAGGGAGTTATAACGCACAAGCTTGTCCGACACTCCGGTGTGAAGAGTCCGGCGAAGAGAGATTTTTCAATTGAATCTTCGGGATCGAGCAAGGCAGGACTCAAAAGGCCGAGTGACAGGTCGTCAGCAGTTGAATTTACCAGTAGTGGCGAGATTTTGCGTTAGAGCTTCGAATAACAGCCCGAGTTAACTATTCAAGTCTCTTAATAAACTTTGTTATGCTATTCTACGCATAACTGTCTATCCTTGGAGTTGCCAGAATTATTGCGACCAGCTTCGAATTCTAGACATATAAGTAAAGTGAGGTGGTAGGAGTCCTTAGTGCATATCGAAAAAACATAAAAGGGTGGCATGTGGCTGCATTATATGCATACGCTTCACTTTCGGCTTAAGAGCAGCTAGAAGACGTGAAGGCGAACATGACCCTACAAAGAAACCCAGTCCTTACACCGGGTTTACTTTTTCAGTTAAATTTCCTAATGCGTATGAAAAAGTCACTTCGTTCACCGCGCTTTATTTTGTAAATTTCTTCAACGACAACACTTTCTGTTGTGCCTATTTTGGATTCTTTATGGCAAGTAAAAATGGGCAATACATTTCCCAATTTGGTGTAACTTTGTTCTGTTTGCAATACCTGTTAATGCTTTCTTTTAATTACCTTTTCCCTAAATCCAACTGTAAGAATGCCAGCCAACGTTACATTAATCCTGTTGGCAACAACGTGTAGAGACATCTGTGTAAAAATTGGTATACAACAGAAACATTAAGGCTCTGTGATGTTGTTACGAAATAAGTACCCACACCCCACGAACTGCATGAACTGTTTAATACCTACAATGAACTGAATTATTTATTATCCCTATTTTAGGTCAAATTGATATCCAGTGGAGGATGTAGGAGTTACCGGAGTCCTGCGTACAGCATTGGTTTTGGGGTACCCCTCAATTTGCCGGACATCCTTAAAATACAGCTTTTTTTTTCGCAAAATACTCCACCATCTCGTACATTTTATTCTCTTCCATTAATGTCTAAAAAAGTATTGTAATCCCAAGAACAAACTCACTTTCAGATTTCGACAGAAATATACATTTTGGGGTCCCTCGAATGTGATTTGACCTATATCCATGGTGACGGTGGTATCTGTGTGCGTGTGTGTCTGGTTGTTATCGCCATAACTCAAAGACTATTACAGCTATCAAGATGAAATTTAATACTGAGGGCTTTTGTGTTACCTTACCCTGATGGGAGGAAGCGGCTGAAGTTAAGAGCGGAAAGCTTTCAAGAAGAAAAGTCGGAACTCTTATAAAGATAGCCAATGAACCACAGTACTTTAACATTTTACTTAAAGTCAGTTTATGGTACTTCTTTAATTCACATTTATACTACATGCGGTGTGAGATCTTCTGTTGCATGTTGTGAACGGTCAGTTTATGGTACTGCTTTAATTGCCATTTATGTTACATACGGTGTGGGATCCCCTGTCGCATGTTACGAACGGTGATTTTTATGGTACTGCTGTAATTGATATTTAAAATACATGCGGTGTAGGATCTCCTGTCGCATGTTACGCACAGATAGTTTGTAGTACTACTAATAGGTTATGGGGAGGGGGGGGCGAAGATGTTACCTGCCTGTCCCATAGAACGCACATGAGATAAAGGCAGATATCAGTGAGAGCCCATGCCAGTGTAGTATAGTGGATAGCACTCGGAGCTCCGGAGTCGTGAGCTGAAAGTTCGAGTCTTGCCCCTGGCATAAAAACGATGGAGAAATTTACTTCATCATGACTTACTTCGAGTTTGGGCGAAGTTATGCCCCCAAACCTTCTCAAACACAGTACATCGAATTTATCCATCGTTCTATGACTTATAATGAATTAGCTTTATTTGCTTTCCGCTAAGCTAATTATAATGAATAAGCTCTTTCTACCAGCTAGCTAATGATAATAATGAAGCTTTCCTACTGAGCTAAGTATAATGCTTCTGCTACTGAATGATATGCTTGTACTAAGCTTCAAATAGTGAATTCAAATGGTTGTTGTTACTAGTTAATTAAGAACATGAATAAAGTCTCCTGCTAGTAGTGTAGTAATAGTATTGAACAAACTTATAACTGGTAGTAATGTTGCAGCAGTAATTAGAATGAATAAAGTCTTAACGCTGGTTGTTAATGGTAATAAACTAATGATATAAACCTAACAGTCAGACAGAGGTCTGACAAAACTATGAATTGAGAAAGACGTACTTACTACAAGCTTTTTTATTATGCAACTCTTGGTCATCCAAAGCACACACACACAACTTGTTTCACAATAATGAAGAATCAAACTAATGGCATAGAACCAAACTCTCTCCTCTAGTATAACAACAAAAGCTCTCCTTATAACAACAAAATCTCTCCTTATAACAACAAAATCTCTCCGTACAACACCAAACGCTCTCCTTATAACAACAAAATCTCTCCCTATAACAACAAAATCTCTCCTTATAACAACAAAATCTCTCCTTCGCTATCGATGAACGCGCCTATATATACCGGCTACCACCACGTCATGACTTACACTCATTGCCAGATCTCATTCATCGGGTGAAATAATATTTCGTTCAGTAAGAAGATAATTTACATAGTAAAACAAAATAACCAGAGATAGTAAAATCAAAAGGAAAGTGAATATAGAGTATACGTTACAGACTTTTCTCCTTTTCTTAGAACCAAAATTAAAATATACATGTATATATATATATATTGTTATCTCTGAGACCTTCCAGTAACGCATGGCTCCACGTCTGGGCTTCGTTGGCTTTCGTGTAGATCCATCCCTGTTGATATCGCATTATATCATAATTCTCTCTGGTCACCTCTCATAAATATCGCTATTCACTGGTTTTATAAAACTTATCATTAAGTTATACCTCAAATATGAAGAAACAAAGTGATGAATTTTTGATGAGCCCTGAAGTGGGCACTACTTTTCAGCTCAAAATTACAAGAAAACTTTTGAGGAGGTGCGACTTGAAAGAGTCACTGAAAATCATGTGAACAATTTAGGAGACACTTAAAGAAATCCAGTTTGTCATCAAGAAAGCAAACATAAGCCTGCAAGCTGTGTATCAAATATCTATTATAAACAATAATAGTCTAAGTAGAAAGTACATAAAGTTCGCACTTTTAAAGAGTCGCTGAAAATGATGTGAACAATTCAAGAGACACTTGAAGAAATCCAGTTTGTCGTCAAGAAAGCAAACATAAGCCTGCAAGCTGTGTATCAAATATCTATTATAAACAATAGTTGTCTAAGTAGAAAGTAGCTGCTATCGTTTAACAAAATAAGGTCCCGTCTCTTTCGACACACGTCGCGGTCTCACACTATTTTCAACTGGAAAAATTCGAACCCCCTCCCTCTACACCAGAAAATGTCTGACATCTCAACTTTAGAGAATGTGCGTGTAACCTTTCGTGGAGTTTAACGTTCCTTTAATTTAGTTCCAGGACCTCATTTTGCGCATTTTTATCCAAAAAGGAATTAGTCGTGCATGGAAGCGTGCCGTCATTGGCCGTGAGATCTGTGCCGCGGTGGGTAACAAACAGCTCGGAGAATTCTTCTATATCCTCCGAGGATGGCCCTTGTGGTTTGAGTAATACCGGAAGTGATCACGTAATTACTTCCGAAATTATCTGACTTGCCTAAGCTGTTTTCCTAAGAGAATACTGAGATACAAGCACGCTAGAAATGATGCCCATACGTGTACAGCCAGGGTCACCCCCACAGAGTAACATAAAACAACATAAGAGATAAAATTCTGTATGGCTCTATTATAATTATCACGTCAGAAACACTTACATTTAGAACATTCTCAGCATATCGGAATCACTTAGAAATTCACAAATAATTCCCAGGCAACGAAGATGCGGTTTTGGCAAGCAGACAACACTGCGTGTGATTTAAGACCGGTCAAAACAACGTGTTACGTTTACATCACCTAATGGACAAATTTAAAGTGATGAATGTGTCATGATTTACGAAACTTAAATGCTGATTTTTACGCTTTCCAACCGTCGGTTGAAGAAGCTTATATGCTCCAGCTCTGTCTGTCTGTACGCAAGATACCTCGGGTAAAAATGGTTTCATTTCGATGAAATTTTAGTACGTGGTAGGGGACAACTGGGAACGAACCCTATTGAAAATGAGCAAAATGGGGTCAAAGGTCAGGACATAGGAGCCGGATCCGTTCCATCGCTCTTATGCGTCACAACTTACGTAAAAATGATTCGATTGCGAAAAAAACTTTATCGTGTTGTTCCGGAGGTACACTGAACCATTTTTGTTGAATATCATCGAAATGGGGTCAAAGAACAGGGCGTAGGAACGAGATTTATTCCACAGCCATTATCATCATAACTTGAGTAATGATTTCTGGTATGCTGGAAAGCGTATCATAATCAGTGCATTGCATGAATTTACTAAATTGTTTTTTTTAACAGTACAACTACACTATAATACGAATTTATTGGCGCACAATAATAATAATATACGCTCAAACTGTTGAATTGTTCTATTTTTCAGTTTGAAGTTTGCTGTCTACCTTCTTTGAAAAAGGCATCTGGTTGATGTGCGAAAGCTTCGAAACTTTAATTTCGTTCTATGCCAGTAAATTCGGATTACTAGTATAGTTATACCATTTTAGCAATAGTTGATGTATAGTTCCTTGTTATCCATTACTAAATGCCGTTTTCTTTCATTCTTCCTTCTTTTATTGAGAGAAAAAATATTGTATCTAACACAAATTAACATCTGCGCCATCTAGCAGAAGATTTGTACATCAAGAGACGAGTTCACCTTATACCATTGCCGCAGCATTAAGAAGGAGGAACGCCGTAAAACCGACATTTAGAATTAGAGATGTCAAACCAAATGCAAATACACCCTTCCAGTTAGACAAAATAAAATTGGTGCAGGACGAGAATTGGTAAAATGCTTGGACAATCGTGGTAATAAGCCACGTAGCACAGCCTCGCAATTTCACGTAGGCCCAACACTGCGCCACCGTCTTCTGTACGTAAAAGACTGTGGCTCACTGTTGGGCTACGTTAAATTGCCAGGCTCTGCTACTGGGGAATTACGGTTGCCAAATGTGAACATAGAATAGATTTGAAAGTATCGTGTCTAAAGACGGATGGACAAATCACTTAATGAAACCCATTTTTTAACACGTTGGTTGAAAAACTAGCATCACACTTAGCTTATTATCATTCAGATGCAAACCACATCACAGCTGAAAATAAAAGAATACCACACAAGTAGCTGATAATAATTTTTCAGTCCCTTCTTTTTTGGTAAAAAACGAACAAATGGAACTTCCTAGAAAATCCCAAGAACAAGGAGTATAATCTTCCTCTGCCGACAGCGAGATTTGAACCATATTTTTCTACTCCGGAGCGGCTGTTCTCCCAACTGAACTACGCCGACAGATTTATCGTTGCCTTATTGTCATTTGACTAATACATCACCGAGGGAAAACTTTCCTGTCATTCCAGACATAGGTGATATCCTGCCGATCGATAGAAACACCATTCTGAGAAGAAAAAAATGTGTCTACACACAGAATTTGTTAAAGGCAAAGGAGGGACCGTGTCTCCAGACAAAAATATCACGACAAAGGGTATTTCTTATCTGCAGACAGACATTATTCAAAGAAAATGCAGATGTCGTGTCTACTGTTAAAATGGAGATATCATGTCTACAAATAGAACTTGTCCCATGGCAAAAGGGACGCCGTGTCTTCAGAAAAAATTATTCAAAGACGAAGGAGATGCGATGTTTACAGACGTATACACTCAGTAGACAAAACATTAGAGATAGGGATGACTGAGAGTTAATATGGTCATTTCCCGCGCAAAGTTGAGCAGGCACAAACCGAACCCAGACGATAAATAGGAGGACAGTAGGGCTTCTCAACAGTGTTTCGCAATAGAAGAACATCGATAAGCCTGGTAAATTGAGCGAGTTTGATCGTCGACGCATTACCTGTGCAAAATTAATGGGTTATTCTATCGCCCAAGCGGTAGAAACCCTAGGGTTCCCGACGGCAACCCTATCAAAGGTGTACCATCGACGGACGTACCAGCGCCCGGAAGGAAAGCGGTGGCCGACCACACGCCATTTTCATTAAAACTGAACTTCTGCAGAGGGGCACAGCGTCGTGTGGTCAGATGAATCCAGTTTTCAGCTGTACCAAGCTCACGGGAGGGTGCGACTGTGACGTCGACAGCATAAAGATACCGCCCCGTTGTGCCAGGTTGGTTCTGTTCAAGGCGGTGGTGGCTATGGATTGGTTTGGGGAGTCTTCTCAAGGGACACATCAGGTCTTTTATTGGTACGGAGAAGTTCTTAACCACTACGCGCTACCAGCATGTGATGGCTGATTGCATTGCCTTTGGTTCGAGAAACACTCATCTGCAGTTGAAGCCATCCAGTGTTCTCCAAGGTGCCCGGATCTAAACCCGGTTGAAGATCTGTGGGATATGCAGCGGAATATCAGATCCATGGATCGTGGATCGACGTTTCGGACGGAATTGTGGACAGTGCTGCTACATGCATTTGTCAGCATCACCTCTGGAAACCTTTGGGCATCTAACGGAGACGATTCCTCGGCGTGTACAGATTGTTATTCGCGATAGAAGAGAACCAACATACTATTAGGTAGGTATCTGCGTTGTTTCTGTTGACTGTATTATTCAAAGGGGAAAGAAACCAGATACTGTAAAGCCCGTTCGAGTCGGGTTGAGAAAAAGTGTTCCCTTTTTCTAGACAAAAGGGATACGGTTTCTAAAGACACATGTTATGCTGTGAATTGTTCAAGATATGAGGGAAGTTCCATAAATAATGATGCTATTAGTACTACTGAAGTTCGGTGATCGCCGCCCCCAGTAGCGTAGTGGTCTAAGTGATGGCCTCTGATAATTCGTCAAAAAGGTGTCCGGGTTCGAATCCCGGTGAGGCATAGATGTTGTGTTTGTCTTACGGTACTGACTCTGTCCCTTCCTTGGAGCCAGTGACCCTAAATTAGGGACCGGGGACTGCTTATAGCCCATTGAGTCGCTCACGGCGGTAGTTAAACTTCCAATAAAAAAAAAAAAAAAAACTTTCAGGGATCCTGATAAAGATAGCACATATGTTTTGTTGCTTCATCAAAATTGTGTGATTTGGACACGAGTCTTTGTCATCTGTTGCGTGTCAGTGTTCATAAATACGGCAAAAAATCTCTTTCGCAGTTCTAGAACGGAACGATAGTTTCATACCATCACGTGTTTTAAAAGACAAAGTATGAAGTATTTCATTATCAAAGAGCTATTATTGCGTTAGTTCCATTCACTTCTCAAATGCGTGTTGTAAGTAATGTTGTTTAAAGATGGTGGCGGTGGCTTTTTTCACTTGTATCATAATACCTGCAGAAACCATCTCCGATACACTGTTCAAACAGATTTTTTTTTTATACTATTTAGAAATTTAATGACCACCCTCAACAAATCTATGGGCAGTCACTCGTCCTTAAGGGAGAGAGCCAGTGCCCCAAGAAACACAACATCCTTGCCTCACCGGGATTCGAACCTGGACCTATCGCGGACGAATTGTCAGAAACTTAGAACACTGCAATTCCAGGACGGCTGTTCTGACACATGGCGGCTTTTGTATCCATCAATCCAACCTAAACTTGCTGCGAACTGTTGAAAACCTGACCTAATGAAGCCCCATGTTACAAATTAAAACATGTTTTTAATCACGTGAACCGTTGCTAATAGTTGCCTGAAGAGCCCCTGCACTTTCATGTGTAGTGCACGTGTGTATGTGAGTGTGAAAAATAGTCTGTGACGCCTAAAGTGTTGCTAAACAATTTGTTTCACTGTCTTCGCTTTACACGCACAAGGTGTTGTTTCCTCCCCTTCACCCTGTGATGCGGAGAGGAAACAACTTAACAGTTTTTCTCCTTTGCCGTTTGAGCCGTAATTCAGTGATCCCGTCTGACTGGGAGAGAAGGAAACAAGAAGTGTACAGTGGCCTTGGTGGCTTTCTCCACTCTGGATCAAACTGCAAAGGGAAAGCCCGTTATAGTCGGGTTGAGAAAAAACTCTGGCTGGCAAACAGGAACGTTGGATGCAGGAAAACGTTAACATCAAACCGCAAGATGCGGGTTTTTCAAAATCATGTAGACAGGGAAAAAATGGGGGATTTCAAAATGTAGCGTAAAATGCGGCAAATTTCAATAACTGGGAAATGTTTGACCGCGATTAGACTGTATAACACACAGGGTGATTAGAATTAAACAGCAGCCTCGCAAGGAGATAACCGAATGGAAGAAACTCAACGAAGACGTGTAGGAACACTTTGCAAAATATGTAAAAAGGATTTTAGAAACAAGAAGCAGTGTTTAAAGTAAGTCAAAAGAACCGTTGTCAACGACATGTGAAGTTTAATGCATGAAGTTTATATGTTACTTCCTAAGTATTTATGTGTAATGACATCAAGGTAGTACTTTAACACAGAAAGCGTAGTATACGTTAACCAAAATACATAGTCTGACAAGATTACTGGGTTGAGGAAGGTCATAAGCATTGTTCAGTGTGTCTATCGTTCTGATAATTCTAAAACAAAATCCGCCAATCAGTGCTCTCAAAGGCAAAGTGCAGGTGATCCCGAATTATGTTTCCCACATGCTATATGATTTTGTCCTTCAAGTTTGCCAAGTTAAGTAGTTTGTCACGATACACCAAACTTTTCAGCCTCTCAGCCAAAATTTATAGGGAGCTGATATCTTGTAAACAAGATGCTAGTTAGTCAGCAATGAGCGACTCATCACTCTACTCAGTGCATCTGTTAGATTAGCTGCTCTGCAGACTGTCCGATGGGGGGAGATGATCCATCTTGCATAAAACATTTTATGTTAAGATATCATCTTTGCTGCAGTTGAAGATTGTAGATTGCCGATACTTTTCGTGGATTTCTCTGGAGGGAAAACGGGCCAATAAGAAACCTTGCCACAAGCCCTAACCATGTGTTAACTTTCAGTCAATGATAAGGGAATTTGCCTATACCCTTAAGGATATACCAGATGTGCCAGTTTTGAGTGCTAATATTTCGACTTAGGTGAAGTTGAAGATTGTAGGTTGCCAACCCTTTTCGGGGATTTCTCTGTAGGGAAAAAGGGCCGATAAGAAACCTTGCCACAAGCCCTACCCATGTGTTAACTTTCAGTCAATGATGAGGTAATTTGCCGATACACATAAGGATACACTGTTAACAAAAATTTACTTAAAAACGAGAACCTGAACCTACTCGTTTTTTTTAGGTACAATCGTATCGTAAAGGAGTGCATGACATGCTCAAAAATGAGTCACCATACGTACTTACAAATAACTACGTCAATAAATATAAATATAATCTCGTATTTCTTCATTTAACATATTATAGATTTCAAGAGAAATTGTTTAATAAATGTGTAAAGTGACACACATAAATAATTAGTACAACAAAGTCACTGATCACAAGTAATTTAATTATGCATAAAGTATCTTTGTGTACGTTTTTATATTAACTACATTTGTGTCAACCTCATAAATAATATCTTGTCGCTTCATCACTATATTTGTCATAAAACTGTGCAGTCCATTTGCCCAGCATGTGACAACTAGTATATCTATTATCCCAGATGTGCGATCGAATAATATACTTCCAGTTGATTCTATGAATAAATGAGTAAGTATGAAGTGTGCTTATTTCAAATTTGAAATCAACGCGCGGATGGCTCAGTGGTTAGAGATTCAGACTTCTGATGAAGGGGCCCAGATTCAAACCTAGCCTGGTAGTGTGAATTTCTAACAGTGGCTGAATATCGAACGAGCATGTTAAGTGACGGCACCAGGGTAGGAATTCCTCGGTTGAAGTTCCTAAGACCCCACCCCTACTTTATTTCTGCCTTCTATGTGCAAAATCGTACGGTGCTCTCTCTCACTTACAAACTATCCTGTCGGAATGGGTAAATTCGCACTAACTTCCTTCAGTAGCCCTGCCCGAAAGGGCACACAAACTGAACGAAGTTAGATCACATATATCTGAAATATATGGATTTGTTTGAGTACATATATTTGACATATATGTATTCAAAAATGAGTTTAGAAATACCAGATATACTCACAATTGATTCCCTGTATGTACTCAAAAATGAGTACGCCTCTTTTTAAAAATGAGACGCAAATACTCGTAGGTATTATATACTGCTGGCCACCCAAAATACAACACTGAGAAGGACACGAGATAGCAAAGCCAGATTTACTGGACACATAACAACAGACACAAAGGTGAAACGATTGAGCTTACAGGCCCGTGCGACTTGCGGAACACGCAGACATCAATAGTTCGTGTGGCCCCCATGGCTGGCAATAACGGCCGCTACACGCCGCTGCATCTAACGAAAGAGGCTTTGGATGTGGGCTTGGGGTATGTCGGTCCAGGCTGCTTCCACACGTTGCCACAGTTCATCAGGCGTAGCCGAGGGTGGTGCTTGCCGGGCCACTCGGTTGCCGATCAGCGACCGGACGTGTTCGATGGGCGACATATCGGGTGAACAGGCGGGCCACGGCAGCAGTGACACCTGGTGGGCCGTAAAGAATTCAGTGTACCGGCGATGCGTACCAGAAGTGTGCGGGTGTCATATCCTGTTGCGCCCCAAACCATAACGACAGGCGACGGACCGGTATGACGATGAATATGGCAGGCGTCATACAGTCTCTAGCCGCGGTGCCGCCACACGCGGATCCGACCTTCGTGGTATTGCAGTTAGAAGCGGGATTCGTCGGAGAAGACAATGTCGTGCCATTCCGTAGTCCAGATGCGGCGTTCAACGGCCCACTGCCGCCCCACTCGCCGGTGGTGTGACGTCAATGGTAATCGAAGCAATGGGCGCCGTGCGACAAGTCCCTGCTCCTATAGACGACGTCAAACGATACGTGCTCACACAGGTTGTTGCGCAACACACCCTAATTCCTGCGCTAACGTTCGTGATGTGGCGGTGCGAGCCGTCAATGCCCGCCGCACAACATGCCGGTCCTCTCGTTCGGTGGTGTGCCGCGGCTGTGACAATCTTTCACGTCGGTCCGTCGGTCTCTCCTGCACCCACCGAATCCATACTTGCCTCACTGTGGCTGGGTGTCGTCCCACACGGGCGCCGATGTCTCGGTACGATAAACCGCTGTCGCGATAAGCCACTATTCGTCCTCTGTCGAACTCCGATACGTGCTGGAATGACTGCCGTATTCTGCGACAAGGCATCTGGAAGCTTCCCACGCACAGGTCCGGCAGAACAACACATTTCCACTACTTACATCCCGCCTTCTGTGAACCCTTCTTTTAGTGCTTCTCGGTGGCGTGCCGGGCGCACATGGTTTGCATATGTCCTGCAATGCTAATAGTTTGCATGTCCTCTTGCGGGTGACGCATGCTGCGGATTTCAGGCCAATCGGATGCTTCTTTCTTGGTGTTGCAGTTTGGGTGGCCAGCAGTGTAGTTACGTAGGGAAAACCTAAATTCCTTAATACTGCAGATACGTTGCAGGAGGCTGCAGAATTACCTAGCGATTTCTCGACGGCTGCATTTGCAACGTCTTCAATCCCTTAATAATGGACAGATTTTGCCCTCTTCCTCACTCTTATGTATATTGCACCCAAAGTGGTGCTGTACGAGCTGCACCATCTTTTAGGATAAAGGTAAACAGTTGTGTGGTGTATGAATATACATATAAGAGCATCATGCAATTACGTAACATGTTGTGGCATCCAACCTGAATTGGTAAGAAGTTGCATATATTGCATAATGTTTTTGCGTGTTATATGCACCCTAAAAAGTGTCGCAGCTAGAGTAGCACTTTTTTTATGTGTAGCCTGCAACAAAAAATTTTAAACAGCACTGGTCTGACTGTCAGATATCAACTCTTCTCCAATCGACGAACCATACTTCGAAGTGCACGTGACGTCAGCTGACCTTCTCGCAATTTCTTGTGGCCTCTGTATTCGCGAAACGCTACAACAGCATTTTCGCCATTCTGGTATTACAACTTCACGAGTAAGGCACGTGCCGGCAAAGTGAGCATCATTGCTTCTCTAGAAGAACTATAAAATGTCCCGCACCTTCCATTTCCAGCAATTAGCTGCTACGTAGGAAGCAAGTAACATTCAAATGCACTCACGGACAATGAAATTTGCGCACCAAGAAGGAAGCATCCGATTGAACTGAAATTTTATGGACGTAATAATACAAACGAAGGATACACATGATGGCAAAAACAGAGCTGCAGGACAATTACAGTGGGATCTGTGGCTGGCAGTCCGGTCATCTTCAATAGCGCGTCGCACCGCCTCGTGCGGCGATAAAAAGCGAACAGACGCCTGATGTTGTTCTACGAAGAACTGGTCCACACGTGTTGGACGGTGTGCTCCAAATCCCGGATAGTGCGGCACGGTGGCAGCAGGCGTTTCAACTGCTCCCACACATGCTCGATAGGGGACATGTCTGGGGAGCGGGTTGGCCAGGAAAGTGTCTAGACATGAGGTAGGCAGTCCTGGGCAATCCGAGCCGTGTGTGGGCGGGCATTATGCTGCTGGTATAGCGCAGCTGGAATCCCGACCAGGAATGGGAGCACACGGTGCCGTGGGGTCTAATACATATACCGCTAACCCGTCAATGATACACGTACCACTACTAGAGATGATCGGCTGTCATAAGCAATGGCTCCCCAGACCGCATAATACCTGCAGCGGGGGAGGTGTGGCCTTCGATAGTGAGGTTGGGATTGTGCAGTGGATCCAGGGACATCCACACCCGGGCAGGATGATCATCTGTCCCCAAAACCAAGCGCCACTTATCGCTAAACACCACACGTAGTCAGTCTGTGACGTTCCACGTCGCTCTGGCCCGACACCACTTCACACGGAGCCGGCGATGTTCCGGTGTTAATGGAAGCACACGTAAAGGGCGCTGGGATCGCCGATTCGCTGCTGCGAGGCGTCGGGAAATGGTTTGTGGGCACACTGGAGCCGCTACATCTGGCTGTATAGTGGACAGAGTCCCCTTGGGATCCGTTGTTTCCTGGTGCACAATCCGTCTATCCTCTCTACCGGTGGTCCTCCTGGTCCGTCTGGAGCCGGTCCGCCGTGTGGAAGGGCCGTCACGTGTCCACTGTTCCCAACACAATCGGACGGTATGGTCAGAACGATCCACGTGGCGGGTTATACTGAATACCGGTCAGCCTCGGTTTTCAGCCCGATGATCAGGCCTCTCTCAAAGTCCGTTAAGTTGCGTAAATCGACGTTTCTGGCGTCTACCCAGCATTCGTGTCACTCTGTACTCTTACTTGTGTCCGCCGGTGCTTTTCGCCTTCATGGGGCATCGACTAAACGGCGGTTTATAAGCCTGCCGGTTGGTGCTTGCAGCGTCACCACAGGGTGTGCTGTCATGCGCACTCGCACGAAATGTGGCTTTTTGCTTACAAGCACGCACTCTAGCTATTTGCAAAGTTCGAGGTTGTAGTAGCATGCTTTCTTCTAGGTGCGCAAATTTCATTGTCCGTGAGTGGCAGTCGCAAAAATCTTTTGCGACTGGCAGCGAAAAATTTCTCCATGGTAGTTTTTATTTCTGTTTTTCTTTTTTTTTTTTTTTTACTATTTTTTTTTTTTAGTTTCCGAAATTCGTTACTATGTTGTGGGAATGTTCATACCAAGTTAGGTTGCGTTTTGGCCTCCGGTTATCTCTGCAAGTGACTCGGAATAAAGATAATTCAATTCCAATCATTTTACATTTATACGAGGTGGATATTATAGGGACGTCTCTATAGATAACTTGGCGGTAGGTGCGGCCATCATTGTAATAGGTACTTTTAAGCCATGTACACTATAAAAAAATACGTGTGAATTCACGGAAAAAATTCTGAAAATAACAACAAAGTTACCGGTAGGTCTCCGACTTTTAACAAAATTTTCGTTTTGAAAAGCTAATTACGGAAGCTTCGGTATTTTGATAGATTTTTCGTTGCCACTAATTCCATATTTTTTTCAGAAAAAGGACGTTTAGCCAGTTTTTCTGTTTTTATATAAAAATTTCCTTAAAACTGAAATTTTGAATTTTTATGTCCTTTTTTTCTGAGATTACTTCCGGACGTACGCGGTGAAATAATCCTCTACGTTTACCTCTGGTGGGGATCGATTGCTGTCCTGCTTGGACGATAACTAATGGCACTACCGATTGAGCTAAAAAGATACCACTTGTTCACGTTTAATAAAGAAGCGAAATCACGTTTAAGGTAAGAGGCAAAGAAGACTCGAATCATGCAACGATGAAATGTTTTTCGCTATCACTGCAGGTTAATTAGTCATTTTATTTCGTGTAGGAGGTATTATTGTTTTTAATAGGTATATAATATTTTTTTCTCTGTACGAGAACCATAACAAATTATGTTTGTTTTCCATCAGGATCTTTCAAAGCAACTGAACGTTTTGGAACCAGACATTATGTTTAAGAAAAATTGAAATGTACTACTTTATATTATTATTTCATTAAACCCATGAATATGAAATTTATAATATTTTTATTTTTTCTATAGCGGGACTGATTACAAATTGCATTTTCTTTTCATCAGGATTTTTCGAAGCAACAGAATGTTTTGAAATTCAGATTTTTTAAACTGATAATGCCTTTCGATTATGTGTTTATGAAAAGGTGAAATGTACTGTACTGCATTTGTGAAATATATATACTGTATTGTAATGTATTTGTGAAAATGTACTTACTGTATTTGCTATATTTAGGGAATTTGTGAACAGTAATGTTTCACAAATTCCCTAAATATAAAATTTACTCTTGATAGGTATAACAAACTTTTGTGTTGAGGGAAGGGGGGGGGGCGGGTCCACAGACTGATACATAGACATCATACAATCACACATACGATACTTTAAGTACCTCGTTTCTTACAGTAACACAGTATCCATTAGCTGGGACCACCAAATGAAAGATGGAAGCGGAGGGAAGAAATATCCGTTGCTACAATAACCAAAATATCCTGTGACATGCATTGCCCAAAGTGCGATCTCGCTACAGAACTTCAAAATCAGGTCATCCGACAGGCGAATGGAATTTGACAGTTAACCAAGCCTTAAGTATTCCCACGAACCACTGCTATTACTGAAAAATTATCTTAAAATTCAAAATTTTCCATTAACATCTCCTAAAAACGGAAACTTTCCGTTATTAACCAATGAAAAATTAACCGGAGTATTTCTGTATATTCTCGTATGAAAAATCCGTGGAATTCGGGTATTTTCTGCGTCTTCACGGAAAAGGTTGAATCAGGAATATGCTTGGTTAATTCAAGTAAGGAATCGAGTAAAACGGCTCGTGAATTTTAAGAAAAGTTTTAGTTTTTATGAATATTAGTGCCATTATTGATACAAAGGTGCCGTATTTTCACTGTTTCCCCCATGTATCCACCTTTTCCGAAAATTTATTACATCGGTCTGGAGCGGGAATAAACCTACATCAGCACCTGGTGCCCCTCCTAGCAAGCTACCGTTACACCACCCAGGACAACGAAGCTCCAAGCAACTGAAGCTATAAGCAGATGTAGCACAGATATCTGAATACCGTTCAGATTTGCGCTAGTCCTAGCAATCCAAGACTTCTTTATTGCGCAAAAGTACATTTCTCATCTAGGTACAGATATAGGTAAAACGTTCCAGTGTTTCACAGAGAATGACACATATAAATGGGAAATAGATCACTGGGAGAAGAAACCCAGCAGCTAACTGGGATTAAAGAAGGAAAAAAAGGGTTTTCGGAATGGGCGAAAATGCTGAAAATTTTTCAAAGTTCAGAAGCTTAGAAACTTCCGGAGTCCGTGATATTTGCATTGGAATTTTTGCACAAGAGAGCATTATCGACAAAAAGGGCCCTTTTCAGAGCCTTTTGAGTGAAAAGCCATTTGCTTCCTTATAGATTATTTTCGGTGCTTTATTTTTCATCTCTTTTTAGGCTCCTGTTTTCCATAACCTTTTTCCCTTTCCTCTTCCTTGAGTCTAAGTTGCTCTTCGGTGTGAGATAACAGGTACAGTATGTAGGGCAGCTTACAACTTTACACTCTTAACGTGAAATCGTATACTCTTAAAACTCAAATATTTCCCGACCTTTTTCTCTGGGCTCTGTCCTACCAGGGCACTTTGTTCCTACTTTTATTTTACTATTTTTTTTTCTGCCTTTCCAAGAAACACAGTGAGTTGCAGCCAGAAAGGGTCTAAACCTTTTGAAGATTTCATCATATTCATATTCTAAGAAAGTAGTTCTATGAAGATTTGTATTATCGGAAGAGAACGTTTCTTTAAAACTGTATTACGTGTACTATACAATTTTAATTTTATGAATGAAATATTAGGTTAAGATGATCTATGATAATAATGAACAACTAAGTGTTGTGAAACCTCGATTATACTTTTTTCTAGAGGATGGCCTTAAAAAACGTATAAATGTACCGTATAAACGAAATTTCAAAATGTTACACAATATTGTAAAATTCGTGCTTTAAAGGAGTATAATAACGATTTGTATAAAGACGAATTGGCGAAGAAAATGAAAAAAAAAACGTTAAAAATTATAATATATTTTATCGCATTACAAAAATCATGAAGCCTATGAAAATCAAGCTTCTATTTTGACGGCTGTATCTGTATAAAAGCACAAATAAGAATTGGAAATGGAGTGAGACAAGGTGACACCATATCTCCCAAGCTCTTTAATGCCACATTGCAAAATGTCTTTCAATCATTGAACTGGGAAAACAAAAGGATAAAGATTAATGGAGATTACTTAATTCACCTTCGTTTTGCTGATGACATAGTCATCTTTGCAACTACCCCTTCAGAGCTGCAGAGTATGATCCAAGGACTTGCTGACAAGAGTAAAGAAGTGGGAATAAAAATGAACTTTCAGAAGACAAAAGTGATGTACAATGATGCTTTTACAAGAAATGAAGTTTTATCGATCGATGGAGAAAAGCTTGAGACAACCGATACCTACATTTATCTTGGGCAGCAGATATCAAGTAAGGGCCACATTAATGAAGAAATTAATCGGCGTATAAAACTTGGAGCTTTTGGAAGAAACAGTACAATTTTTAAGAGCAGTATGCCATTATGTCTTAAAAGAAAAGTTTTTAGTCAATGCATTCTGCCAGTGCTTACGTATGGAGCAGAGACATGGACCTTAACTAAAAAAGACTTACAAAGACTGCAGCCAACTCAAAGAAGCATGGAGAGATGCATGCTTGGTGTAACCAGGAAAAATAAGAAGAGGAACTTGTGGATAAGGAAAATGACAGGAGGGGACGACATCATGACCAGAGTGAAATCACTGAAATGGCAATGGGCTGGGCATGTTGCTAGAAGAACGGACCACTGATGGACAACCGAAGTTTTAGATTGGATTCCAAGGGACAGGAAAAGACCCAGAAGGAGGCTCCATGGGAGATGGATGGATGAAATTAGAAAGCATGCTGGAGTGAAGTGGAGGAGACAGGCTCAAGAAAGAGAATTGTGGAAGAAACTTGTGGAGACCTTCATCCAGCAGTGAATTGATAATGGTTGATGATGATGATGATGATTATGACCAGATCCTAGATTAAGTGAAATCCTCACAACTAAGAATCGGAGACCAGTGCTTTAGTATGGAACCCATGAATAACAGTTTTTCCCCTGAGGATCCCGAGTGCACCAAATTGAAACCAGAATAATAAATATAAATGTTACATTTAGGGTACTATTCTACTACTACGGCACGAATTAGTTGTGCCACCAAAATTATGTCCCGGAGATGTATCAGTTTCTTAATAGCGCATACGCATATGAGTCATGAAATACGTAACCAACTTTTCATCTAAACCGAAAGTAAACAACATACCCTTCTCTGATAGGATCAAAGTTCAGCTTTGGTTGAACCTAAGAAGGAACACAGCAACGCTGTCTCGATTCTGTCACAGTTATAATAATACGTACAAATGAATCAAAGAGCAGTGTATTTTTGATAATGTTAAATTCAAATTTTAACGTATAATCGCAAAAAAAGCGTATGAATGAATTACATATAACCGAGTTAACGAAGCGTTAGAAACTATAGTAAATTATCGGGGCTAAATCAGAACTACGCACAAAAGTGAAAAACGTATAACCGAGGTTCACTATATGTTGAATTCTAGCTGCGAGAGTATTTTCCCTGTGGTGGGTACATTTTTGTTCCAATCATAGCAATAAGAAGAAGCTTCTTTTTCTAAATATACGCACAAACACTTATAAAGTAAAATGTTTTTAATAGGGTTGGAATTAGGAATATACTTATAGCGACCCAGTGAATCACTGCAACGTAAGTGTTCCTGTTGTGTCATGTAGAACTCTAGGGTACAAATGTAAATAATGTCCTTCTATTTAACAGCCAATTTGCATCCCGCGTATCAAACGAGACTCTCACAAAGTATTAAAATCTGTTTACGAGCAAAAGCAAAACAAAATCTCACGCAATCGGAAGGTTATAGCTCTTTAATGATTTCAGCATAGCTGTGTGCAAAATAAACAACAAAGTATCGTAAACACGTGTACCAAAGCACAAAGTGATTGCTGTTTGTCGAAGGATTTCAACTCATTTGGAAGCGTAACAGAAAAATGCCGTGTTATTGTTTACATTGCTGGGGACCAACGAAAATGAATTTTTTTTTTGTTCGTGCTCAGAAAACGGTTCTCGCAAAATCTCTTTACCTGACATCATTACCCGATAGCAAATCCTTTAAAGAGAAAAACAATGTAAATCATGCATGTTTGCAATGTCACGTGAATTAAATGAGCTTTGTGAGATCGTATTTTCAAAATGGGAAGTAGATTTTAATAATCCATGTTATGTTTGTGCATTGGAAAACTCTCGTATTAATACCACATAATGTATTAATACAGGTTTTGCGAAAGATCTCTTATTATATATTTGCCATATCGATTGCATTCTCTATCATTCTATCAAACAAGTAGCAATGAGATTCAAATCTCGTTTTTTTTATGACGAACTTGATGCTGCATATATTTTTCACAAAGTAACAGGCGAATTTAACAAATCACGATGAACAGTGTTTTAGAAATTCAAAAATCATTCCTTACTTAGCATTAGGTAACCGAATAAAAATCCTCAGTATCTGTTTATCAAGTTCAAGAAAGTAAATTAGGAAATCGAAAAAGAAAAATTCTCAGTATCTGTTTATCAAGTTCAAGAAAGTAAAACCTTTACTACCATTCCAAATATCCGGCTTATTCTAACGCTGATCAGATTCGTACATCTTCTTCAGATTGTAAATAGAGGTTGGCTTAAAATATAAAAAAAGAAGATTACGAACTCGATATTTTGTCATTAGATGTCGAGTGTAGCGTCGACGCAGATTTAAGGAAGATGAAGAACCTTGCATATGCCGATGCCGCGGGTTTAATTTGTTGTTCCAAAACAGATAAAGATGAAAATTTAATAACAGTTTTCGTAAGGAGAGCCTAAAAGGAATTATTTGCAAATTTAAGTAAACTTAAAATTATTTTAGTCTGCCTGAAATTGCGGAATGTAATAAAGGAAAAATAAAAGAACAAGAAATTAACGTCGTTTGGAAATCTTGAAATTTAAGATCAGTAAAAGCTGTAATTTTGCATTTTGTGACAACAGGGGCATCACTGAACTAACTCTCCGGTGCTCTTCGGAATTTCCTAACAAACAAAAAAAAGGAAGAAAAGACAATATACGCCACCCAACGGAAGAATCGGGAGAATTCCCTTAAAAAATCATGGTTGTGCTTACCACATTCAAAAAACGAAATTAAAAAACCCCAAAAAAACACGAATTTTATAAGATTATCCAGATTTATACACAATAGCAGATGCAAATGTGCCTTCATAGCCCTAGTGGTAATATCAGAAGGACTGCTGTTCATTTATTAAAATAATTGCATGTACTTCCGGAGATCTACGCTTTCAAGAAGCTCCCAGCTTTGCGTATTGCCTTGTTTACATACCGTCCGCTCACACCCTGCATTAAAGAAAAAAGGATGCACAACCGCATAAATTATAAGGACAGTATTTCCTAAAATAATAATACTTACGCGGATGTTTTATACGAAGCAAAAAATGTTTATTATTTTATACTAAGTAAATATGGAATAATAATAATTTTTCATTCGATTGATGCTTTTTTCTGCGAATCTACTTTCTACTTTCTTCCTTGCTTCGCGTATGTCGTTTTCCCTTTTCGTTCACTTCGTTGTGTGGACGCTTGGTGTGTTTCTTATTTTAATAATGAATTTCACTCGACTTTCGAAGCATTAGATGTATTGTTCCACCGCAGCTGCTGGCGGGTTTGTTAGCATTTTGGTCCGCGGCTTTCCACGTATCACGACGCGATCGTTTTCTGACATTCTGTCAGTTATATTTCCAGCTGTGTCCCACGACGTTACGTAAATCGTGGGATACACGTTTGAGGGAACACATCTATGGATAATAAATGGCATCTCCCAGCGAAAACACAAGTCTTGGGAAACTGCTGGCTACCAGCTGGCTGAAATTTGTGATCCGTGGTTGGCAGCGTGGTCAGTTGGCAGCCGTTGATGGCCCTACCGCATCGTTGTGCATTGCGGGTCGCCAAGCAAGCACCACGAGTGGCCCGGAGCTGGCAACCGAAGCAACCCCAATTCCTCGCCTGGTGCGGGGAACACCAAAATTGGACATTTGTAGGGTGGCGACGCGTCGTGTGGTCAGATGAATTTCATTTTTAGCTGCACCGAATTGACGGGACTGTGCGGGTGTGGCATCGACAGCATGAGGCCATGGCCCAGTGGGGTCAGGTCGGCTATGTTCAGGAGGATGGTAGCTCTGCGATGGTTTGGGAAGACTTCTCATATGACACATTAAGTAGCTTAGTGTGTCCGGAGACGTTCTTAACCGCCGCGCGCTATAATTATGTGCTGGTTGATCATTCTCATGACCTTCGCGCGCCCTGAGGCCGACGGGCTGTTTCTGCAGGAAAATGCGCAGCCCCTCCTGGCAGCAAACACTCAGGCATCAATCGACGAACACTAATCTGAATTTGGAACCATCCAGTGGGCCCCCCAAGGTCCCAGGATTCAAACCGCGTGGAAAGCTTGTGGTGCCGTGGAGGAGTATCGTTCACTTGATCGAAAGGTCACTTGACCGAAAATCACGTGATCGAAAGGTAGATTTCACGGAAGGGTCACTTGACCGAAAAGTTCATTTCACCGAAAGGTCACTTTACCTAAAAGTTCATTTCATCGAAAGGACATTTGATTGAAAAGTTTATTTCACCAAAGTATTACTTTACCTAAAAGTTCATTATATCGAAGGATCATTTCACCGAATGATCAGTTTATCGAAAACTTAGAATTTTGTTGTTAGAGATGTGTTGGAGTGTGGTGCGGGTTTTTGGAAAACAGGCTACCTAAACATTATCGGATTGTATAAAAAATACACTTTTAATTTCTACAAAACACTTCCCCATCAGTAGGTTTTTCGAAATATAACATTAATTATAAGGCTTAGATCTGTGCCTTTTTGTCAAATTTTAATCCTCCGAGCTCATATTAATAAGGGCTACATAGCAAATCAAGTAAATATTGTTCCACTTTTACTCAACTACAAAACATAAATTTTTTGATCGGCTATTTAATAGATTTTAATTCTAGATTTTATACAGGCTATTTTAATAGATTTTAACTCTACTCATATTCATAAGCATTACATTAAAATTACTGTAAAGTAATTTTTTTATGTAAACTTTATGAACATGAGCACGCACGGTTAAAATTTGCTAAAAAGACCTAAGCCGAGGCCTAGATCTCTAAATTTGATTCTTTTTTCCTGAAAAAATATGCAACATTATTAACTTGACTTTTTATGTAAACCTTATGAACATGAGTTCGCACGATTAAAATTGGGTAAAAAGACCTAAGCCAAAGCCTAGGGACCTAAAAAAATTGATTCTTTTTACCTGAAAAAATGTGCAACATTATTCATTTTACTTTTTATGTAAACCTTATGAACATGAACACTGAACATGACTTTTATGTAAACCTTATGAACATGATTAAAATTTGCTAAAAAGGCCTAAACCGACGCCTATTGGCTAAAAAAAAAAAAAAAAAAAAATTGTCTTAAACCTAAATCTTTGCGGTTTGACGCGGAGAAATCAAACAAAAGTGCAATTGGAGTATAATCCCCTAACCTTTCGGTGGTCTGTCTGCCAAACTTGCACCATGCTTCAACAGATCCTGTAATGAAATCCAATGTTTTCGATAAACTGACCCTTCGGTGAAATGACCTTCGATGAAATGACCTTTCGATGAAATGAACTTTTAGGTAAAGAGACCTTTCGTTGAAATGAACTTTTCGATCAAGTGACCCTTCGGTGAAATGAACTTTTCGATCGAGTGATCTTTCGATGAAGCAGTCTTTTCGGTGAGATGATTTTCGGTCAAATGATCCTCCGGTGAAGTAAACGTCGGGCAAATGAACCAGACCTGCCGTGGAGCGAAACATCAGATCAATGGATCCTGGACCGATGTCACGGGCAGTGTTGTGAACAATGCTGCAACAGACATAACTGGCATTACCTCTGGAAACCCTCCGGCATCTGTTGAAGTCGATGCCCCGGCATGTACAGACTGTTATTCGCTCTAGAGGACGACCAATACGCTATTAGGTAGGTATGTTTTGCCCATTGTATATTTAGTCTTAAACAATTCCTTCCCTATTTTACATTTCATTGTGGAACTGTTTATATCACATAGTAGTATATTCAGAGCCGCGAACCTAAACAAACACGCCATCAACTGCTCAGGAAGGGTATACAGCACTGGAAAACTTTATTGCATCTCGTCTGATTTCAGTTACTTTTTTCGGTTTTTGGTCTGAAATTCCAGGTAGATTTATTTTTATTTACCAAGAGTGAGTGCACAAAAAAGTTTATATTATATTAGCTTTTAAAATTTGTAGTTTTTAGTGAATCTCAAAATACAGTGGAACCTCGATTATACGTTTTTCGGCAGTGGCGCTCATATGAGTACTTTTAAGGGGGGCTAAGAAAAATTCTTACCTCCTTCAAGGTTGTCAAACATTTTAGTAAATGTACAAGATACTAAAATACAACAAAAATAATTGATACAATGAATCATTAATAGCTTATTATTTTTAAAAATGCTTTAAAAAAAGGTTTCGTCTATTTTAGTGTTTTATATTTATCAAAAATTTGGCTACACCAACTGCTAGGGAGGGGGGGCGACTCGAGCCCCTCCCTGCCCACCCTTATGGGCGCCCTTGTTTTTCGGTCATATGATTTTTATTTTTATACGTAATTATGCGCTAGTTCCGATATCTTACTGTAGTTTCTATCACTTTTTCAATTGTTTATATGTAATTAATTCATACGCGTTTTGCGATTGTATATTAATTTTGAATTTCAGATTATCACAAATACACGATTCTTTGATTCTTTCATTTGCAACTTTGAATGCTACAACCTTGAGAGAATTGAAACAGCATTTCTATTTTTTTTTTAGCCATGAAACAGATGATGCAACTAAAAATTTACTAAATAACGCTCATTGTTCTCCATTTTCTCTGGATTCAAGAAATTTGAAACAAACAAAGTTTAGTGAATATTATACTCGGCACTAATGCTGAATCGACTAGTGGACACACTGCTTTTTAAAGATCGATGCTTATAAATAAAGAGTGTGTAACAGGGGCATTTCCGCCAAATTCTCACTCGGCCATCGGCATAGTGCAACTGAAAACGTGATTCATCGGACCACATAATTTGTTGCCAATTATCGACTCTCCAATCCTTGTGCTCCAGTGCGAACTGGGGACGTTTTCTCTTGTTAACTGCAGACAGCAAAGGTGTTCGAACAAGCCTTCGGCTGCCATAAACCGTCCGATGCAGTGTACGACGAACAGTGCTGGCAGAGATCATTTGAGGGGATCCTTGATTAAGATGGTCTATAATTTGCTGCACTGTTGCCCTTCTGTTGTCTGTTACCAGTCTGGACACTCTCCGTTTCGCCCGATCAGTCACTAGTCGATGACGACCACACGTTGCACGTAGAGACCCAGTTTTTTGGCTGACAGTCCAGTCTCTTTAAAAACTTTAACAACAGCTGCTCTGGAACATTTCACGAATGCGGCGGTTTTGATGATACTCGCTCCATGGCTCCGAGCTCATTAAATCATCCCACGTTGAAAGTCCGTCAAATCGCATTTTTACCCATCTTGTCACCCAAAAATCCCCTCTACTACTGTCGCAAGCACTAAGCTTTCCATTTTTATACTGACCTCGCCCTCTGGCGGCAACAGCGTGCAGCCATAGCTCATTTGCTTAAAACTAACAGGTGGTCATAATAAAGTGTCCACTCAGTGTATAGCGAATCTGGATGATTAGAATTTATTCCCGTGATTGCCCGTAGGCGCAGAATATCAATGAATGAAATACGGGATTACACCATTGTACAATGCAAATTCTAAATCAAAGATGACGATCACTGTTTCTCAGTGTTGATTTATTTATTCCTATATAATTTCACAGTGTTTGAAATCTATGATTTCAACCAGAATAAATGCATCAAGACATCCAGATATTAAAATTACGAAAAAGGTCGCTTAATTCTACTCAAATTTTGAATTGATAATAAGCTTTCCGCCATGTGGGAATTCATTATTTTTTTACGAGCATTTTAAAGAGAAAGTATTTTCCCCATTATTCAACTTTCTTTCTTAAGAAGTTTAAAGATTTTAGCATAGTGAATCAAATGACTCTCCACGTTACAATTCCACTAAAAAAAATCTGTGACTTCAAAAAACCTTAGTTATTCGAAAATTATTGTATTCTCATTTGTTGACATGTTCCTACTCCTTGAAACGTGCAGGTCCAAATTCTTACTGTTAAGATAAAGGCCACATGGGGACAATAAATATTTCAGACAGGTTGCACTTTTATTCATCCACAAAGTTGATACGGGATAGAAAGTAAATACTACAAAACGGCAACATTAAAATAACAAATGATTCAGAAAAACCACGATTTATCATCTTCTCTTTTATTTTTCACATAGAAGCGAAAGAAAATTTGCCTCGCATATAGATAGCAGTTGTAGATTTTTCTGAAATTTGCATTTAAAGCAATTTTTACGAATATCTAAGACATGAAATTATCAAAACAAGTGTCTTTAGTTATTTCAGTTATTCATTTAAATATACTGTATTTACCGGTAATTTTAAATATCATGTGACAGTAAACCAAAACTGTGTTTGCCAATACTTCATTTGATATGTTCAATTTTAATTAACATTTCACCATATACAATTCCCAGAGATGACCCCAATGCAATATTAAATGTTTTTTTACACCCTTGTAAGCAAGTGTTACGAAGCTTCTGTTTCTAATCAATTGTAAGTAAAATTATTTCATGTTTAACTGCTAAAACACTTAACTTTTGTTGCATACACTTTTTCAATCACACATTAATTATTGCTTTTCCTCATAGGGACAAACTACTGAAACCAATATCAATAAACTACAAAAATTACAGAATAAATACATTAGGCTATTAGATTTAAAAAGAAGTTCTTCTCATATCAACTTCCAGCCTTACACTTTACACCATACCCATGTCAAACCCAACCATTATGGAATTTTATCTATTAAACAATTATTTTATTTCAAAATAGGTACACTAATGTTTCAAAGAATTAAACTGAACTTACACACAGATATCATTGAATTGAATTTACATACTTATCACTACGATACGAGGCACAGGTCATTACTAAGACCCATACATCCAAAAACCCTCATGATGAAGAAGAGCTTGAATTATATTGGTCCTGAATATTGGAATACACTGCCAGCTGAGTTAAGAACAATAAATAACCTATTTTCTTTCAAAAACAAACTTAAAAAATATTTACTAATATAATTTAAAAAATAATAACTTAAAACAAAAATTGTTTACAATATAACTAATATTTAACATTACTGCTGTGTTTTATTCAGCCTGAGTTTGCTTGCCTATTTTCTTAGGAAATCAAGGCTTGTTAGGACTCTCTGAGCCCTTTTCCCCGATTTTCCCTGCTATTCTTATGAAATATGAATTGTTTATCTGTATTCACAAAGCCTACAATGTAACAGCAAAAATAAAAAAATGGTATTATTATTAATTATTATTCCTCAGAAACGAGCCTGTTTTCGAAACCTGCGTGAGGCATGGTCGAGCGCTTGTCTAACGGCATTGCATCTCCCCATTTCCTGGGACCAGTTATTCCAAATAATTGAGGGGCGAACGGTAGTCGTTAAACCCACAGAAAAAAAAAATTGCACCTTTTCAACAGGTGGAAACACTGAGCTAGCTGTAACGTCATTAGGACCAACGAAAACGAAACGTGAAATTTATTGACAATGAATGTGGAATTCTTGATCCATAGATGCACTATACGATCAAATGTATCCAGACACCTCTTTTGAGAAATGGATTTGGCCACATACGTCACAGACATGGTCCATACTAGTATAAAAAGAGGCACGTGGCCTGGCAAACATCATAGACAAGCATGAACAGTAAAATGCGCCGAACGCCAGAACTCAGTGAGTATCAACATCGCACGATCACAGTATGCCATCTTATCAACAAGTTTTTCAGGAAATTCCTGCCCTTCTGCATCTGCGCTTCGACGAAATGTAAATTATGTTATTGTGAAGTGGTGAATCACAGCTGCATATACTATATCGCAATCGCGACCTGGTGGACTACGTAGAATCAGAGCCGAACCGACGAATTCTAATGCGCAAATTCAGACTCATCACCGACTTCTTAAATGCTTCTAGAAACAACGCCAGCACCATAACAGTTCATCGGAAGCTGAAAGGAATAGTTGTCTATTACGAAGTAGCCGCGCAGAAGTCTAAAACAAAGAATAGCTAACTGAGAAGTTAAGGCTTGGCGAAACGTAACTAGAGCCGCCATATCTTAATAGTTAAAATGCAGTGCACATAAGCCAACATACAGGCTGATGCCGGAGCAGACTGCGCACGCGTATTTCTGTTGACTTCAATACTTTGGGTAAAGAACAGTCAGCCGAGCTACTCACAGCACGTGTTTCTTACCTTCTCGGTAGCATAGTCACTTCGCAAATCAGATATGTTAGTTCTGTTTCACCAATCGCGTTAGTTAAGGCTTTTGTTTGTTCTTCAGTTTTTCAGAAACATTTTCAGTAATGCCAAATACTAGGGAATGTCAGCATTTTGTACGGATCCTTAGGCCTAACTATAATATTTACTAAAATTTAATTTAAATAGTAATACTAATGTTATTGCATATTTTTCTCACCAAAATAAGGGATGGGTGGGATAACAGAAAACAACAACCACGAAAAAAAAACTGCTCTAGGCAAATAGTCATCAGGTTGAAGGAAATAATCGTAGATCAAAGAAAAGCTTCACTGCCGTAGTCCCCCTAACGTGTTTTGCTCATTTCTAACTTTCAAACTGTTAACTTTCCCGCAGAGAATATTTCCACTTAAGATGTGGTGGCGCTGTTGTCGCCTGTTCTACGTTATACCTATGAGAGTTGGCGTTCTTCACGCAAAGCTTTATATTCTTTGTCTAAAATATGCAAGATCCGAACCAAGCGTTGATTGAAGTGGTATAAAACTCGGTGTCAGTGGACTCTGCAGCAGCGAAAACACGTTCTCTGAAGTCATGAATCACGCTTCACCATATGGCCGTTCAACGGGCTAATCCGAGTGTGGAGAAACTAGTACAGGTAAACGCTAACTGTCCAACTGTTTTGTGCCATCGGTTAAGTTTGGTGGAGTAAGCATCTAATTATATTCTTGACCATTTTGTGCTCCCAACATTATGTCAACAGGTCGGTGATGGGCCCTTACTTTACCAAAAGAACATTGCCCCTATCTTCAAAGCCAGGTCCGTGCAAGGATTATTTGATGAGGCTGTTCTGGAAGAATTTGGTTGGCCTACACAAAGCTCCAGTCGCAACCTGCTAGAACAGCTTAGGAATGAACTGAAATCAGACTTCGAGCCGCCTGACATCGTTCACCGATCTTACTCTTGTGGCAGAACGGAAGGCAATTCCCAAAGCAACCAACGCACCGAAATATAGTGGAAAGCTTTCTCAGCAAAATGGACGATGGCTGTAATAGCAGCTACTCGATATTAATTCCTTTACTGTTACAGGGAGTTTGTAGATAGGAAAAGCTCCTGGTACTTTTGATCAGATAGTGAATGATACAACACTTCATTGTTCTTGCGGCACGGACACCTATAGGAGAGACATCATATTTGAGAATGCTGTAACCTGAAACAAACTACTGCCATCCTATGGAAAAATTAGTAAAATCACATTAACACTTTACCTACCATTTGAAAACGTTTAACATTTTATGGCTATGAAATGTATAAAAAAAGTTAATTTGACACCTACACTAATCTTCGAAACGCTGAATTCCATTTGTGCAAATGCCACTTTTTTCATTGATGAAAAGTCCATGCTTGTCAGCAAAAGTCAATATAGGCAAGATTACACGCATTCAGTGTGTAGTTTACAGTATATCTGAAAATCGTCAATACAAAAAAAAAAGCAAAGATTTGGTACATTGGTTCCATTAGAATTGAGTTTTTGAGACTAAGTCAATTGTTTTTAAAAGGCACCATTTTCCAAGCTTCCTAATTTTCCCTTTCAACCCTTTAACGACCATAACGCCCAAAACGCCCGTATACAAACAACCATGGCCGCCCTAAACACCTGTCTGGAGTGAATCAGATTTCCTACCATTACCTGTTCTTTAAATATGCACGATATATGAGGGATCAGCAGGAGTCACCGCCAGCAGTGGCGGCGGTACCGCCCTGGCCGCCAGGGCCCGGGCCCGGTCAATAATTTCAACAATTTCAGCCAAGATTTTTATTTTTATTATTTTTTGTATTTGGCATACGTGCGATTGTTGTGATGTGCCTTATAAAGTTCCTCTAGGTAAATGGTTGGATGATCCTAATTCCCAACAAAGCTCCTTAGGCATTGTTTTTCTTCTGTTTGTTCCGAGAAGCGGGAAGGTAGAGGGTGCACCGCGATTCAAAATTTCGGGCCCGGTCAACGAACTTCACTTTCCGCCGCCCTTGACCGCCAGTCACCATTGTTGTTAGTAAACGAAGAAGTGAACCAACCGACAATTTCTGGCATTATGGCATTTAGAGTGATACACGATTTTAGGGTCAGGGTTCTTAAAGGGTTAATCAAAAATTGTAATCGGTATGGGAAATTTTCCTTCCAAGACATGCACAGATTTACGCCCGTTGAGTTTTAATCTGTCTCCTAATTTCATTCGAGTGGGGTTTTTTCGTGTTTAAATATGTTTATTCTACCAATTATGCAGGGTGTCACAAAAGTCCTTAACACATTTTAAAAATGTATTAAAAAATATTCGGGATATGAACATATTTTTTACACATTTCGTTAACTTACTTAACAAAGTTTTTTTTTCTGTTTTCCAAATAGGACACTAGGTGGCGCTGCTGATCCAATCGCAAGGTTAGTTGAAAAATTGTCACTCCAGCAGAGGAAGCGATATGTGTTAGTTGTTTTTTCGAAACAAAATCTGTTACGCAAGTGCAAAGAAATTTTCGTTCGGAATTTGGGAAAGATCCTCCAAGTCGTAATAGCATCTTAGCTTGGCAGAAGAAGTTTTTGGAAACTGCGAGTGTCCTTGACAGTCCAAGATGTGGAAAACAAGCGCGGGTGAAGACGACGTCGAAAGCTTTCGTAAAGACTTTTCACGTAGTCTTATTATATCGATACGAACTGCCGCAAAGGAATTGGCAATTCTCGTGCAACAGTACATCGACTCTTACATCAAAAACTGCACCTATATGCCAACAAAGCAGTGGCGTAGCCAGAAAATTTTTTAAGGGGAGTCCATGGGTTTGGTTCATTGATGAAAGCCTCGTAATAAAAATTGGAAAGGGAGTGAGACAAGGTGACACCATATCTCCGAAGCTCTTTAATGCCACATTGGAGGGTGTTTTTCAGTCGCTGAGCTGGGAAAACAAGGGGATAAAGATTAATGGAGATTATCTAACCCACCTTCGTTTTGCTGATGACATAGTCATTTTTGCAACTACCCCATCAGAGCTGCAGAGTATGATCCTGAAACTTTCTGACAAGAGTAAAGAAGTGAGATTAAAAATGAACTTTCAGAAGACAAAAGTGATGTTCAATGCTTTTACAAGAAATGAAGATTTATCGATTGATGGAGAGAAGCTGGAGATAACAGACACGTACGTTTATCTTGGACAGCAGATATCAAGTGAGGGTCACATTCATGAAGAAATTATTCGGCGTACAAAACTTGCCTGGAGAGCTTTTGGAAGAAACAGCATAATTTTCAAGAGCAATATGCCATTATGTCTTAAAAGAAAACTGTTTGATCAATGCATCCTTCCAGTGCTTACGTATGGTGCAGAGACGTGGACCTTAACTAAAAGAGACATACAAAGGCTGCAGACAACTCAAAGTAGCATGGAGAGGTGCATGCTTGGTGTAACCAGGAGAGATAAGAAGAGGAACTCGTGGATCCGAAAAATGACAAGAGTGGAAGACATCGTGATCAGAGTTAAATCCCTGAAATGGCAATGGGCTGGACATACTGCCAGAAGGACAGATCATCGATGGACAGCCGAAATTTTAGATTGGATTCCAAGGGACAGGAAAAGACCCAGAAGAAGACCACATGGGAGATGGGTGGATGAAATTCGAAAGTATGCAGGGGTGACATGGAGGAGACTGGCACAAGACAGACCGTTGTGGAGGAAACTTGGGGAGACCTTCGTCCAGCACTGGATTGATAATGGTTGACAATGATGATGATGATGATACACATATATATCGCTTTACATTCGTGCTCAATCCCCCTTCAAGGGGGGGGATGAAACCCCGACACGCACACACACACACCCTCTTGGCTAGGCCACTGCTACAAAGTGCAGATATTGCAAGTTCTTCAGCCGGACAACAAGTCACGCCATTTTAACTTTGCTGTGGACATGCTAAATCATCTAGAGGCAGATAATGACTTCCTACGAAACATTATTTTTACATATGAAGCAACTTTCATATTCCAGGTAAAGTCAACCCCAACAATAATAGAATTTAGGGTCTGAGAATCCACATCACTTCATCAAACATGCCCGGGATAGTCCTAAATTGAATGTGTGGTGTGGCTTAAGCCTTTAACGACCATGACCCGAAAATCTGGTATCACTCTAAATACCGTAAAGCCCGAAACTGTTTGTCGGTTCATTTTTTTGTTTAGTAACAACAATAATGACTGAAGGTGACACCTGCCGATCAATCATTGGTCGTGCATATTTGAAAAGCAGGTAAGGGCAGGAAATCTGACTCACTCTAGGCAGCCGTTTTGGGCGGCTATAGTCGTTAGTTTGTACGGGCGTTTTGGGCGTTATGGTCTTTAAAGGGTTAATGGCTGATCATGTGATCTGGCCTTTCTTTTTTGCAAAATCCACAGTCACAAAAGAAATTTATTTGGACATGATTCAAATGTTTGCTGTCCCTCAAATTTTCCATTTGCATCCTACATTGTAAAACATTGCACGGTCAAATTACGGTAATTTACAGTAATTTGACCCTGCATTTTCAGGGTAAATAAACGTAATTTTACAGTACCATACCGTAATGCTGAAAATCTTCCAAATACGTGGATACAACGTAAAAAGACAAAGTCACCGCACCGCTATTTCCACGTTTATCTTAAATTAACACATAACAACCGAAAATTTTTAATCCGGACGCCGCTGGGATCGAATTCCAGATTTCTCGATAACTAGCCGAGTGCTTTCGTCTTACGCACTCGGCTCGATGGAGGCGTCTCAGTTGCTGAGCCATTCCCTACGGATTTGTGAAGTTATATGCTGACAGATAAACACACTTAGGGCCGTGGATTGTTGGCTACCGTGGCGTAAGACGAACGCACGCGGTTAGGTATCGAGAGATCTGGAGTTCGATCTCAGCAGTGTCCGGATAACAATTTTTCGGTTGCTCTATGTTAATTTAAGATAAACGTGGAAAGAGTGATGACTTTGTCCATATCGTAATGTTCATTAACAGTCTCATGACAGGGAAATAAAAACGTGTTGCCCACAGAGGTGTTGCCAGTCAACTGAATGCACGTGAAAAAGACTGGTATATAAACACTTTAAGAAGAACGTTGCCAGATTGTTAAAGTTAAAATACAGTAAGAGTTCAAGCAGTTTAAACACCGAGAACATGTGTAGTTTATCTACCGTAAATTTATGGTTGACCGCCAGGTGGCGTGCTTACGATCTGTAAACCGTCTTAATCCGGGTAAAATACTGACTATTCACGGAATTTTTTTACAACAGTGTACAATAATTTGGGAACAATGTGGTGCACCGCCACTTTGGTGTAAGGTTGTGCGAAACTTTTCTAAATAAGGAATTTGCAACCAGGTGGATTGGACGAGATATGCCATGGCCTCCCCGCTCTGCAGATATCATGCCTTTATGCTTTTTGGGGGGACATGTGAAAGACAAAGTTTATTCATCCAAAGTGCAAAGTGTTGACGAACTGAAAACTCATATAGTTGCTGCAATTGCATCTGTTACAAAATCCACTTTGGAACGTACATAGGCTGTGATTGAATATCGGCATGATGTACTCCGCGCAACAAAAGATGCACGTATTAAAATTTATTAACTATACGGAAAAAAGCTTTTTGAAATAAGCTTACAAGATTCGAAAAAAATTCTTATGCCGAAAATATATTTTTTTTAATTGTTAAAATATGTTAATGACGTTTGGTGTGATTGCGTGTTCCCTGCTCTCTCCAGATGTGTATACGTCCAGAATCGCTCGTCAGACTAAATCGGCTCTCATCCGTAATGAGAACTCGACCCCATTACTGATGTGTCCAGTTCTTGTGTTCCTGGCACCACAGAAACCGCCGTCTTCGATGAGCAGGCGTTAATGGCACACAACGTACTGTCGTCGTGCAAATAGACCACCTTTGTGGAGCCTCCTGGTCGCGGTAAAACGCGATAACCGACGTCCAATTGTCTGTTGCATGTGCCTTGCGATTTCTCCGGCTGTCTGCTGTCTGTCTCTTCTCGCTTGTAGGACAATATACCGGTCGTCCGCCGCCGTAGTTGCTCGTGGAAGACCACTGCTAAACTCTGTGACAGCTGTTCCTGTCGTTTGAAATGTTCTCGAAGCTCGTGAAACGATGCTGTGAGCGATCCCGAACTCCTCGGTCACACTAGTCACACTTCGATCTACTTCCAATTTTCCAATGACGCGACCTCCGGTAAAGTCATCCAGATGTCGTCTACTGGATTGCCTGTTGGCCATATCACACGGTGGCAGCAACTCGACGTCGTTCAAACCGATGTACACCGTGCAATAACTTTCACCGAATTGCTGGGCGTACACCACCCGTGTGCATTATACCTTTCGGACATCCCCCCTACGTCATGCTGCATAATGCGCATGCCCTACCGTACCTGACCCTAATCTACCTCCTGAGTGGTCCTTCGGTCCGTTCTGCCTGCTCGTTTTGCTGTTATGCTCATTTCTCTTCTTCGTCCTTAATATTTTCACACCAGTGTACAACGACGAGTCAAGTCATTATGACCACCTGCCGAATATGATGTCCCCCACGTGCCGCCCGAATATCTCTTACCCAGCGAAGGATAGACGTTACACATTTTCTAAAGGTGTCTTGTGGTATCTGGCAGTAACGCGTTACCAGCAGATCCTTTAACTCTTGTATGGTACGTGGTTGAGCCGCCGCAGATCGGATTGCCGCTTCAAGACAAGCCGTAGCAGCTCGACTAGATTGACGCCTGGGGAATTCGGAAGCTACGACAATGCCTGGAAATCTTACTCATGTTCCACGAACAATTCTCGAACAACCTGGGCATTGTGGCGTGGTACATTATCTTTATGAAAGGAGGCACTACTAAAAGGGAATTGCAACGAAAGGATGTACCTTGTCTGCAATGGTATTTCGATAGGTGGTAAACGTAATAGTTTCCGAAACATGAATAATTGGACCCAGGTGCTGTGCCGATATTACTTACCATAGGCCTATAGTAAGTAATATCGGCACAGCAGCATATAAGTTATCCAAATTATCTGCCTTGGCCACTCCAAACGAAACATATGTGAAAAACTGGACCCAGGGTTTCCCAGTATAACATTGTCCAAAGCATTACACTAACTCCACTGGCTTGGTTTCGTCCCACGATACATCCTGGTGTCAAAACTTCCCCAGGTGAACGACGCACACCTACTTGGCTGTCCACATGGTGCAACATCAAATGAGATTCATCGGACCTTGATTGATGGCCTTCTCCCACTCCTTCAAGGCCCAGTTTTGATCCTCGCGTGCCCGTTGTATGCGCTTTCCGTGGTGAACCAAGGTTACCATAGGCACTCGGAAATATTCGTTGGACCATACGACCTTCTTTTCCCACTCATTCAAGGTCCAGTTTTGATGCTCGCGTGTAGGCGCTTTCCACGGTGAACCAAAGTTACCATGGGTACTCTGAAATATTCTTCGGACCAGACGACCTTCTTCTCCCACTCATTCAAGTTCCAGTTTAGAAGCTCGCGTGCCCATTGTAGGCGCTTTCCACGGTGAACCAAGGTTACTATAGGCAATCGGAAATATTCTTCGGACCAGACGACATTCCTCGCAGCAGACGACCTTCTTCTCCCACTCATTCAAGGTCCAGTTTTGATGCTCGCGTGCCCATTGTAGGTTTCGATGGTTAACCGAGGTTAGCATGGGCACTCCTACAGGGGTACTGCCACCTTGTCGCATTTTCAGCATGGTTCGATTTACTGTGTGCTGTGACATATGGGCCACTGTATCCCTTCAGTTGGGTCTTACCAAACGGAATAGCTTTCGCTCATTTCTAGCATCAATGAGCGTGGTCGGCTCACATCTTGCCGGCGATTCGCGATTTTTCTCCATCCTCGGACCACTTTCGAAGGTATTAATCACGGAAACCGTGCGCACCCTAAAAGCGTTGCTGTCGTGGAAATTCTCTGACTTAGTCGTTTGGCTATTACAGTTTGGCCTTTGACAAATTCGCCGAAGTACGCTGCCTTTCCCATCTGAAGAACAATAATGACACTAATTAACAGATCTCAATCAATATCGGGGGTTATTTATACCGTTTCATGACCTTCACAAGCGCTGTCGTTTATTTGCAATTGCTTCGATTGGCATAAAGACGCCCTGATCATAATGTTTCGGCTCTTTGGTGTACGTATAAGTACATGTGCGTTAACTTATATGCTTTGTAACGTTTTTATAAAAGTTTTTGAATTTTTAGAAATTTTAAGATTTACAGTTCAACAGTTCCGCTAATTAATTTTATCTGCACATCTTGACGTCAACCGAAGTACCATTTGTATGTTAGTTTTGCGATGTTAAAATTTATTACTCATCCGAAAACATGTACTTTAAATTGACATATAAAGTGCGCAGATATTTTTAAGGGTACGTTTACATTTAAAAAGATTGAGTACAGTACAGTTTTGCTGTTTGGGTAACTATGAATTGTTACAAAAACAAATATATTTTCAAATATTACAATATGAACTCATGTTTGTTTGTTTTTCAAGTCTTAAATGCTACTAAAATACCTAAAAGCGTCAGTTCTTCAGAAACGCCTACTTTATGGATTTTTAATCATATATTTTTACTAATGACTTAATTGGTAGATTTCAATCGGTGTCTTACCCCCGGATTACTATGTAATGGACACCTATTGTGCAATTAATGGATCTATTTTCCAGCATACAAAAAAGTGTCACGCATCAGATAGATCACATGCCTAAAAAGAACAGTTTTATTGGATTAAATATACACTGTAGGTACTTTCAGCAATGATATGTTAAGACATCCAATGTATCTTTGGGTGTGCGTGTGCAGGTGGATTTATCAAAGACATGGAAGAAAATTTTAAGTAAAGAAATTGCGGAATTGCTGGTTACCGCGTGGATACTTAAATGAAATTAAAACAGCTAAAACCCAGCAGACACGGTTCTTGTCTAATTTCACATTTTAATTTTAAAAATGAGTTCCCTTCGATTGTTAGTAAACTTCTCTTAATGATTTTAAAAATATCCGCTGGAGCTACGAATTATTTTGGGCACCATATCTTACACTAACTTATGTTTTCCCTTCTTTTACTATTAGAGTTATTTTGAATGTCGAGTATTAATTACTTCATGTTCTCTCTTTACATTTAACCGTTCTGTTCTGTAAAGTGAGATATTTCAGTTTTTTAATCATCTGAACGTGCGAAAGTCTTATAAATTTGTGTGCATTCATTTTAACCAAATGAATTAAAGTTTGGAGTCATTTCTGAGTTCGAAGATGAGTGGTGGTCTGCGCAGGGCGCCGGGTTCTGAAGATATTGATTAGATGCAGATGTTGCAGCGTGACATCTGACAGTAACACCCATCACTTTGATGTACGATGAAGAATGGAAGGATGGAAAGAACGGAACTAAACTTCCTGCGTAATTCACCAAGCTATCGGAACATTGCAGTTGTGTCGGACATCACGAATTACATAGTGAATTACGTGAAATAAATAGTTCCCCAGGATTGAAATATAGTAATTATGTAGATTTTTCTTAATTAAATGTCTGTCTTTTCTTTTCATATGAACCGCTTCCAACTCTCGCTACACGTGCTCAGCTTCTTCGAAAAATCAGCGAATGAGAAAATTATCTCACACAGAAATGACGTGACATATATAATAGTACCTTCCTGGTGTCTAAAAATCTCATAATACTACGAATTTCTTGCTTCTTGTCATAAATTAAGGATAAAATAAAAGCATTATTACTTATTTCGTTATTAATACTGTAATTACTCTCACGAACTCTTATTGGATGAAATATAACTTGAATAAGATCGAAAATATAAAGGAAATACATCCATGAGTCAGATCGCTATGACCACCACTGTTTTCACGAGTTGACGCGCTCCATAGCACAAAGCATAACCCACGCCTGACGACACCGACCGACGTGAAGTATGCATACAGGCGGAACGGCCAAGGAGTTCCAATCGGCAAAGGAAACGTTTTCTCAGAATTAGAATGAGGAATAATTATTGGAGAGGCTTGTGGATGCATCAAAGTAACTTTAGACAACGATTTCTCAGAATTTGAACGGGAAATGATTATTGGAGAGGCTGGTGCATGCATCAAAGCTGATTTAGACAACTATTTCTCAGAATTTGAACGAGGAATGATTATCGGAGAGGTTGGTGCATGCATCAAAGCAGCTTTAGACAATTATTTATCAGAATTTGAACGGGGAATGATTATTGGAGACGCTGGTGCATGCATCAAAGTAGCTTTATCAAAGATTTCTCAGAATTTGAACGGGGAATTATTATTGGAGAGGCTGGTGCATGCATCAAAGCAGCTTTAGACAACGATTTCTCAGAATTTGAACGGGAAATGATTATCGGAGAGGCTGGTGCATGCATCAAAGCAGCTTTAGATAACTATTTCTCAGAATTTGAACGAGGAATGATTATCGGAGAGGCTGGTGCATGCATCAAAGCAGCTTTAGGCAACGATTTCTCAGAATTTGAACGGAGAATGATTATTGGAGACGCTGGTGCATGCATCAAAGCAGCTTTAACAAAGATTTCTCAGAATTTGAACGGTGAATGATTATCGCAGAGGCTGGTGCATGCATCAAAGAAGCTTTAGACAACAATTTCTCAGAATTTGAACGGGGAATGATTATTGGAGACGCTGGTGCATGCATCAAAGCAGCTTTAGGCAACGATTTCTCAGAATTTGAACGGAGAATGATTATTGGAGACGCTGGTGCATGCATCAAAGCAGCTTTAACAAAGATTTCTCAGAATTTGAACGGTGAATGATTATCGCAGAGGCTGGTGCATGCATCAAAGAAGCTTTAGACAACAATTTCTCAGAATTTGAACGGGGAATGATTATTGGAGACGCTGGTGCATGCATCAAAGCAGCTTTAACAAAGATTTCTCAGAATTTCAACGGGGAATTATTATTGGAGAGGCTGGTGCATGCATCAAAGCAGATTTAAACAACGATTTCTGAGAATTTGAACGGGAAATGATTTTTGGAGAGGCTGGTGCATGCATCAAAGCAGCTTTAGGCAACGATTTCTCGGAATTTGAACGGAGAATGATTATTGGAGACGCTGGAGCATGCATCAAAGCAGCTTTAACAAAGATTTCTCAGAATTTGAACGGGGAATGATTATTGGAGAGGCTGGTGCATGCATCAAAGCAGCTTTAGACAACGATTTCTCAGAATTTGAACGGGGAATGATTATTAGAGACGCTGGTTAATGCATCAAAGCAGCTTTAGACAATGCTTTCTCAGAATTTGAACGGGTAATGATTTTTGGAGACGCTGGTGCATGCATCAAAGCAGCTTTAACAAAGATTTCTCAGAATTTCAACGGGGTATTATTATTGGAGAGGCTGGTGCATGCATCAAAGCAGATTTAAACAACGATTTCTGAGAATTTGAACGGGAAATGATTTTTGGAGAGGCTGGTGCATGCATCAAAGCAGCTTTAGACAACGATTTCTCAGAATTTGAACGGGAAATGATTATCGGAGAGGCTGGTGCATGCATTAAAGCAGCTTTAGCTAACATTTTCTCAGAATTTGAACGAAGAATGATTATTGGAGAGGCTGGTGCATGCATGAAAGCAGCTTTAGGCAACGACTTCTCAGAATTTGAACGGAGAATGATTATTGGAGACGCTGGTGCATGCATCAAAGCTGTAACAAAGGTTTCTCAGAATTTGAACTGGGAATAATTATTGCAGAGGCTGGTGCATGCATCAAAGCAGCTTCAGACAATGCAGGCTGTTTAACTGACTCTTTGTCGGAAAGTGTCCGAAGAGGGAGATACGAGATGTGAAAATTTAATTCCCGGAACAGTCGCGTAATGTAGCTCTTCTGGGAACACGGGCAGAATCAGGTACCTTACAAAGTCTGGACAAATTTAAACTACTGCAGGCGTCAATCGCACAACAGTAGAGACATTCGTGAGTGAGCAGTTGGGAAGGCAATGCATGTATCTGCGTGAGTTTAGAGGTAAAAATTAGTGATAGAAATTTAAAGCAACGCATTAACACCAGATTCTGTGTGAAAATCGGTACATGTGCCACTGTAAAGTCAGAGCTATTGAAAGTGGCGTACGGTGAGGATGCTATGAAAAAATCGAATTTCGAGTGACTTAAGCACACCGGACAAAAAATTTGTGACCCCTCACAGAACTTACCTAATAACGAGTGACAGCGCCTCTTGCCTTCGTGATAGCATGAATCTGGTGTGATAGAAACTCCACGAGGTTGTGGATGCCTTGAACATCGATTTGCAGCCTCCCGTTCGTCAGTTGGACCAGAAGTTCCACCAGAGTACGTGGGTGTCTATTCCGGCGTTTCACCTTCTGTTCCAAATGATCCCACAGATTTTTAAAAGGATTTAAATCTGGGGATTTGGTGGGCCAGTCGAGGAGAGACAGTGAAGCTGATTGTTCGTCGTGCCACATTGCCGTGACGGGAGTTGAAACAGTGATTCGTCAGACCCGATGACGTGTTTTTAGTCCTCGCATTGCAGTTGCGATAGGCCTCTGCAAACTGCAGCCTAATAATTAGTTTTGGTGCCTTGAAGTCAACAAGAGGATATGATGTGGACTTCAAATGCATAACATACTCGTAATATTTTTTCATGATACGACGGATAATCATTGTGAATAAGCTGCTGCGCGGTAGCCGTGCGAATCCTTGTAACGATGCGGGACATCCTGCGCTCACCGTGAGAGTCAATTGCACTTTTACAGCCACATTTCTCCCGTTGGTGGAAGTTTTGCCGTATTTCGCGCAGTCTTTGTATACACGTGAGACGGTCTGACGTGTAAATCCCAACAGTTTAGCAGTTGCGAAAATTGAATGACCGCCATTCCTCCTAGCTACTATCTGGCCACGCTCAAACTTAATTACGTCACTGCCTTTACACATGATTACTTCTCTGTGGCTGGTTTCCAATGCGTAGAAACGTACTCTGTTCATAGGAACTGCCAACTTTCTTGTCCAACGTTACTGGACGCGATACATTTGCTTTACCCATTGGTTTCAGGGTGTGCATACAAAACTGCTGATTACTGTACTCGTATATCCCTTCTGGCAACAGGATTGCTGAACCCAAAAGGGTTCTAAAGAATGGAGCCGTGTCTACACCCTTTTCGTAAAAAGAAAGATATCATGTTGGTGCATCCCAATTTAGTCTCACCAGATATGTTGCACCAAACACCACGCCAAACGGAACTGTGATTAGAGAAACTGTGGAAGTAATTTTAACACAAAATTTCCGCCACTTCTCGGTATCTTCAGAATTACCATTAATTTGGATACGTCGTCTTGGACAAGTATATAAACTACTATTCCAAGTATTTTGATTGTATCCACTTTTTAATTTTTTATCTCATACTAGTATTTGAAACTGGGCCATGGTACGTTTACGGCCTACTGCATTGCTAAGTTGTGGGTGTCACAGAGAATAATACACAGATGCACAACTGGTGATTTTCATCAGCCCTCCAGTGGTCGGACCTGAAAGTACGTTAGCATCTGTTACGTGATATGGAACCAGAGGTTACAAAAGCACCGTTACGGGTATTAGGGGGAAAATAGAATTTCACGGCAGCGGTTACGGCTCATTAGTTCCATGTTCTTCCATAGGCGTGCTGTTCAACAGAGATTTTCCTGGACAACAGGTTTTGTGAAAACACAAGTTTGTCCCCGACGGGCATCGAACCCTTATCCCCTCACTTCGGAGTAAGTCGCTCTCCCAACTGAGCTACGCGGACAGAATGTCTCGCTGCAGATTTGTCTTCTTGACACATGTTTTCACCTCTGTAGTACGTCACATTATCTCTCTCGCATATTTTTTTCTTTGAAGCGAAGTAGGAATTTTTCTTTAATTCCAAACAATGTGTGGAACGAACGTCACACATTTCTCGAAGAACCCAACGGCCAGTGGATCCATTTACCACAATCGCGCGCCAATGTGAAAACACACGTCTGTCCGCGCCGGGCATCGAAACCGGGTCCCCTCACTCCGGAGTAAGTCGCTGAGCTACGCGGACAGAAGATCTCGCTGCAGATTTGTCGTCTTGTAACATGTTTTCACCTTTGTACTATGTCGCAGTTTCCACTAGCCTCTAAGGCAGATTTTTACTTCTGAGTCTCCTTCTCTGCGGTATGAGTTATCTGCTTTGAGATTTCCCCCATCCGATCGTTGTCGAAGGTTTGACGTCTGTGTAATAACTGCCTTACACCAGTAAACGGATTTCTTGTACTATTTCACTTGTAGTTTTTGGTGTAAAATGGTTTCTTTCCTTTGTTGCATTAACTCTGAGTATTCCTTGCCACTGACATTATCTGAGGTTGTTCCTAATAAAGTCGTCTGGCAACTTACACCATGATGCAGAAAATCTTATATATAGTGGTGGTAACTTAAATCTGTGCAGTCCACCTAAATTTCTGAGGAACTAGTTACAGAAATGCTTAGGGCGACAAATTGATAATTTTGCAATGCTTTACATTTGAGCTTCGTGTATCATATGTGTTATTTATATTATCTTTAAATACTCCATATACATTACTAGATTTAAATCAAAAGGATAAGCATGATGGCCGGTCGCATATATTGCAAAGTGGAAACCAATTTCTTCAGCGACTTGCTACAGGAAACAAGACGTAAATTTACCATTACATCCCACCAATGATGAATCATCCCCTTGGAGTGAAAACACATCATACCACCATCACGAAATAAGTTTATAGTTGCACGTTAGGCAGGGAAAATGCTAGCAACAACGTTTTCGATATCGTTCAGAATGCTTTTTGGCAACTTTTTGGATAAATAGCACACTATCACTGCTGACAGTTACTCTAAGTTTCTGAAACGCTTACGAGAGGGGATTGGAAGAAGACAATACGTTTATCTTACCAAGCGAGTCATTTCCCTCCACGAGAACATCAGGTCACATGTATCATGCCAAACCCAAAACAATTTTGAAGTAAAGTTTCCCAGCAATCTCCATGCAGTCCACAGCTCACCCTTAGCAATTTTTACCTCTCTCCACTGTTTAAGTATCCCTTGAAAAGGCATCGCTTAAACACCAATGAGGAAATTAAAATATTTATAAAGCCATAGTTCCAGAAACACGCACTATACGTTTTAGGCGTCTATGTTGCAAATGAGGGTATGTCGTTTAAGTATGTACACATCGCATTCAAAGCATTAAATACATATGTTGATACGAAATACATGACTCAGAAACAATGAAAGAAAATCAAAAATGAGAAAATCTTTCTACATCAAAAGACAGAAAGATTTCCCCATTTTTGATTTTGTTGCTTTTTCTTTGTTTTTTCCAAATAGTGTTTCCAAAAGATCTTTAATTTGCTTTGTAGTTTTACGCACTTCTGTTAAATTTAAAGCCTTTTCTACACCAGGGTCAGTCAAAAGTTCAGCCCGTTTACAGCAAATAAAGTTTACTGTCAAATTTAAAGCCTTTTCTATACCAGGGTTAGTCAAACGTTCAGCTCGTTTACAGCAAAAAAGGTTTACTGTCAAATTTAAAACCTTTTCTATACCAGGGTGAGTTAAAAGTTCAGCCCGTTTACAGCAAAAAAGTTTACTGTCAAATTTAAAGCCTTTTCTATACCAGGGTTAGTCAAACGTTCAGCTCGTTTACAGCAAAATAGATTTACTGTCAAATTTAAAACCTTTTCTATACCAGAGTTAGTCAAATGTTCTGCCCGTTTACAGCAAAAAAGTTTACTGTCAAATTTAAAGCCTTTTCTATACCAGGGTGAGTTAAAAGTTCAGCCCGTTTACAGCAAAAAAGTTTAATGATGCACGAGAGCCATACATTATCACCTCATTATACAAAGTACAGGCCGTTGTTTCCGTTAGTACTTTGGCAACGTTGCACCAGTGGTACGATCCGGCTGCGCAGCCATTCAACTGGTTTCGACGGTAGAAACTCTGATGCCACATTCCATATCCACCATTGAAGAGAAATTCCGACCTTGTAGGAAATGGGCCATGGAGCTAAACTGGTGGCAGTCGGATGGCGCGAGTTCCGGACTGTATGGATGATGGAGCAGGATCTCAACCCCTTCCAATTCCTCTGTTTTTGGCGATACTCTCTGGATATGTGACTTGAGGCATTATCCACTTGCAACAATGTCCTCTTCCTATCGATGACCACTGATAGCGTTGGCGCAGAGCATCATGGATCAGCGGCAGTTGTTCGGAATAACGGTTCCCCTCATCAGCCCGATTATCTGACACGATTTCGCAGTGAACAGAACCCTCACAACTTCGCCAAATACACAGCATGACTTTTCTCTCGAACCAGCCCCCATTGTGCTTCCTAGCGTGGCCTCAGCTGCTGCCTGGTATCCAGAGGTAGACGTACAGGAATATCCATTTTTCCGCACCTGCGACAACACGACGCTAAGACCTATCGTCTTGTGGATTTGACAGCAATCTGTAACATAGAGCCACACGCTGGGTGTCAGTTCATGGAAAACCATTTAATGGCGTCTGAAGATGAAAATAAGCTAGTAATGACCGACAGTGGACTGGACAGACACCAACTCAGCTATAATTGTTGTACGCCGGTACCGGGATTCTCTGTCACAGCTTCGACCACGATGTCAGTACTGGTGGTCGTCCTGACCTCGGCTTGTGATCGAGAGTACTGTCCCCAGCATTGAAACATCGGAACCATTTTCGTCCAGTGTTGCTGTCCAGTTTCCTCGCCTTCAAGTATACAAATTTCTCTCGCTGCTGCTGCCGCATCTAACTATTTTTTTCCAATAATGGCGTATGAGAATCCGTACAGCACATTTATCGACCTTCATCCTCTGCTTACCCAATAAGACAATGTAGCTTCTCAGCAAATGCACGTCATCAGCCTCCTGTGTTCCACGTCATCACGGTATCGAGTCTGGTGCGTGTTTCGTACAGCAATGGAGGCTCTACATTATGTGTAGCTCAAAACGGAACATGACTCACCATTATTTTAACAAATAAATAAACAAAGACATCGATATTTCCACGTTTTAGCAACACACAGCAACCGTAAAATTGTAATTCGTTCACCGCCGGGGAATTGAATCTCAGATCTCCCGATATCTTGCCGTGTAAGGCTAACGCGCTGAGCTAGATATCGAGAGATCTGGGTTTCAATTCCTCGGCGAGGACCAAATAACAAGTTTTCGGTTGATGTGTGTTGCTAAAACGTGGAAATAGCGATGTCTTTATTTATTTACTGACGCCACGTATTTGGAGGATTTTCACTATGATTTTAAGAAGTTAGTAAAATCATGCAATGCATTGATTATGATACGTTTTCCAACATACCAGAAATCATTACTCAACTTATGAAGATAATTACTGTGGAATAAATTTCGCTCCTGTGTCCTGACCTTTGACCCCATTTCGATCATATTCAAAAGAACTGGTTCAGTATACCTCTAGAACAACATACTAAAATTTTGTCGCAATAGAAGCATTTTTAGTCGAGTTACAAGGATAATGGCTGTGGAACAAATCTCTTTCCTGTGTCCTGGCCTTTGACCCCATTTCGATGATATCCAAAAGGACCGGTTTAATATACCTCCGAAACAACATGATCAAGTTTTGTCGCAATCGAAGGATTTTTACGCACGTTATGATGCGTACGTGCAATGGAATGTATCCCGAACCTATGTCCTGATCTTCGACCCCATTTTACCCATTTTCGAAAGGGTTCGTCCCCAGTGTTCTCCTACCACATACTAAAATTTCATCGAAATCGAACCATTTGTACGCGCGTTACGACGCATATAAGGGCAATGAAATGCATCCTGCTGACCTTTCACCACATTTCACCTATTTTCAAAAGGGTTCATCCCCAGGTGTTCCCCTGATGCATACTAAAGTTTTATCGAAATCGAAACATTTTTACGCGCGTTACGACGCATATAAGGGCAATGAAATGCATCCTTCTCCTATGTCCTGATCTTTCACCCAATTTCGCCCATTTTCAAAAGGGTTCGTCCCCAGGTGTTCCCCTGATACATACTAAAGTTTTATCGAAATCGAACCATTTGTACGCGCGTTACGACGCATATAAGGGCAATGAAATGCATCCTGCTGACCTTTCCTCCCATTTCGCCTATTTTCAAAAGGGTTCATCCCCAGGTGTTCCCCTAATACATACTAAAGTTTTATCGAAATCGAACCATTTTTACGCGCGTTACGACGCATATAAGGGCAATGAAATGCATCTTGCTGACCTTTCACCCATTTCGCCTATTTTCAAAAGGGTTCATCCCCAAATGTTCCCCTGATACATAATAAAATTTCATCGAAATCGAAATATTTGTACGCGCGTTACGACGCATATAAAGGCAATAAAATGCATCCTGTTGACCTTTCACCCCATTTCGCCTATTTTCAAAAGGGTTCATCCCCAGGTGTTTCCCTGATACATACTAAAATTTCATCGAAATCGAACCATTTGTACGCGCGTTACGACGCATATAAGGGCAATGAAATGCATCCTGCTCCTATGTCCTGATCATTCACCCAATTTCGCCCATTTTCAAAAGGGTTCGTCCCCAGTGTTCTCCTACCACATACTAAAATTTCATCGAAATCGAAATATTTGTACGCGCGTTACGACGCATATAAAGGCAACGAAATGCATTCTGTTGACCTTTCATTTTTCGCCTATTTTCTAAAGGGTTCATCCCCAGGTGTTCCCCTGATACATACTAAAGTTTTATCGAAATCGAAACATTTTTACGCGCGTTACGACGCATATAAGGGCAATGAAATGCATCCTGCTGACCTTTCCTCCCATTTCGCCTATTTTCAAAAGGGTTCATCCCCAGGTGTTCCCCTAATACATACTAAAGTTTTATCGAAATCGAAACATTTTTACGCGCGTTACGACGCATATAAGGGCAATGAAATGCATCCTGCTCCTATGTCCTGATCTTTCACCCAATTTCGCCCATTTTCAAAAGGGTTCGTCCCCAGTGTTCTCCTACTACATACTAAAATTTCATCGAAATCGAACCATTTGTACGCGCGTTACGACGCATATAAAGGCAATGAAATGCATCCTGCTGACCTTTCACCCCATTTCGGCTATTTTCAAAAGGATTCATCCCCAGGTGTTCCCCTGATACATACTAAAATTTCATCGAAATCGAAATATTTGTACGCGCGTTACGACGCATAAAAAGGCAACGAAATGCATCCTGTAGACCTTTCACCCCATTTCGCCTATTTTCTAAAGGGTTCATCCCCAGGTGTTCCCCTGATACATACTAAAGTTTTATCGAAATCGAAACATTTTTACGCGCGTTACGACGCATATAAAGGCAATGAAATCGATCCTGCTCCTATGTCCTGATCTTTCACCCAATTTCGCCCATTTTCAAAAGGGTTCGTCCCGAGGTGTTCCCCTGATACATACTAAAGTTTTATCGAAATCGAACCATTTGTACGCGCGTTACAACGCATATCATCATCATCATCATTGTCAACCATTATCAATCCACTGCTGGACGAAGGTATCCCCAAGTTTCCTCCACAACGGTCTGTCTTGTGCCAGTCTCCTCCATGTCACCCCTGCATACTTTCGAATTTCATCCACCCATCTCCTATGTGGTCTTCTTCTGGGTCTTTTCCTGTCCCTTGGAATCCAATCTAAAATTTATATAAAGGCAACGAAATGCATCCTGCTGACCTATCACCCCATTCGCCTATTTTCAAAAGGGTTCATCCCCAGGTGTTCCCCTGATACATACTAAAGTTTTATCGAAACCGAAACATTTTTACGCGCGTTACGACGCATATAAGGGCAATGAAATGCATCCTGCTCCTGTCCTGATCTTTCGCCCATTTTCAAAAGGGTTCGTCCCCAGGTGTTCCCCTGATACATACTAAAGTTTTATCGAAATCGAAACATTTTTACGCGCGTTACGACGCATATAAAGGCAATGAAATGCATCCTGCTCCTATGTCCTGATCTTTCACCCAATTTCGCCCATTTTCAAAAGGGTTCGTCCCCAGGTGTTTTCTGATACATACTAAAGTTTTATCGAAATCGAACCATTTGTACGCGCGTTAGGACGCATATAAAGGCAATGAAATGCATCCTGCTGACCTTTCACCCCATTCGCCTATTTTCAAAAGGGTTCATCCCCAGGTGTTCCCCTGATACATACTAAATTTTTATCGAAATCGAAACATTTTTACGCGCGTTACGACGCATATAAAGGCAATGAAATGCATCCTGCTGACCTTTCACCCCATTTCGCCTATTTTCAAAAGGGTTCATCCCCAGGTGTTCCCCTGATACATACTAAAATTTCATCGAAATCGAAATATTTGTACGCGCGTTACGACGCATATCATCATCATCATCATCGTCAACCATTATCAATCCACTGCTGGACGAAGGTCTCCCCAAGTTTCCTCCACAACGGTCTGTCTTGTGCCAGTCTCCTCCATGTCCCTCCCGCATATTTACGAATTTCATCCACCCATCTCCCATGTGGTCTTTTTCTGGGTCTTTTCCTGTCCCTTGGAATCCAATCTAAAATTTCGGCTGTCCATCTATGGTCTGTCCTTCTGGCAGTATGTCCAGCCCATTGCCATTTCAGGGATTTAACTCTGATCATGATGTCTTCCACTCTCGTCATTTTTCGGATCCACGAGTTCCTCTTCTTATCTCTCCTGGTTATACCAAGCATGCACCTCTCCATGCTTCTTTGAGTTGTCTGCAGCCTTTGTATGTCTCTTTTAGTTAAAGTCCACGTCTCTGCACCATACGTAAGCACTGGAAGGATGCATTGATCAAACACTTTTCTTTTAAGACATAATGGCATATTGCTCTTGAAAATTATGCTGTTTCTTCCAAAAGCTCTCCAGGCAAGTTTTGTACGCCGATTAATTTCTTCATCAATGTGACCCTCACTTGATATCTGCTGTCCAAGATAAACATACGTATCTGTTATCTCCAGTTTTTCTCCATCAATCGATAAATCTTCATTTCTTGTAAAAGCATTGAACATCACTTTTGTCTTCTGAAAGTTCATTTTTAATCCCACTTCTTTACTCTTGTCAGCAAGTTCCTGGATCATACTCTGCAGCTCTGATGGGGTAGTTGCAAAAATGACTACGTCATCAGCAAAACGAAGGTGGGTTAGATAATCTCCATTAATCTTTATCCCTTTGTTTTCCCAGTTCAGTGATTGAAAGACATTTTCCAATGTGGCATTAAAGAGCTTCGGAGATATGGTGTCACCTTGTCTCACTCCCTTTCCAATTTTTATGTGTGTTGTATTTTCAAACAGCCGAATCTTTGCACTTGCATTTTCATAGATGTTATTAATAATATTAATGTATGCATCTTCAATACCGCAGGATTTCAGAGCCGTGGTAACTGCTGATGGTTTCACCGAATCAAAGGCTTTTTCATAATCGATAAAAGCCATGCACAATGGAAGTTCATATTCCCTCGCTCTTTCAATTAGTTCTCTCAGTACGTGGATATGATCTATTGTGCTGTAGCCACTCCTGAATCCAGCTTGTTCTCTCGGTTGAGCCATGTCCAGTGTTACCTTCAAGCGGTGTGAAAGAACTTTAGTGAAGATTTTATAAACCACTGATAGGAGGCTGATAGGTCTGTAGTTCCTGAGATCCTCAATGTCACCTTTTTTATGTAGCAGGATCATTGTAGCATTGTTCCAATCCTCAGGAATTTTCCCTTCATTAAGGCATCGAGTGAAAATTTGGGCGAGTACTGTTTCGATTTCTCCACTTGCTTCTTGCATGATGTCTACAGTAATTCCATCTTCTCCTGGAGCTTTTCCCCTCTTCATGTTCTTGATTGCATGTGCAACTTCTGCTGGAAGGACTGGAAGAACTCTGGTACTGGTACCTTTCATGGTGTCTGGAGTACATGTATCATCCCTTTCATATAATTTGGAGTAGAAATCTTTCACTCTTGTCAAAATTTCGCCTCTATTTCTTGTTATAGAACCATCTTCTTTTCTCAGAGCCATAATCTGTTTTCTTCCCTTACTGAGATGTCCCTTTGCTATCTTTAGGCTTTGGTTGTTTTCAATTGCTTTCCTCACTAGCTCACAGTTGAATTTCCTTACGTCTTCAGTGATACTTTTTCGTGCTGTCTTGCATAGCTCTATATATTCCACTTTGGAAGTCACATCTTCTTTAGTTGTCCTCATCTCTCTTCTTTTTTGCATCAACATTTTGGTTTTTTCTGATAATTTGTTCACATACAACTTGTTCTTAGACCCAGCTAATTTTGTTGCTGTTTCCATAAGAGCTTTGGTACGCATATAAAGGCAATGAAATGCATCCTGTTGACCTTTCACCCCATTTCGCCTATTTTCAAAAGGGTTCATCCCCAGGTGTTTCCCTGATACATACTAAAATTTCATCGAAATCGAACCATTTGTACGTGCGTTACGACGCACATAGGGGCAATGAAATGCATCCTGCTCCAATGTCCTGATCTTTCACCCAATTTCGCCCATTTTCAAAAGGGTTCGTCCCCAGGTGTTCCCCTGATACATACTAAAGTTTTATCGAAATCTAACCATTTGAACGCGCGTTACAACGCATATAAAGGCAATGAAATGCATCCTGCTGACCTTTCACCCTATTCGCCTATTTTCAAAAGGGTTCATCCCCAGGTGTTCCCCTGATACATACTAAAGTTTTATCAAAATCGAAACATTTTTACGCGCGTTACGACGCATATAAGGGCAATGAAATGCATCCTGCTCCTATGTCCTGAACTTTCGCCCATTTTCAAAAGGGTTCGTCCCCAGGTGTTCCCCTGATACATACTAAAGTTTTATCGAAATCGAAACATTTTTACGCGCGTTACGACGCATATAAAGGCAATGAAATGCATCCTGCTGACCTTTCACCCCATTCGCCTATTTTTAAAAGGGTTCGTCCCCAGGTGTTCCCCTGATACATACTAAAGTTTTATCGAAATCGAAACATTTTTACGCGCGTTACGACGCATATAAAGGCAATGAAATCCATCCTGCTGACCTTTCACCCCATTCGCCTATTTTCAAAAGGGTTCATCCCCAGGTGTTCCCCTGATACATACTAAATTTTTATCGAAATCGAAACATTTTTACGCGCGTTACGACGCATATAAAGGCAATGAAATGCATCCTGCTGACGTTTTACCCCATTCGCCTATTTTCAAAAGGGTTCGTCCCCAGGTGTTCCCCTGATACATACTAAAGTTTTATCGAAAACGAACCATTTGTACACGCGTTACGACGCATATAAAAGCAATGAAATGCATCCTGCTGACCTTTCACCCCATTCGCCTATTTTCAAAAGGGTTCGTCCCCAGGTGTTCCCCTGATACATACTAAAGTTTTATCAAAATCGAAACATTTTTACGCGCGTTACGACGCATATAAGGGCAATGAAATGCATCCAGCTCCTATGTCGTGATCTTTCGCCTATTTTCAAAAGGGTTCGTCCCCAGGTGTTCCCCTGATACATACTAACGTTTTATCAAAATCGAAACATTTTTACGCGCGTTACGACGCATATAAAGGCAATGAAATGCATCCTGCTGACGTTTTACCCCATTCGCCTATTTTCAAAAGGGTTCGTCCCCAGGAGTTCCCCTGATACATACTAAAGTTTTATCGAAAACGAACCATTTGTACACGCGTTACGACGCATATAAAAGCAATGAAATGCATCCTGCTGACCTTTCACCCCATTCGCCTATTTTCAAAAGGGTTCGTCCCCAGGTGTTCATCTGATACATACTAAAGTTTTATCAAAATCGAAACATTTTTACGCGCGTTACGACGCATATAAGGGCAATGAAATGCATCCAGCTCCTATGTCCTGATCTTTCGCCTATTTTCAAAAGGGTTCGTCCCCAGGTGTTCCCCTGATACATACTAAATTTTTATCGAAATCGAAACATTTTTACGCGCGTTACGACGCATATAAAGGCAATGAAATGTATCCTGCTGACGTTTTACCCCATTCGCCTATTTTCAAAAGGGTTCGTCCCCAGGTGTTCCCCTGATACATACTAAAGTTTTATCGAAAACGAACCATTTGTACACGCGTTACGACGCATATAAAAGCAATGAAATGCATCCTGCTGACCTTTCACCCCATTCGCCTATTTTCAAAAGGGTTCGTCCCCAGGTGTTCCCCTGATACATACTAAATTTTTATCGAAATCGAAACATTTTTACGCGCGTTACGACGCATATAAAGGCAATGAAATGCATCCTGCTGACCTTTCACCCCATTTCGCCTATTTTCAAAAGGGTTCATCCCCAGGTGTTCCCCTGATACATACTAAAATTTCATCGAAATCGAAATATTTGTACGCGCGTTACGACGCATATCATCATCATCATCATCGTCAACCATTATCAATCCACTGCTGGACGAAGGTCTCCCCAAGTTTCCTCCACAACGGTCTGTCTTGTGCCAGTCTCCTCCATGTCACTCCCGCATATTTACGAATTTCATCCACCCATCTCCCATGTGGTCTTTTTCTGGGTCTTTTCCTGTCCCTTGGAATCCAATCTAAAATTTCGGCTGTCCATCTATGGTCTGTCCTTCTGGCAGTATGTCCAGCCCATTGCCATTTCAGGGATTTAACTCTGATCATGATGTCTTCCACTCTCGTCATTTTTCGGATCCACGAGTTCCTCTTCTTATCTCTCCTGGTTATACCAAGCATGCACCTCTCCATGCTTCTTTGAGTTGTCTGCAGCCTTTGTATGTCTCTTTTAGTTAAAGTCCACGTCTCTGCACCATACGTAAGCACTGGAAGGATGCATTGATCAAACACTTTTCTTTTAAGACATAATGGCATATTGCTCTTGAAAATTATGCTGTTTCTTCCAAAAGCTCTCCAGGCAAGTTTTGTACGCCGATTAATTTCTTCATCAATGTGACCCTCACTTGATATCTGCTGTCCAAGATAAACATACGTATCTGTTATCTCCAGTTTTTCTCCATCAATCGATAAATCTTCATTTCTTGTAAAAGCATTGAACATCACTTTTGTCTTCTGAAAGTTCATTTTTAATCCCACTTCTTTACTCTTGTCAGCAAGTTCCTGGATCATACTCTGCAGCTCTGATGGGGTAGTTGCAAAAATGACTACGTCATCAGCAAAACGAAGGTGGGTTAGATAATCTCCATTAATCTTTATCCCTTTGTTTTCCCAGTTCAGTGATTGAAAGACATTTTCCAATGTGGCATTAAAGAGCTTCGGAGATATGGTGTCACCTTGTCTCACTCCCTTTCCAATTTTTATGTGTGTTGTATTTTCAAACAGCCGAATCTTTGCACTTGCATTTTCATAGATGTTATTAATAATATTAATGTATGCATCTTCAATACCGCAGGATTTCAGAGCCGTGGTAACTGCTGATGGTTTCACCGAATCAAAGGCTTTTTCATAATCGATAAAAGCCATGCACAATGGAAGTTCATATTCCCTCGCTCTTTCAATTAGTTCTCTCAGTACGTGGATATGATCTATTGTGCTGTAGCCACTCCTGAATCCAGCTTGTTCTCTCGGTTGAGCCATGTCCAGTGTTACCTTCAAGCGGTGTGAAAGAACTTTAGTGAAGATTTTATAAACCACTGATAGGAGGCTGATAGGTCTGTAGTTCCTGAGATCCTCAATGTCACCTTTTTTATGTAGCAGGATCATTGTAGCATTGTTCCAATCCTCAGGAATTTTCCCTTCATTAAGGCATCGAGTGAAAATTTGGGCGAGTACTGTTTCGATTTCTCCACTTGCTTCTTGCATGATGTCTACAGTAATTCCATCTTCTCCTGGAGCTTTTCCCCTCTTCATGTTCTTGATTGCATGTGCAACTTCTGCTGGAAGGACTGGAAGAACTCTGGTACTGGTACCTTTCATGGTGTCTGGAGTACATGTATCATCCCTTTCATATAATTTGGAGTAGAAATCTTTCACTCTTGTCAAAATTTCGCCTCTATTTCTTGTTATAGAACCATCTTCTTTTCTCAGAGCCATAATCTGTTTTCTTCCCTTACTGAGATGTCCCTTTGCTATCTTTAGGCTTTGGTTGTTTTCAATTGCTTTCCTCACTAGCTCACAGTTGAATTTCCTTACGTCTTCAGTGATACTTTTTCGTGCTGTCTTGCATAGCTCTATATATTCCACTTTGGAAGTCACATCTTCTTTAGTTGTCCTCATCTCTCTTCTTTTTTGCATCAACATTTTGGTTTTTTCTGATAATTTGTTCACATACAACTTGTTCTTAGACCCAGCTAATTTTGTTGCTGTTTCCATAAGAGCTTTGGTACGCATATAAAGGCAATGAAATGCATCCTGTTGACCTTTCACCCCATTTCGCCTATTTTCAAAAGGGTTCATCCCCAGGTGTTTCCCTGATACATACTAAAATTTCATCGAAATCGAACCATTTGTACGTGCGTTACGACGCACATAGGGGCAATGAAATGCATCCTGCTCCAATGTCCTGATCTTTCACCCAATTTCGCCCATTTTCAAAAGGGTTCGTCCCCAGGTGTTCCCCTGATACATACTAAAGTTTTATCGAAATCTAACCATTTGAACGCGCGTTACAACGCATATAAAGGCAATGAAATGCATCCTGCTGACCTTTCACCCTATTCGCCTATTTTCAAAAGGGTTCATCCCCAGGTGTTCCCCTGATACATACTAAAGTTTTATCAAAATCGAAACATTTTTACGCGCGTTACGACGCATATAAGGGCAATGAAATGCATCCTGCTCCTATGTCCTGAACTTTCGCCCATTTTCAAAAGGGTTCGTCCCCAGGTGTTCCCCTGATACATACTAAAGTTTTATCGAAATCGAAACATTTTTACGCGCGTTACGACGCATATAAAGGCAATGAAATGCATCCTGCTGACCTTTCACCCCATTCGCCTATTTTTAAAAGGGTTCGTCCCCAGGTGTTCCCCTGATACATACTAAAGTTTTATCGAAATCGAAACATTTTTACGCGCGTTACGACGCATATAAAGGCAATGAAATCCATCCTGCTGACCTTTCACCCCATTCGCCTATTTTCAAAAGGGTTCATCCCCAGGTGTTCCCCTGATACATACTAAATTTTTATCGAAATCGAAACATTTTTACGCGCGTTACGACGCATATAAAGGCAATGAAATGCATCCTGCTGACGTTTTACCCCATTCGCCTATTTTCAAAAGGGTTCGTCCCCAGGTGTTCCCCTGATACATACTAAAGTTTTATCGAAAACGAACCATTTGTACACGCGTTACGACGCATATAAAAGCAATGAAATGCATCCTGCTGACCTTTCACCCCATTCGCCTATTTTCAAAAGGGTTCGTCCCCAGGTGTTCCCCTGATACATACTAAAGTTTTATCAAAATCGAAACATTTTTACGCGCGTTACGACGCATATAAGGGCAATGAAATGCATCCAGCTCCTATGTCCTGATCTTTCGCCTATTTTCAAAAGGGTTCGTCCCCAGGTGTTCCCCTGATACATACTAAATTTTTATCGAAATCGAAACATTTTTACGCGCGTTACGACGCATATAAAGGCAATGAAATGCATCCTGCTGACCTTTCACCCCATTCGCCTATTTTCAAAAGGGTTCATCCCCAGGTGTTCCCCTGATACATACTAAATTTTTATCGAAATCGAAACATTTTTACGCGCGTTACGACGCATATAAAGGCAATGAAATGCATCCTGCTGACCTTTCACCCCATTCGCCTATTTTCAAAAGGGTTCATCCCCAGGTGTTCCCCTGATTCATACTAAAGTTTTATCGAAATCGAACCATTTGTACGCGCGTTACGACGCATATAAAGGCAATGAAATGCATCCTGCTGACCTTTCACCCCATTCGCCTATTTTCAAAAGGGTTCGTCCCCAGGTGTTCCCCTGATACATACTAAAGTTTTATCAAAATCGAAACATTTTTACGCGCGTTACGACGCATATAAGGGCAATGAAATGCATCCAGCTCCTATGTCGTGATCTTTCGCCTATTTTCAAAAGGGTTCGTCCCCAGGTGTTCCCCTGATACATACTAACGTTTTATCAAAATCGAAACATTTTTACGCGCGTTACGACGCATATAAAGGCAATGAAATGCATCCTGCTGACCTTTCACCCCATTCGCCTATTTTCAAAAGGGTTCGTCCCCAGGTGTTCCCCTGATACATACTAAAGTTTTATCGAAATCGAATCATTTGTGCGCGCGTTACGACGCATATAAAGGCAATGAATTGCATCCTGCTGACCTTTCCTCCCATTTCGCCTATTTTCAAAAGGGTTCATCCCCAGGTGTTCCCCTGATACATACTAAAGTTTTATCGAAATCGAAACATTTTCACGCGCGTTACGACGCATATAAGGGCAATGAAATGCATCCTGCTCCTATGTCCTGATCTTTCGCCCATTTTCAAAAGGGTTCGTCCCCAGGTGTTCCACTGATACATACTAAAGTTTTATCGAAATCGAACCATTTGTACGCGCGTTACGACGCATATAAAGGCAATGAAATCCATCCTGCTGACCTTTCACCCCATTCGCCTATTTTCAAAAGGGTTCATCCCCAGGTGTTCCCCTGATGCATACTAAATTTTTATCGAAATCGAAACATTTTTACGCGCGTTACGACGCATATAAGGGCAATGAAATGCATCCTGCTGACCTTTCACCCCATTCGCCTATTTTCAAAAGGGTTCGTCCCCAGGTGTTCCCCTGATACATACTAAAGTTTTATCGAAATCGAAATATTTGTACGCGCGTTACGACGCATATAAAGGCAATGAAATGCATCCTGTTGACCTTTCACCCCATTTCGCCTATTTTCAAAAGGGTTCATCCCCAGGTGTTTCCCTGATACATACTAAAATTTCATCGAAATCGAACCATTTGTACGTGCGTTACGACGCACATAAGGGCAATGAAATGCATCCTGCTCCTATGTCCTGATCTTTCACCCAATTTCGCCCATTTTCAAAAGGGTTCGTCCCCAGGTGTTCCCCTGATACATACTAAAGTTTTATCGAAATCGAAACATTTTTACGCGCGTTACGACGCATATAAGCGCAATGAAATGCATCCAGCTCCTATGTCCTGATCTTTCGCCTATTTTCAAAAGGGTTCGTCCCCAGGTGTTCCCCTGATACATACTAAAGTTTTATCGAAATCGAAACATTTTTACGCGCGTTACGACGCATATAAAGGCAATGAAATTCATCCTGCTGACGTTTTACCCCATTCGCCTATTTTCAAAAGGGTTCGTCCCCAGGAGTTCCCCTGATACATACTAAAGTTTTATCGAAAACGAACCATTTGTACACGCGTTACGACGCATATAAGGGCAATGAAATGCATCCAGCTCCTATGTCCTGATCTTTCGCCTATTTTCAAAAGGGTTCGTCCCCAGGTGTTCCCCTGATACATACTAAATTTTTATCGAAATCGAAACATTTTTACGCGCGTTACGACGCATATAAAGGCAATGAAATGCATCCTGCTGACCTTTCACCCCATTCGCCTATTTTCAAAAGGGTTCGTCATCAGGTGTTTCCCTGATACATACTAAAGTTTTATCGAAATCGAAACATTTTTACGCGCGTTACGACGCATATAAGGGCAATGAAATGCATCCTGCTCCTATGTCCTGATCTTTCGCCCATTTTCAAAAGGGTGCGTCCCCAGGTGTTCCCCTGATACATACTAAAGTTTTATCGAAATCGAAACATTTTTACGCGCGTTACGACGCATATAAGCGCAATGAAATGCATCCTGCTCCTATGTCCTGAACTTTCGCCCATTTTCAAATGGGTTCGTCCCCAGGTGTTCCCCTGATACATACTAAAGTTTTATCGAAATCGAAACATTTTTACGCGCGTTACGACGCATATAAAGGCAATGAAATGCATCCTGCTGACGTTTTACCCCATTCGCCTATTTTCAAATGGGTTCGTCCCCAGGTGTTCCCCTGATACATACTAAAGTTTTATCGAAATCGAAACATTTTTACGCGCGTTACGACGCATATAAAGGCAATGAAATCCATCCTGCTGACCTTTCACCCCATTCGCCTATTTTCAAAAGGGTTTGTCCCCAGGTGTTCCCCTGATACATACTAAAGTTTTATCAAAATCGAAACATTTTTACGCGCGTTACGACGCATATAAGGGCAATGAAATGCATCCAGCTCCTATGTCCTGATCTTTCGCCTATTTTCAAAAGGGTTCGTCCCCAGGTGTTCCCCTGATACATACTAAATTTTTATCGAAATCGAAACATTTTTACGCGCGTTACGACGCATATAAAGGCAATGAAATGCATCCTGCTGACCTTTCACCCCATTCGCCTATTTTCAAAAGGGTTCGTCCCCAGGTGTTTCCCTGATACATACTAAAGTTTTATCGAAATCGAAACATTTTTACGCGCGTTACGACGCATATAAGGGCAATGAAATGCATCCTGCTCCTATGTCCTGATCTTTCGCCCATTTTCAAAAGGGTGCGTCCCCAGGTGTTCCCCTGATACATACTAAAGTTTTATCGAAATCGAAACATTTTTACGCGCGTTACGACGCATATAAAGGCAATGAAATGCATGCTGCTCCTATGTTCTGATCTTTCACCCAATTTCGCCCATTTTCAAAAGGGTTCGTCCCCAGGTGTTCCCCTGATACATACTAAAGTTTTATCGAAATCGAACCATTTGTACGCGCGTTACAACGCATATAAAGGCAATGAAATCCATCCTGCTGACCTTTCACCCCATTCGCCTATTTTCAAAAGGGTTCATCCCCAGGTGTTCCCCTGATTCATACTAAAGTTTTATCGAAATCGAACCATTTGTACGCGCGTTACGACGCATATAAAGGCAATGAAATGCATCCTGCTGACCTTTCACCCCATTCGCCTATTTTCAAAAGGGTTCGTCCCCAGGTGTTCCCCTGATACATACTAAAGTTTTATCGAAATCGAATCATTTGTGCGCGCGTTACGACGCATATAAAGGCAATGAATTGCATCCTGCTGACCTTTCCTCCCATTTCGCCTATTTTCAAAAGGGTTCATCCCCAGGTGTTCCCCTGATACATACTAAAGTTTTATCGAAATCGAAACATTTTCACGCGCGTTACGACGCAAATAAGGGCAATGAAATGCATCCTGCTCCTATGTCCTGATCTTTCGCCCATTTTCAAAAGGGTTCGTCCCCAGGTGTTCCCCTGATGCATACTACATTTTTATCGAAATCGAAACATTTTTACGCGCGTTACGACGCATATAAGGGCAATGAAATGCATCCTGCTGACCTTTCACCCCATTCGCCTATTTTCAAAAGGGTTCGTCCCCAGGTGTTCCCCTGATACATACTAAAGTTTTATCGAAATCGAAACATTTTTACGCGCGTTACGACGCATATAAAGGCAATGAAATGCATCCTGCTGACCTTTCACCCCATTCGCCTATTTTCAAAAGGGTTCATCCCCAGGTGTTCCCCTGATACATACTAAATTTTTATCGAAATCGAAACATTTTTACGCGCGTTACGACGCATATAAAGGCAATGAAATGCATCCTGCTGACCTTTCACCCCATTTCGCCTATTTTCAAAAGGTTTCATCCCCAGGTGTTTCCCTGATACATACTAAAATTTCATCGAAATCGAACCATTTGTACGTGCGTTACGACGCACATAAGGGCAATGAAATGCATCCTGCTCCTATGTCCTGATCTTTCACCCAATTTCGCCCATTTTCAAAAGGGTTCGTCCCCAGGTGTTCCCCTGATACATACTAAAGTTTTATCGAAATCGAAACATTTTTACGCGCGTTACGACGCATATAAGCGCAATGAAATGCATCCTGCTCCTATGTCCTGAACTTTCGCCCATTTTCAAATGGGTTCGTCCCCAGGTGTTCCCCTGATACATACTAAAGTTTTATCGAAATCGAAACATTTTTACGCGCGTTACGACGCATATAAAGGCAATGAAATCCATCCTGCTGACCTTTCACCCCATTCGCCTATTTTCACAAGGGTTCATCCCCAGGTGTTCCCCTGATACATACTAAATTTTTATCGAAATCGAAACATTTTTACGCGCGTTACGACGCATATAAAGGCAATGAAATGCATCCTGCTGACGTTTTACCCCATTCGCCTATTTTCAAATGGGTTCGTCCCCAGGTGTTCCCCTGATACATACTAAATTTTTATCGAAATCGAAACATTTTTACGCGCGTTACGACGCATATAAAGGCAATGAAATGCATCCTGCTGACGTTTTACCCCATTCGCCTATTTTCAAAAGGGTTCGTCCCCAGGTGTTCCCCTGATACATACTAAAGTTTTATCGAAATCGAAACATTTTTACGCGCGTTACGACGCATATAAGCGCAATGAAATGCATCCTGCTCCTATGTCCTGAACTTTCGCCCATTTTCAAATGGGTTCGTCCCCAGGTGTTCCCCTGATACATACTAAATTTTTATCGAAATCGAAACATTTTTACGCGCGTTACGACGCATATAAAGGCAATGAAATCCATCCTGCTGACCTTTCACCCCATTCGCCTATTTTCACAAGGGTTCATCCCCAGGTGTTCCCCTGATACATACTAAATTTTTATCGAAATCGAAACATTTTTACGCGCGTTACGACGCATATAAAGGCAATGAAATGCATCCTGCTGACGTTTTACCCCATTCGCCTATTTTCAAAAGGGTTCGTCATCAGGTGTTCCCCTGATACATACTAAAATTTCATCGAAATCGAAATATTTGTACGCGCGTTACGACGCATATAAAGGCAATGAAATGCATCCTGCTCCTATGTCCTGATCTTTCACCCAATTTCGCCCATTTTCAAAAGGGTTCGTCCCCAGGTGTTCCCCTGATACATACTAAAGTTTTATCGAAATCGAAACATTTTTACGCGCGTTACGACGCATATAAAGGCAATGAAATGCATCCTGCTGACGTTTTACCCCATTCGCCTATTTTCAAATGGGTTCGTCCCCAGGTGTTCCCCTGATACATACTAAAGTTTTATCGAAATCGAAACATTTTTACGCGCGTTACGACGCATATAAAGGCAATGAAATGCATCCAGCTCCTATGTCCTGATCTTTCGGCTATTTTCAAAAGGGTTCGTCCCCAGGTGTTCCCCTGATACATACTAACGTTTTATCGAAATCGAAACATTTTTACGCGCGTTACGACGCATATAAAGGCAATGAAATGCATCCTGCTGACCTTTCAACCCATTCGCCTATTTTCAAAAGGGTTCACCCCCAGGTGTTCCCCTGATGCATACTAAATTTTTATCGAAATCGAAACATTTTTTCGCGCGTTACGACGCATATAAAGGCAATGAAATGCATCCTGCTGACCTTTCACCCCATTCGCCTATTTTCAAAAGGGTTCGTCCCCATTTGTTCCCCTGATTCATACTAAAGTTTTATCGAAATCGAACCATTTGTACGCGCGTTACGACGCATATAAAGGCAATGAAATCCATCCTGCTGACCTTTCACCCCATTCGCCTATTTTCAAAAGGGTTCATCCCCAGGTGTTTCCCTGACGCATACTAAATTTTTATCGAAATCGAAACATTTTTACGCGCGTTACGACGCATATAAGGGCAATGAAATGCATCCTGCTGACCTTTCACCCCATTCGCCTATTTTCAAAAGGGTTCGTCCCCAGGTGTTCCCCTGATACATACTAAAGTTTTATCGAAATCGAAACATTCTTACGCGCGTTACGACGCATATAAAGGCAATGAAATCCATTCTCCTGACCTTTCACCCCATTCGCCTATTTTCGAAAGGGTTCATCCCCAGGTATTCCCCTGATACATACTAAAGTTTTATCGAAATCGAACCATTTGTACGCGCGTTACGACGCATATAAAGGCAATGAAATCCATCCTGCTGACCTTTCACCCCATTCGCCTATTTTCAAAAGGGTTCATCCCCAGGTGTTCCCCTGATGCATACTAAATTTTTATCGAAATCGAAACATTTTTACGCGCGTTACGACGCATATAAGGGCGATGAAATGCATCCTGCTGACCTTTCACCCCATTCGCCTATTTTCAAAAGGGTTCGTCCCCAGGTGTTCCCCTGATACATACTAAAGTTTTATCGAAATCGAAACATTTTTACGCGCGTTACGACGCATATAAAGGCAATGAAATGCATCCTGCTGACCTTTCACCCCATTCGCCTATTTTCAAAAGGATTCATCCCCAGGTGTTCCCCTGATACATACTAAATTTTTATCGAAATCGAAACATTTTTACGCGCGTTACGACGCATATAAAGGCAATGAAATGCATCCTGCTGACCTTTCACCCCATTCGCCTATTTTCAAAAGGGTTCGTCCCCAGGTGTTCATCTGATACATACTAAAATTTCATCGAAATCGAAATATTTGTACGCGCGTTACGACGCACATAAGGGCAATGAAATGCATCCTGCTCCTATGTCCTGATCTTTCACCCAATTTCGCCCATTTTCAAAAGGGTTTCGTCCCCAGGTGTTCCCCTGATACATACTAAAGTTTTATCGAAATCGAAACATTTTTACGCGCGTTACGACGCATATAAGCGCAATGAAATGCATCCTGCTCCTATGTCCTGAACTTTCGCCCATTTTCAAATGGGTTCGTCCCCAGGTGTTCCCCTGATACATACTAAAGTTTTATCGAAATCGAAACATTTTTACGCGCGTTACGACGCATATAAAGGCAATGAAATGCATCCTGCTGACGTTTTACCCCATTCGCCTATTTTCAAATGGGTTCGTCCCCAGGTGTTCCCCTGATACATACTAAAGTTTTATCGAAATCGAAACATTTTTACGCGCGTTACGACGCATATAAAGGCAATGAAATCCATCCTGCTGACCTTTCACCCCATTCGCCTATTTTCAAAAGGGTTCATCCCCAGGTGTTCCCCTGATACATACTAAATTTTTATCGAAATCGAAACATTTTTACGCGCGTTACGACGCATATAAAGGCAATGAAATCCATCCTGCTGACCTTTCACCCCATTCGCCTATTTTCAAAAGGGTTCGTCCCCAGGTGTTCCCCTGATACATACTAAAGTTTTATCAAAATCGAAACATTTTTACGCGCGTTACGACGCATATAAGGGCAATGAAATGCATCCAGCTCCTATGTCCTGATCTTTCGCCTATTTTCAAAAGGGTTCGTCCCCAGGTGTTCCCCTGATACATACTAAATTTTTATCGAAATCGAAACATTTTTACGCGCGTTACGACGCATATAAAGGCAATGAAATGCATCCTGCTGACCTTTCACCCCATTCGCCTATTTTCAAAAGGGTTCGTCCCCAGGTGTTTCCCTGATACATACTAAAGTTTTATCGAAATCGAAACATTTTTACGCGCGTTACGACGCATATAAGGGCAATGAAATGCATCCTGCTCCTATGTCCTGATCTTTCGCCCATTTTCAAAAGGGTGCGTCCCCAGGTGTTCCCCTGATACATACTAAAGTTTTATCGAAATCGAAACATTTTTACGCGCGTTACGACGCATATAAAGGCAATGAAATGCATGCTGCTCCTATGTCCTGATCTTTCACCCAATTTCGCCCATTTTCAAAAGGGTTCGTCCCCAGGTGTTCCCCTGATACATACTAAAGTTTTATCGAAATCGAACCATTTGTACGCGCGTTACAACGCATATAAAGGCAATGAAATCCATCCTGCTGACCTTTCACCCCATTCGCCTATATTTCATCCTGCTGAAAGCTATTTTCAAAAGGATTCATCCCCAGGTGTTCCCCTGATACATACTAAATTTTTATCGAAATCGAAACATTTTTACGCGCGTTACGACGCATATAAAGGCAATGAAATGCATCCTGCTGACCTTTCACCCCATTCGCCTATTTTCAAAAGGGTTCGTCCCCAGGTGTTCATCTGATACATACTAAAATTTTATCGAAATCGAAATATTTGTACGCGCGTTACGACGCATATAAAGGCAATGAAATGCATCCTGCCTGCTGACCTTTCACCCCAATTCGCCCTATTTTCAAAAGGGTTTCGTCCCCAGGTGTTCCCCCTGATACATACTAAAGTTTTATCGAAATCGAAACATTTTTACGCGCGTTACGACGCATATAAAGCGCAATGAAATGCATCCTGCTGACCTATGTCCTGAACTTTCGCCTATTTTCAAATGGGTTCGTCCCCAGGTGTTCCCCTGATACATACTAAAGTTTTATCGAAATCGAAACATTTTTACGCGCGTTACGACGCATATAAAGGCAATGAAATGCATCCTGCTGACGTTTTACCCCTGATCTTTTCACCCAATTTCGCCCATTTTCAAAAGGGTTCGTCCCCAGGTGTTCCCCTGATACATACTAAAGTTTTATCGAAATCGAACATTTTTACGCGCGTTACGACGCATATAAAGGCAATGAAATCCATCCTGCTGACCTTTCACCCCATTCGCCTATTTTCAAAAGGGTTCATCCCCAGGTGTTCCCCTGATACATACTAAATTTTTATCGAAATCGAAACATTTTTACGCGCGTTACGACGCATATAAAGGCAATGAAATGCATCCTGCTGACCTTTCACCCCATTCGCCTATTTTCAAAAGGGTTCGTCCCCAGGTGTTCCCCTGATACATACTAAAGTTTTATCAAAATCGAAACATTTTTACGCGCGTTACGACGCATATAAGAGCAATGAAATGCATCCTGCTGACCTTTCCTGATCTTTCGCCTATTTTCAAAAGGGTTCATCCCCAGGTGTTCCCCTGATACATACTAAATTTTTATCGAAATCGAAACATTTTTACGCGCGTTACGACGCATATAAAGGCAATGAAATGCATCCTGCTGACCTTTCACCCCATTCGCCTATTTTCAAAAGGGTTCGTCCCCAGGTGTTCCCCTGATACATACTAAAGTTTTATCGAAATCGAAACATTTTTACGCGCGTTACGACGCATATAAAGGCAATGAAATGCATCCAGCCTGACCTTTCATCTTTCGCCTATTTTCAAAAGGGTTCGTCCCCAGGTGTTCCCTGATACATACTAAAGTTTTATCGAAATCGAAACATTTTTACGCGCGTTACGACGCATATAAAGGCAATGAAATGCATCCTGCTGACCTTTCACCCCATTCGCCCTATTTTCAAAAGGGTTCGTCCCCAGGTGTTCCCCTGATACATACTAAAGTTTTATCGAAATCCCATTTTTACGCGTTACGACGCATATCGAAAATCGCCTATTTTCAAAAAGGGTTCGTCCCCAGGTGTTCCCCTGATACATACTAAAGTTTTATCGAAATCGAACCGTTTGTACGCGCGTTACGACGCATATAAAGGCAATGAAATGCATCCTGCTGACCTTTCACCCCATTTCGCCATTTTCAAAAGTACTAAAATCATCTCCCAGGTGTTCACCCCATTCGCCTATTTTCAAAGGGTTCATCCCCAGGTGTTCCCCTGATACATACTAAATTTTTATCGAAATCGAAACATTTTTACGCGCGTTACGACGCATATAAAGGCAATGAAATGCATCCTGCTGACCTTTCACCCCATTCGCCTATTTTCAAAAGGGTTCATCCCCAGGTGTTCCCCTGATTCATACTAAAGTTTTATCGAAATCGAACCATTTGTACGCGCGTTACGACGCATATAAGGGCAATGAAATGCATCCTGCTGACCTTTCACCCCATTCGCCTATTTTCAAAAGGGTTCGTCCCCAGGTGTTCCCCTGATACATACTAAAGTTTTATCGAAATCGAATCATTTGTGCGCGCGTTACGACGCATATAAAGGCAATGAATTGCATCCTGCTGACCTTTCCTCCCATTTCGCCTATTTTCAAAAGGGTTCATCCCCAGGTGTTCCCCTGATACATACTAAAGTTTTATCGAAATCGAAACATTTTCACGCGCGTTACGACGCATATAAGGGCAATGAAATGCATCCTGCTCCTATGTCCTGATCTTTCGCCCATTTTCAAAAGGGTTCGTCCCCAGGTGTTCCACTGATACATACTAAAGTTTTATCGAAATCGAACCATTTGTACGCGCGTTACGACGCATATAAAGGCAATGAAATCCATCCTGCTGACCTTTCACCCCATTCGCCTATTTTCAAAAGGGTTCATCCCCAGGTGTTTCCCTGATGCATACTAAATTTTTATCGAAATCGAAACATTTTTACGCGCGTTACGACGCATATAAGGGCAATGAAATGCATCCTGCTGACATTTCACCCCATTCGCCTATTTTCAAAAGGGTTCGTCCCCAGGTGTTCCCCTGATACATACTAAAGTTTTATCGAAATCGAAACATTTTTACGCGCGTTACGACGCATATAAAGGCAATGAAATCCATCCTGCTGACCTTTCACCCCATTCGCCTATTTTCGAAAGGGTTCATCCCCAGGTATTCCCCTGATACATACTAAAGTTTTATCGAAATCGAACCATTTGTACGCGCGTTACGACGCATATAAAGGCAATAAAATCCATCCTGCTGACCTTTCACCCCATTCGCCTATTTTTAAAAGGGTTCATCCCCAGGTGTTCCCCTGATGCATACTACATTTTTATCGAAATCGAAACATTTTTACGCGCGTTACGACGCATATAAGGGCAATGAAATGCATCCTGCTGACCTTTCACCCCATTCGCCTATTTTCAAAAGGGTTCGTCCCCAGGTGTTCCCCTGATACATACTAAAGTTTTATCGAAATCGAAACATTTTTACGCGCGTTACGACGCATATAAAGGCAATGAAATGCATCCTGCTGACCTTTCACCCCATTCGCCTATTTTCAAAAGGGTTCATCCCCAGGTGTTCCCCTGATACATACTAAATTTTTATCGAAATCGAAACATTTTTACGCGCGTTACGACGCATATAAAGGCAATGAAATGCATCCTGCTGACCTTTCACCCCATTTCGCCTATTTTCAAAAGGGTTCATCCCCAGGTGTTTCCCTGATACATACTAAAATTTCATCGAAATCGAACCATTTGTACGTGCGTTACGACGCACATAAGGGCAATGAAATGCATCCTGCTCCTATGTCCTGATCTTTCACCCAATTTCGCCCATTTTCAAAAGGGTTCGTCCCCAGGTGTTCCCCTGATACATACTAAAGTTTTATCGAAATCGAAACATTTTTACGCGCGTTACGACGCATATAAGCGCAATGAAATGCATCCTGCTCCTATGTCCTGAACTTTCGCCCATTTTCAAATGGGTTCGTCCCCAGGTGTTCCCCTGATACATACTAAAGTTTTATCGAAATCGAAACATTTTTACGCGCGTTACGACGCATATAAAGGCAATGAAATGCATCCTGCTGACGTTTTACCCCATTCGCCTATTTTCAAATGGGTTCGTCCCCAGGTGTTCCCCTGATACATACTAAAGTTTTATCGAAATCGAAACATTTTTACGCGCGTTACGACGCATATAAAGGCAATGAAATCCATCCTGCTGACCTTTCACCCCATTCGCCTATTTTCAAAAGGGTTCATCCCCAGGTGTTCCCCTGATGCATACTACATTTTTATCGAAATCGAAACATTTTTACGCGCGTTACGACGCATATAAGGGCAATGAAATGCATCCTGCTGACCTTTCACCCCATTCGCCTATTTTCAAAAGGGTTCGTCCCCAGGTGTTCCCCTGATACATACTAAAGTTTTATCGAAATCGAAACATTTTTACGCGCGTTACGACGCATATAAGGGCAATGAAATGCATCCTGCTGACCTTTCACCCCATTCGCCTATTTTCAAAAGGGTTCGTCCCCAGGTGTTCCCCTGATACATACTAAAGTTTTATCGAAATCGAAACATTTTTACGCGCGTTACGACGCATATAAAGGCAATGAAATGCATCCTGCTCCTATGTCCTGATCTTTCACCCAATTTCGCCCATTTTCAAAAGGGTTCGTCCCCAGGTGTTCCCCTGATACATACTAAAGTTTTATCGAAATCGAAACATTTTTACGCGCGTTACGACGCGTATAAAGGCAATGAAACGCATCCAGCTCCTATGTCCTGATCTTTCGGCTATTTTCAAAAGGGTTCGTCCCCAGGTGTTCCCCTGATACATACTAACGTTTTATCGAAATCGAAACATTTTTACGCGCGTTACGACGCATATAAAGGCAATGAAATGCATCCTGCTGACCTTTCACCCCATTCGCCTATTTTCAAAAGGGTTCGTCCCCATTTGTTCCCCTGATTCATACTAAAGTTTTATCGAAATCGAACCATTTGTACGCGCGTTACGACGCATATAAAGGCAATGAAATGCATCCTGCTGACCTTTCACCCCATTCGCCTATTTTCAAAAGGGTTCGTCCCCAGGTGTTCCCCTGATACATACTAAAGTTTTATCGAAATCGAAACATTTTCACGCGCGTTACGACGCATATAAGGGCAATGAAATGCATCCTGCTCCTATGTCCTGATCTTTCGCCCATTTTCAAAAGGGTTCGTCCCCAGGTGTTCCACTGATACATACTAAAGTTTTATCGAAATCGAAGCATTTGTACGAGCGTTACGACGCATATAAAGGCAATGAAATCCATCCTGCTGACCTTTCAACCCATTCGCCTATTTTCAAAAGGGTTCACCCCCAGGTGTTCCCCTGATGTATACTAAATTTTTATCGAAATCGAAACATTTTTTCGCGCGTTACGACGCATATAAAGGCAATGAAATGCATCCTGCTGACCTTTCACCCCATTCGCCTATTTTCAAAAGGGTTCGTCCCCATTTGTTCCCCTGATTCATACTAAAGTTTTATCGAAATCGAACCATTTGTACGCGCGTTACGACGCATATAAAGGCAATGAAATGCATCCTGCTGACCTTTCACCCCATTCGCCTATTTTCAAAAGGGTTCGTCCCCAGGTGTTCCCCTGATACATACTAAAGTTTTATCGAAATCGAAACATTTTCACGCGCGTTACGACGCATATAAGGGCAATGAAATGCATCCTGCTCCTATGTCCTGATCTTTCGCCCATTTTCAAAAGGGTTCGTCCCCAGGTGTTCCACTGATACATACTAAAGTTTTATCGAAATCGAAGCATTTGTACGAGCGTTACGACGCATATAAAGGCAATGAAATCCATCCTGCTGACCTTTCACCCTATTCGCCTATTTTCAAAAGGGTTCATCCCCAGGTGTTTCCCTGATGCATACTAAATTTTTATCGAAATCGAAACATTTTTACGCGCGTTACGACGCATATAAGGGCAATGAAATGCATCCTGCTGACCTTTCACCCCATTCGCCTATTTTCAAAAGGGTTCGTCCCCAGGTGTTCCCCTGATACATACTAAAGTTTTATCGAAATCGAAACATTTTTACGCGCGTTACGACGCATATAAAGGCAATGAAATCCATTTTGCTGACCTTTCACCCCATTCGCCTATTTTCGAAAGGGTTCATCCCCAGGTGTTCCCCTGATACATACTAAAGTTTTATCGAAATCGAACCATTTGTACGCGCGTTACGACGCATATAAAGGCAATGAAATCCATCCTGCTGACCTTTCACCCCATTCGCCTATTTTCAAAAGGGTTCATCCCCAGGTGTTCCCCTGATGCATACTAAATTTTTATCGAAATCGAAACATTTTTACGCGCGTTACGACGCATATAAGGGCAATGAAATGCATCCTGCTGACCTTTCACCCCATTCGCCTGTTTTCAAAAGGGTTCGTCCCCAGGTGTTCCCCTGATACATACGAAAATTTTATCGAAATCGAAATACTTGTACGCGCGTTACGACGCATATAAAGGCAATGAAATGCATCCTGCTCCTATGTCCTGAACTTTCGCCCATTTTCAAATGGGTTCGTCCCCAGGTGTTCCCCTGATACATACTAAAGTTTTATCGAAATCGAAACATTTTTACGCGCGTTACGACGCATATAAAGGCAATGAAATGCATCCTGCTGACGTTTTACCCCATTCGCCTATTTTCAAATGGGTTCGTCCCCAGGTGTTCCCCTGATACATACTAAAGTTTTATCGAAATCGAAACATTTTTACGCGCGTTACGACGCATATAAAGGCAATGAAATCCATCCTGCTGACCTTTCACCCCATTCGCCTATTTTCAAAAGGGTTCATCCCCAGGTGTTCCCCTGATACATACTAAATTTTTATCGAAATCGAAACATTTTTACGCGCGTTACGACGCATATAAAGGCAATGAAATGCATCCTGCTGACGTTTTACCCCATTCGCCTATTTTCAAAAGGGTTCGTCCCCAGGCGTTCCCCTGATACATACAAAAGTTTTATCGAAAACGAACCATTTGTACACGCGTTACGACGCATATAAAAGCAATGAAATGCATCCAGCTCCTATGTCCTGATCTTTCGCCTATTTTCAAAAGGGTTCGTCCCCAGGTGTTCCCCTGATACATACTAACGTTTTATCGAAATCGAAACATTTTTACGCGCGTTACGACGCATATAAAGGCAATGAAATGCATCCTGCTGACCTTTCAACCCATTCGCCTATTTTCAAAAGGGTTCACCATCAGGTGTTCCCCTGATGCATACTTAATTTTTATCGAAATCGAAACATTTGTACGCGCGTTACGACGCATATAAAGGCAATGAATTGCATCCTGCTGACCTTTCCTCCCATTTCGCCTATTTTCAAAAGGGTTCATCCCCAGGTGTTCCCCTGATACATACTAAAGTTTTATCGAAATCGAAACATTTTCACGCGCGTTACGACGCATATAAGGGCAATGAAATGCATCCTGCTCCTATGTCCTGATCTTTCGCCCATTTTCAAAAGGGTTCGTCCCCAGGTGTTCCCCTGATACATACTAAAGTTTTATCAAAATCGAAACATTTTTACGCGCGTTACGACGCATATAAGGGCAATGAAATGCATCCTGCTCCTATGTCCTGAACTTTCGCCCATTTTCAAAAGGGTTCGTCCCCAGGTGTTCCCCTGATACATACTAAAGTTTTATCGAAATCGAAACATTTTTACACGCGTTACGACACATATAAAGGCAATGAAATGCATCGTGCTGACCTTTCACCCCATTCGCCTGTTTTCAAAAGGGTTCATCCCCAGGTGTTCCCCGGATGCATACTAAAGTTTTATCGAAATCGAAATATTTTTACGCGCGTTACGACGCATATAAAGGCAATGAAATCCATCCTGCTGACCTTTCACCCCATTCGCCTATTTTCAAAAGGGTTCATCCCCAGGTGTTCCAATGATACATACTAAATTTTTATCGAAATCGAAACATTTTTACGCGCGTTACGACGCATATAAAGGCAATGAAATGCATCCTGCTGACGTTTTACATCATTCGCCTATTTTCAAAAGGGTTCGTCCCCAGGTGTTCCCCTGATACATACTAAAGTTTTATCGAAAACGAACCATTTGTACGCGCGTTACGACGCATATAAAAGCAATGAAATGCATCCTGCTGACTTTTCACCCCATTCGCCTATTTTCAAAAGTGTTCGTCCCCAGGTGTTCCCCTGATACATACTAAAGTTTTATCGAAATCGAAACATTTTTACGCGCGTTACGACGCATATAAAGGCAATGAAATCCATCCTGCTGACCTTTCACCCCATTCGCCTATTTTCAAAAGGGTTCATCCCCAGGTGTTCCCCTGATACATACTAAATTTTAATCGAAATCGAAACAATTTTACGCGCGTTACGACGCATATAAAGGCAATGAAATGCATCCTGCTGAAGTTTTACCCCATTCGCCTATTTTCAAAAGGGTTCGTCCCCAGGTGTTCCCCTGATACATACTAAAGTTTTATCGAAAACGAACCATTTGTACACGCGTTACGACGCATATAAGGGCAATGAAATGCATCCAGCTCCTATGTCCTGATCTTTCGCCTATTTTCAAAAGGGTTCGTCCCCAGGTGTTCCCCTGATACATACTAAAGTTTTATCGAAATCGAAACATTTTTACGCGCGTTACGACGCATATAAAGGCAATGAAATGCATCCTGCTGACCTTTCACCCCATTCGCCTATTTTCAAAAAGGTTCACCCCCAGGAGTTCCCCTGATGCATACTAAATTTTTATCGAAATCGAAACATTTTTACGCGCGTTACGACGCATATAAAGGCAATGAAATGCATCCTTCTGACATTTCAACCCATTCGCCTATTTTCAAAAGGGTTCGTCCCCAGGTGTTTCCCTGATACATACTAAAGTTTTATCGAAATCGAAACATTTTTACGCGCGTTACGACGCATATAAGGGCAATGAAATGCATCCTGCTCCTATGTCCTGATCTTTCACCCAATTTCGCCCATTTTCAAAAGGGTTCGTCCCCAGGTGTTCCCCTGATACATACTAAAGTTTTATCGAAATCGAACCATTTGTACGCGCGTTACGACGCATATAAAGGCAATGAAATCCATCCTGCTGACCTTTCACCCCATTCGCCTATTTTCAAAAGGGTTCGTCCCCAGGTGTTTCCCTGATACATACTAAAGTTTTATCGAAATCGAAACATTTTTACGCGCGTTACGACGCATATAAGGGCAATGAAATGCATCCTGCTCCTATGTCCTGATCTTTCGCCCATTTTCAAAAGGGTGCGTCCCCAGGTGTTCCCCTGATACATACTAACGTTTTATCGAAATCGAAACATTTTTACGCGCGTTACGACGCATATAAAGGCAATGAAATCCATCCTGCTGACCTTTCACCCCATTCGCCTATTTTCGAAAGGGTTCATCCCCAGGTATTCCCCTGATACATACTAAAGTTTTATCGAAATCGAACCATTTGTACGCGCGTTACGACGCATATAAGGGCAATGAAATGCATCCTGCTGACCTTTCACCCCATTCGCCTATTTTCAAAAGGGTTCGTCCCCAGGTGTTCCCCTGATACATACTAAAGTTTTATCGAAATCGAAACATTTTTACGCGCGTTACGACGCATATAAAGGCAATGAAATGCATCCTGCTGACCTTTCACCCCATTCGCCTATTTTCAAAAGGGTTCATCCCCAGGTGTTCCCCTGATACATACTAAATTTTTATCGAAATCGAAACATTTTTACGCGCGTTACGACGCATATAAAGGCAATGAAATGCATCCTGCTGACCTTTCACCCCATTCGCCTATTTTCAAAAGGGTTCGTCCCCAGGTGTTCCACTGATACATACTAAAATTTCATCGAAATCGAAATATTTGTACGCGCGTTACGACGCATATAAAGGCAATGAAATGCATCCTGTTGACCTTTCACCCCATTTCGCCTATTTTCAAAAGGGTTCATCCCCAGGTGTTTCCCTGATACATACTAAAATTTCATCGAAATCGAACCATTTGTACGTGCGTTACGACGCACATAAGGGCAATGAAATGCATCCTGCTCCTATGTCCTGATCTTTCACCCAATTTCGCCCATTTTCAAAAGGGTTCGTCCCCAGGTGTTCCCCTGATACATACTAAAGTTTTATCGAAATCGAAACATTTTTACGCGCGTTACGACGCATATAAGCGCAATGAAATGCATCCTGCTCCTATGTCCTGAACTTTCGCCCATTTTCAAATGGGTTCGTCCCCAGGTATTCCCCTGATACATACTAAAGTTTTATCGAAATCGAAACATTTTTACGCGCGTTACGACGCATATAAAGGCAATGAAATGCATCCTGCTGACGTTTTACCCCATTCGCCTATTTTCAAATGGGTTCGTCCCCAGGTGTTCCCCTGATACATACTAAAGTTTTATCGAAATCGAAACATTTTTACGCGCGTTACGACGCATATAAAGGCAATGAAATCCATCCTGCTGACCTTTCACCCCATTCGCCTATTTTCAAAAGGGTTCATCCCCAGGTGTTCCCCTGATACATACTAAATTTTTATCGAAATCGAAACATTTTTACGCGCGTTACGACGCATATAAAGGCAATGAAATGCATCCTGCTGACGTTTTACCCCATTCGCCTATTTTCAAAAGGGTTCGTCCCCAGGTGTTCCCCTGATACATACTAAAATTTCATCGAAATCGAAATATTTGTACGCGCGTTACGACGCATATAAAGGCAATGAAATGCATCCTGCTCCTATGTCCTGATCTTTCACCCAATTTCGCCCATTTTCAAAAGGGTTCGTCCCCAGGTGTTCCCCTGATACATACTAAAGTTTTATCGAAATCGAAACATTTTTACGCGCGTTACGACGCATATAAAGGCAATGAATTGCATCCTGCTGACCTTTCCTCCCATTTCGCCTATTTTCAAAAGGGTTCATCCCCAGGTGTTCCCCTGATACATACTAAAGTTTTATCGAAATCGAAACATTTTCACGCGCGTTACGACGCATATAAGGGCAATGAAATGCATCCTGCTCCTATGTCCTGATCTTTCGCCCATTTTCAAAAGGGTTCGTCCCCAGGTGTTCCACTGATACATACTAAAGTTTTATCGAAATCGAAGCATTTGTACGAGCGTTACGACGCATATAAAGGCAATGAAATCCATCCTGCTGACCTTTCACCCTATTCGCCTATTTTCAAAAGGGTTCATCCCCAGGTGTTTCCCTGATGCATACTAAATTTTTATCGAAATCGAAACATTTTTACGCGCGTTACGACGCATATAAGGGCAATGAAATGCATCCTGCTGACCTTTCACCCCATTCGCCTATTTTCAAAAGGGTTCGTCCCCAGGTGTTCCCCTGATACATACTAAAGTTTTATCGAAATCGAAACATTTTTACGCGCGTTACGACGCATATAAAGGCAATGAAATCCATCCTGCTGACCTTTCACCCCATTCGCCTATTTTCGAAAGGGTTCATCCCCAGGTGTTCCCCTGATACATACTAAAGTTTTATCGAAATCGAACCATTTGTACGCGCGTTACGACGCATATAAAGGCAATGAAATCCATCCTGCTGACCTTTCACCCCATTCGCCTATTTTCAAAAGGGTTCATCCCCAGGTGTTCCCCTGATACATACTAAATTTTTATCGAAATCGAAACATTTTTACGCGCGTTACGACGCATATAAAGGCAATGAAATGCATCCTGCTGACGTTTTACCCCATTCGCCTATTTTCAAAAGGGTTCGTCCCCAGGTGTTCCCCTGATACATACAAAAGTTTTATCGAAAACGAACCATTTGTACACGCGTTACGACGCATATAAAAGCAATGAAATGCATCCAGCTCCTATGTCCTGATCTTTCGCCTATTTTCAAAAGGGTTCGTCCCCAGGTGTTCCCCTGATACATACTAACGTTTTATCGAAATCGAAACATTTTTACGCGCGTTACGACGCATATAAAGGCAATGAAATGCATCCTGCTGACCTTTCAACCCATTCGCCTATTTTCAAAAGGGTTCACCCCCAGGTGTTCCCCTGATGCATACTTAATTTTTATCGAAATCGAAACATTTGTACGCGCGTTACGACGCATATAAAGGCAATGAATTGCATCCTGCTGACCTTTCCTCCCATTTCGCCTATTTTCAAAAGGGTTCATCCCCAGGTGTTCCCCTGATACATACTAAAGTTTTATCGAAATCGAAACATTTTCACGCGCGTTACGACGCATATAAGGGCAATGAAATGCATCCTGCTCCTATGTCCTGATCTTTCGCCCATTTTCAAAAGGGTTCGTCCCCAGGTGTTCCCCTGATACATACTAAAGTTTTATCAAAATCGAAACATTTTTACGCGCGTTACGACGCATATAAGGGCAATGAAATGCATCCTGCTCCTATGTATTGAACTTTCGCCCATTTTCAAAAGGGTTCGTCCCCAGGTGTTCCCCTGATACATACTAAAGTTTTATCGAAATCGAAACATTTTTACACGCGTTACGACGCATATAAAGGCAATGAAATCCATCCTGCTGACCTTTCACCCCATTCGCCTATTTTCAAAAGGGTTCATCCCCAGGTGTTCCAATGATACATACTAAATTTTTATCGAAATCGAAACATTTTTACGCGCGTTACGACGCATATAAAGGCAATGAAATGCATCCTGCTGACGTTTTACCCCATTCGCCTATTTTCAAAAGGGTTCGTCCCCAGGTGTTCCCCTGATACATACTAAAGTTTTATCGAAAACGAACCATTTGTACGCGCGTTACGACGCATATAAAAGCAATGAAATGCATCCTGCTGACTTTTCACCCCATTCGCCTATTTTCAAAAGTGTTCGTCCCCAGGTGTTCCCCTGATACATACTAAAGTTTTATCGAAATCGAAACATTTTTACGCGCGTTACGACGCATATAAAGGCAATGAAATCCATCCTGCTGACCTTTCACCCCATTCGCCTATTTTCAAAAGGGTTCATCCCCAGGTGTTCCCCTGATACATACTAAATTTTTATCGAAATCGAAACAATTTTACGCGCGTTACGACGCATATAAAGGCAATGAAATGCATCCTGCTGAAGTTTTACCCCATTCGCCTATTTTCAAAAGGGTTCGTCCCCAGGTGTTCCCCTGATACATACTAAAGTTTTATCGAAAACGAACCATTTGTACACGCGTTACGACGCATATAAGGGCAATGAAATGCATCCAGCTCCTATGTCCTGATCTTTCGCCTATTTTCAAAAGGGTTCGTCCCCAGGTGTTCCCCTGATACATACTAAAGTTTTATCGAAATCGAAACATTTTTACGCGCGTTACGACGCATATAAAGGCAATGAAATGCATCCTGCTGACCTTTCACCCCATTCGCCTATTTTCAAAAAGGTTCACCCCCAGGTGTTCCCCTGATGCATACTAAATTTTTATCGAAATCGAAACATTTTTACGCGCGTTACGACGCATATAAAGGCAATGAAATGCATCCTTCTGACCTTTCACCCCATTCGCCTATTTTCAAAAGGGTTCGTCCCCAGGTGTTTCCCTGATACATACTAAAGTTTTATCGAAATCGAAACATTTTTACGCGCGTTACGACGCATATAAGGGCAATGAAATGCATCCTGCTCCTATGTCCTGATCTTTCACCCAATTTCGCCCATTTTCAAAAGGGTTCGTCCCCAGGTGTTCCCCTGATACATACTAAAGTTTTATCGAAATCGAACCATTTGTACGTGCGTTACGACGCATATAAAGGCAATGAAATCCATCCTGCTGACCTTTCACCCCATTCGCCTATTTTCAAAAGGGTTCATCCCCAGGTGTTTCCCTGATGCATACTAAATTTTAATCGAAATCGAAACATTTTTACGCGCGTTACGACGCATATAAGGGCAATGAAATGCATCCTGCTGACCTTTCACCCCATTCGCCTATTTTCAAAAGGGTTCGTCCCCAGGTGTTCCCCTGATACATACTAAAGTTTTATCGAAATCGAAACATTTTTACGCGCGTTACGACGCATATAAAGGCAATGAAATCCATCCTGCTGACCTTTCACCCCATTCGCCTATTTTCGAAAGGGTTCATCCCCAGGTGTTCCCCTGATACATACTAAAGTTTTATCGAAATCGAACCATTTGTACGCGCGTTACGACGCATATAAAGGCAACGAAATCCATCCTGCTGACCTTTCACCCCATTCGCCTATTTTCAAAAGGGTTCATCCCCAGGTGTTCCCCTGATGCATACTAAATTTTTATCGAAATCGAAACATTTTTACGCGCGTTACGACGCATATAAGGGCAATGAAATGCATCCTGCTGACCTTTCACCCCATTCGCCTATTTTCAAAAGGGTTCGTCCCCAGGTGTTCCCCTGATACATACTAAAGTTTTATCGAAATCGAAACATTTTTACGCGCGTTATGACGCATATAAAGGCAATGAAATGCATCCTGCTGACCTTTCACCCCATTCGCCTATTTTCAAAAGGGTTCATCCCCAGGTGTTCCCCTGATACATACTAAATTTTTATCGAAATCGAAACATTTTTACGCGCGTTACGACGCATATAAAGGCAATGAAATGCATCCTGCTGACCTTTCACCCCATTCGCCTATTTTCAAAAGGGTTCGTCCCCAGGTGTTCCCCTGATACATACTAAAGTTTTATCGAAATCGAACCATTTGTACGCGCGTTACGACGCATATAAAGGCAGTGAAATGCATCCTGCTGACCTTTCACCCCATTCGCCTATTTTCAAAAGGGTTCATCCCCAGGTGTTCCCCTGATACATACTAAAGTTTTATCAAAATCGAAACATTTTTACGCGCGTTACGACGCATATAAGCGCAATGAAATGCATCCTGCTTCTATGTCCTGAACTTTCGCCCATTTTCAAATGGGTTCGTCCCCAGGTGTTCCCCTGATACATACTAAAGTTTTATCGAAATCGAAACATTTTTACGCGCGTTACGACGCATATAAAGGCAATGAAATGCATCCTGCTCCTATGTCCTGATCTTTCACCCAATTTCGCCCATTTTCAAAAGGGTTCGTCCCCAGGTGTTCCCCTGATACATACTAAAGTTTTATCGAAATCGAAACACTTTTCCGCGCGTTACGACGCATATAAAGGCAATGAAATGCATCCTGCTGACGTTTTACCCCATTCGCCTATTTTCAAATGGGTTCGTCCCCAGGTGTTCCCCTGATACATACTAAAGTTTTATCAAAATCGAAACATTTTTACGCGCGTTACGACGCATATAAAGGCAATGAAATCCATCCTGCTGACCTTTCACCCCATTCGCCTATTTTCAAAAGGGTTCATCCCCAGGTGTTCCCCTGATACATACTAAATTTTTATCGAAATCGAAACATTTTTACGCGCGTTACGACGCATATAAAGGCAATGAAATGCATCCTGCTGACGTTTTACCCCATTCGCCTATTTTCAAAAGGGTTCGTCCCCAGGTGTTCCCCTGATACATACAAAAGTTTTATCGAAATTGAAACATTTTCACGCGCGTTACGACGCATATAAGGGCAATGAAATGCATCCTGCTCCTATGTCCTGATCTTTCGCCCATTTTCAAAAGGGTTCGTCCCCAGGTGTTCCCCTGATACATACTAAAGTTTTATCAAAATCGAAACATTTTTACGCGCGTTACGACGCATATAAGGGCAATGAAATGCATCCTGCTCCTATGTATTGAACTTTCGCCCATTTTCAAAAGGGTTCGTCCCCAGGTGTTCCCCTGATACATACTAAAGTTTTATCGAAATCGAAACATTTTTACACGCGTTACGACGCATATAAAGGCAATGAAATGCATCCTGCTGACCTTTCACCCCATTCGCCTATTTTCAAAAGGGTTCATCCCCAGGTGTTCCCCGGATGCATACTAAAGTTTTATCGAAATCGAAATATTTTTACGCGCGTTACGACGCATATAAAGGCAATGAAATCCATCCTGCTGACCTTTCACCCCATTCGCCTATTTTCAAAAGGGTTCATCCCCAGGTGTTCCAATGATACATACTAAATTTTTATCGAAATCGAAACATTTTTACGCGCGTTACGACGCATATAAAGGCAATGAAATGCATCCTGCTGACGTTTTACCCCATTCGCCTATTTTCAAAAGGGTTCGTCCCGAGGTGTTCCCCTGATACATACTAAAGTTTTATCGAAAACGAACCATTTGTACGCGCGTTACGACGCATATAAAAGCAATGAAATGCATCCTGCTGACTTTTCACCCCATTCGCCTATTTTCAAAAGTGTTCGTCCCCAGGTGTTCCCCTGATACATACTAAAGTTTTATCGAAATCGAAACATTTTTACGCGCGTTACGACGCATATAAAGGCAATGAAATCCATCCTGCTGACCATTCACCCCATTCGCCTATTTTCAAAAGGGTTCATCCCCAGGTGTTCCCCTGATACATACTAAATTTTTATCGAAATCGAAACAATTTTACGCGCGTTACGACGCATATAAAGGCAATGAAATGCATCCTGCTGAAGTTTTACCCCATTCGCCTATTTTCAAAAGGGTTCGTCCCCAGGTGTTCCCCTGATACATACTAAAGTTTTATCGAAAACGAACCATTTGTACACGCGTTACGACGCATATAAGGGCAATGAAATGCATCCAGCTGACCTATGTCCTGATCTTTCGCCTATTTTCAAAAGGGTTCGTCCCCAGGTGTTCCCCTGATACATACTAAAGTTTTATCGAAATCGAAACATTTTTACGCGCGTTACGACGCATATAAAGGCAATGAAATGCATCCTGCTGACCTTTCACCCCATTCGCCTATTTTCAAAAAGGTTCACCCCCAGGTGTTTCCCTGATACATACTAAAGTTTTATCGAAATCGAAACATTTTTACGCGCGTTACGACGCATATAAGGGCAATGAAATGCATCCTGCTCCTATGTCCTGATCTTTCACCCAATTTCGCCCATTTTCAAAAGGGTTCGTCCCCAGGTGTTCCCCTGATACATACTAAAGTTTTATCGAAATCGAACCATTTGTACGCGCGTTACGACGCATATAAAGGCAATGAAATCCATCCTGCTGACCTTTCACCCCATTCGCCTATTTTCAAAAGGGTTCGTCCCCAGGTGTTTCCCTGATACATACTAAAGTTTTATCGAAATCGAAACATTTTTACGCGCGTTACGACGCATATAAGGGCAATGAAATGCATCCTGCTCCTATGTCCTGTGTCTTTCGCCCATTTTCAAAAGGGTGCGTCCCCAGGTGTTCCCCTGATACATACTAAAGTTTTATCGAAATCGAAACATTTTTACGCGCGTTACGACGCATATAAAGGCAATGAAATGCATCCTGCTGACCTTTCAACCCATTCGCCTATTTTCAAAAGGGTTCATCCCCAGGTGTTCCCCTGATGCATACTAAATTTTTATCGAAATCGAAACATTTTTACGCGCGTTACAACGCATATAAAGGCAATGAATTGCATCCTGCTGACCTTTCCTCCCATTTCGCCTATTTTCAAAAGGGTTCATCCCCAGGTGTTCCCCTGATACATACTAAAGTTTTATCGAAATCGAACCATTTGTACGCGCGTTACGACGCATATAAAGGCAATGAAATCCATCCTGCTGACCTTTCACCCCATTCGCCTATTTTAAAAAGGGTTCATCCCCAGGTGTTTCCCTGATGCATACTAAATTTTAATCGAAATCGAAACATTTTTACGCGCGTTACGACGCATATAAGGGCAATGAAATGCATCCTGCTGACCTTTCACCCCATTCGCCTATTTTCAAAAGGGTTCGTCCCCAGGTGTTCCCCTGATACATACTAAAGTTTTATCGAAATCGAAACATTTTTACGCGCGTTACGACGCATATAAAGGCAATGAAATCCATCCTGCTGACCTTTCACCCCATTCGCCTATTTTCGAAAGGGTTCATCCCCAGGTGTTCCCCTGATACATACTGAAGTTTTATCGAAATCGAACCATTTGTACGCGCGTTACGACGCATATAAAGGCAACGAAATCCATCCTGCTGACCTTTCACCCCATTCGCCTATTTTCAAAAGGGTTCATCCCCAGGTGTTCCCCTGATACATACTAAATTTTTATCGAAATCGAAACATTTTTACGCGCGTTACGACGCATATAAAGGCAATGAAATGCATCCTGCTGACCTTTCACCCCATTCGCCTATTTTCAAAAGGGTTCGTCCCCAGGTGTTCCCCTGATACATACTAAAGTTTTATCGAAATCGAACCATTTGTACGCGCGTTACGACGCATATAAAGGCAGTGAAATGCATCCTGCTGACCTTTCACCCCATTCGCCTATTTTCAAAAGGGTTCATCCCCAGGTGTTCCCCTGATACATACTAAAGTTTTATCAAAATCGAAACATTTTTACGCGCGTTACGACGCATATAAGCGCAATGAAATGCATCCTGCTCCTATGTCCTGAACTTTCGCCCATTTTCAAATGGGTTCGTCCCCAGGTGTTCCCCTGATACATACTAAAGTTTTATCGAAATCGAAACATTTTTACGCGCGTTACGACGCATATAAAGGCAATGAAATGCATCCTGCTCCTATGTCCTGATCTTTCACCCAATTTCGCCCATTTTCAAAAGGGTTCGTCCCCAGGTGTTCCCCTGATACATACTAAAGTTTTATCGAAATCGAAACACTTTTCCGCGCGTTACGACGCATATAAAGGCAATGAAATGCATCCTGCTGACGTTTTACCCCATTCGCCTATTTTCAAATGGGTTCGTCCCCAGGTGTTCCCCTGATACATACTAAAGTTTTATCAAAATCGAAACATTTTTACGCGCGTTACGACGCATATAAAGGCAATGAAATCCATCCTGCTGACCTTTCACCCCATTCGCCTATTTTCAAAAGGGTTCATCCCCAGGTGTTCCCCTGATACATACTAAATTTTTATCGAAATCGAAACATTTTTACGCGCGTTACGACGCATATAAAGGCAATGAAATGCATCCTGCTGACGTTTTACCCCATTCGCCTATTTTCAAAAGGGTTCGTCCCCAGGTGTTCCCCTGATACATACAAAAGTTTTATCGAAATCGAAACATTTTCACGCGCGTTACGACGCATATAAGGGCAATGAAATGCATCCTGCTCCTATGTCCTGATCTTTCGCCCATTTTCAAAAGGGTTCGTCCCCAGGTGTTCCCCTGATACATACTAAAGTTTTATCAAAATCGAAACATTTTTACGCGCGTTACGACGCATATAAGGGCAATGAAATGCATCCTGCTCCTATGTATTGAACTTTCGCCCATTTTCAAAAGGGTTCGTCCCCAGGTGTTCCCCTGATACATACTAAAGTTTTATCGAAATCGAAACATTTTTACACGCGTTACGACGCATATAAAGGCAATGAAATGCATCCTGCTGACGTTTTACCCCATTCGCCTATTTTCAAAAGGGTTCGTCCCGAGGTGTTCCCCTGATACATACTAAAGTTTTATCGAAAACGAACCATTTGTACGCGCGTTACGACGCATATAAAAGCAATGAAATGCATCCTGCTGACTTTTCACCCCATTCGCCTATTTTCAAAAGTGTTCGTCCCCAGGTGTTCCCCTGATACATACTAAAGTTTTATCGAAATCGAAACATTTTTACGCGCGTTACGACGCATATAAAGGCAATGAAATGCATCCTGCTGACCTTTTACCCCATTCGCCTATTTTCAAAAGGGTTCGTCCCCAGGTGTTCCCCTGATACATACTAAAGTTTTATCGAAAACGAACCATTTGTACACGCGTTACGACGCATATAAGGGCAATGAAATGCATCCAGCTCCTATGTCCTGATCTTTCGCCTATTTTCAAAAGGGTTCGTCCCCAGGTGTTCCCCTGATACATACTAAAGTTTTATCGAAATCGAAACATTTTTACGCGCGTTACGACGCATATAAAGGCAATGAAATGCATCCTGCTGACCTTTCACCCCATTCGCCTATTTTCAAAAAGGTTCACCCCCAGGTGTTTCCCTGATACATACTAAAGTTTTATCGAAATCGAAACATTTTTACGCGCGTTACGACGCATATAAGGGCAATGAAATGCATCCTGCTCCTATGTCCTGATCTTTCACCCAATTTCGCCCATTTTCAAAAGGGTTCGTCCCCAGGTGTTCCCCTGATACATACTAAAGTTTTATCGAAATCGAACCATTTGTACGCGCGTTACGACGCATATAAAGGCAATGAAATCCATCCTGCTGACCTTTCACCCCATTCGCCTATTTTCAAAAGGGTTCGTCCCCAGGTGTTTCCCTGATACATACTAAAGTTTTATCGAAATCGAAACATTTTTACGCGCGTTACGACGCATATAAGGGCAATGAAATGCATCCTGCTCCTATGTCCTGATCTTTCGCCCATTTTCAAAAGGGTGCGTCCCCAGGTGTTCCCCTGATACATACTAAAGTTTTATCGAAATCGAAACATTTTTACGCGCGTTACGACGCATATAAAGGCAATGAAATGCATCCTGCTGACCTTTCAACCCATTCGCCTATTTTCAAAAGGGTTCATCCCCAGGTGTTCCCCTGATGCATACTAAATTTTTATCGAAATCGAAACATTTTTACGCGCGTTACAACGCATATAAAGGCAATGAATTGCATCCTGCTGACCTTTCCTCCCATTTCGCCTATTTTCAAAAGGGTTCATCCCCAGGTGTTCCCCTGATACATACTAAAGTTTTATCGAAATCGAACCATTTGTACGCGCGTTACGACGCATATAAAGGCAATGAAATCCATCCTGCTGACCTTTCACCCCATTCGCCTATTTTAAAAAGGGTTCATCCCCAGGTGTTTCCCTGATGCATACTAAATTTTAATCGAAATCGAAACATTTTTACGCGCGTTACGACGCATATAAGGGCAATGAAATGCATCCTGCTGACCTTTCACCCCATTCGCCTATTTTCAAAAGGGTTCGTCCCCAGGTGTTCCCCTGATACATACTAAAGTTTTATCGAAATCGAAACATTTTTACGCGCGTTACGACGCATATAAAGGCAATGAAATCCATCCTGCTGACCTTTCACCCCATTCGCCTATTTTCGAAAGGGTTCATCCCCAGGTGTTCCCCTGATACATACTGAAGTTTTATCGAAATCGAACCATTTGTACGCGCGTTACGACGCATATAAAGGCAACGAAATCCATCCTGCTGACCTTTCACCCCATTCGCCTATTTTCAAAAGGGTTCATCCCCAGGTGTTCCCCTGATGCATACTAAATTTTTATCGAAATCGAAACATTTTTACGCGCGTTACGACGCATATAAGGGCAATGAAATGCATCCTGCTGACCTTTCACCCCATTCGCCTATTTTCAAAAGGGTTCGTCCCCAGGTGTTCCCCTGATACATACTAAAGTTTTATCGAAATCGAAACATTTTTACGCGCGTTATGACGCATATAAAGGCAATGAAAATCATCCTGCTGACCTTTCACCCCATTCGCCTATTTTCAAAAGGGTTCATCCCCAGGTGTTCCCCTGATACATACTAAATTTTTATCGAAATCGAAACATTTTTACGCGCGTTACGACGCATATAAAGGCAATGAAATGCATCCTGCTGACCTTTCACCCCATTCGCCTATTTTCAAAAGGGTTCGTCCCCAGGTGTTCCCCTGATACATACTAAAGTTTTATCGAAATCGAACCATTTGTACGCGCGTTACGACGCATATAAAGGCAGTGAAATGCATCCTGCTGACCTTTCACCCCATTCGCCTATTTTCAAAAGGGTTCATCCCCAGGTGTTCCCCTGATACATACTAAAGTTTTATCAAAATCGAAACATTTTTACGCGCGTTACGACGCATATAAGCGCAATGAAATGCATCCTGCTCCTATGTCCTGAACTTTCGCCCATTTTCAAAAGGGTTCGTCCCCAGGTGTTCCCCTGATACATACTAAAGTTTTATCGAAATCGAAACATTTTTACGCGCGTTACGACGCATATAAAGGCAATGAAATGCATCCTGCTCCTATGTCCTGATCTTTCACCCAATTTCGCCCATTTTCAAAAGGGTTCGTCCCCAGGTGTTCCCCTGATACATACTAAAGTTTTATCGAAATCGAAACACTTTTCCGCGCGTTACGACGCATATAAGGGCAATGAAATGCATCCTGCTGACGTTTTACCCCATTCGCCTATTTTCAAATGGGTTCGTCCCCAGGTGTTCCCCTGATACATACTAAAGTTTTATCAAAATCGAAACATTTTTACGCGCGTTACGACGCATATAAAGGCAATGAAATCCATCCTGCTGACCTTTCACCCCATTCGCCTATTTTTAAAAGGGTTCATCCCCAGGTGTTCCCCTGATACATACTAAAGTTTTATCGAAATCGAAACATTTTTACGCGCGTTACGACGCATATAAAGGCAATGAAATGCATCCTGCTGACGTTTTACCCCATTCGCCTATTTTCAAATGGGTTCGTCCCCAGGTGTTCCCCTGATACATACTAAAGTTTTATCAAAATCGAAACATTTTTACGCGCGTTACGACGCATATAAAGGCAATGAAATCCATCCTGCTGACCTTTCACCCCATTCGCCTATTTTTAAAAGGGTTCATCCCCAGGTGTTCCCCTGATACATACTAAATTTTTATCGAAATCGAAACATTTTTACGCGCGTTACGACGCATATAAAGGCAATGAAATGCATCCTGCTGACGTTTTACCCCATTCGCCTATTTTCAAAAGGGTTCGTCCCCAGGTGTTCCCCCTGATACATACAAAAGTTTTATCGAAAACGAACCATTTGTACACGCGTTACGACGCATATAAAAGCAATGAAATGCATCCAGCTCCTATGTCCTGATCTTTCGCCTATTTTCAAAAGGGTGTCCCCAGGTGTTCCCCTGATACATACTAACGTTTTATCGAAATCGAAACATTTTTACACGCGTTACGACGCATATAAAGGCAATGAAATGCATCCTGCTGACCTTTCACCCCATTCGCCTATTTTCAAAAGGGTTCGTCCCCAGGTGTTTCCCCTGATACATACTAAAGTTTTATCGAAATCGAAACATTTTTACGCGCGTTACGACGCATATAAGGGCAATGAAATGCATCCTGCTCCTATGTCCTGATCTTTCGCCCATTTTCAAAAGGGTGCGTCCCCAGGTGTTCCCCTGATACATACTAAAGTTTTATCGAAATCGAAACATTTTTACGCGCGTTACGACGCATATAAAGGCAATGAAATGCATCCTGCTCCTATGTCCTGATCTTTCACCCAATTTCGCCCATTTTCAAAAGGGTTCGTCCCCAGGTGTTCCCCTGATACATACTAAAGTTTTATCGAAATCGAACCATTTGTACGCGCGTTACAACGCATATAAAGGCAATGAAATGCATCCTGCTGACCTTTCACCCCATTCGCCTATTTTCAAAAGGGATCATCCCCAGGTGTTTCCCTGATACATACTAAAATTTCATCGAAATCGAACCATTTGTACGTGCGTTACGACGCACATAAGGGCAATGAAATGCATCCTGCTCCTATGTCCTGATCTTTCACCCAATTTCGCCCATTTTCAAAAGGGTTCGTCCCCAGGTGTTCCCCTGATACATACTAAAGTTTTATCGAAATCGAACCATTTGAACGCGCGTTACAACGCATATAAAGGCAATGAAATGCATCCTGCTGACCTTTCACCCCATTCGCCTATTTTCAAAAGGGTTCATCCCCAGGTGTTCCCCTGATACATACTAAAGTTTTATCGAAATCGAAACATTTTTACGCGCGTTACGACGCATATAAAGGCAATGAAATGCATCCTGCTCCTATGTCCTGATCTTTCACCCAATTTCGCCCATTTTCAAAAGGGTTCGTCCCCAGGTGTTCCCCTGATACATACTAAAGTTTTATCGAAATCGAACCATTTGTACGCGCGTTACAACGCATATAAAGGCAATGAAATGCATCCTGCTGACCTTTCACCCCATTCGCCTATTTTCAAAAGGGTTCATCCCCAGGTGTTTCCCTGCTACATACTAAAATTTCATCGAAATCGAACCATTTGTACGTGCGTTAAGACGCACATAAGGGCAATGAAATGCATCCTGCTCCTATGTCCTGATCTTTCACCCAATTTCGCCCATTTTCAAAAGGGTTCGTCCTTAGGTGTTCCCCTGATACATACTAAAGTTTTATCGAAATCGAACCATTTGAACGCGCGTTACAACGCATATAAAGGCAATGAAATGCATCCTGCTGACCTTTCACCCCATTCGCCTATTTTCAAAAGGGTTCATCCCCAGGTGTTTCCCTGATACATACTAAAATTTCATCGAAATCGAACCATTTGTACGTGCGTTACGACGCACATAAGGGCAATGAAATGCATCCTGCTCCTATGTCCTGATCTTTCACCCAATTTCGCCCATTTTCAAAAGGGTTCGTCCCCAGGTGTTCCCCTGATACATACTAAAGTTTTATCGAAATCGAACCATTTGAACGCGCGTTACAACGCATATAAGGGCAATGAAATGCATCCTCCTGACCTTTCACCCTATTCGACTATTTTCAAAAGGGTTCGTCCCCAGGTGTTCCCCTGATACATACTAAAGTTTTATCAAAATCGAGACATTTTTACGCGCGTTACGACGCATATAAGGGCAATGAAATGCATCCTCCTGACCTTTCACCCCATTCGACTATTTTCAAAAGGGTTCGTCCCCAGGTGTTCCCCTGATACATACTAAAGTTTTATCGAAATCGAAACATTTTTACGCGCGTTACGACGCATATAAAGGCAATGAAATGCATCCTGCTGACCTTTCAACACATTCGCCTATTTTCAAAAGGGTTCATCCCCAGGTGTTCCCCTGATGCATACTAAATTTTTATCGAAATCGAAACATTTTTACGCGCGTTACGACGCATATAAAGGCAATGAATTGCATCCTGCTGACCTTTCCTCCCATTTCGCCTATTTTCAAAAGGGTTCATTCCCAGGTGTTCCCCTGATACATACTAAAGTTTTATCGAAATCGAAACATTTTCACGCGCGTTACGACGCATATAAGGGCAATGAAATGCATCCTGCTCCTATGTCCTGATCTTTCGCCCATTTTCAAAAGGGTTCGTCCCCAGGTGTTCCACTGATACATACTAAAGTTTTATCGAAATCGAACCATCTGTACGCGCGTTACGACGCATATAAAGGCAATGAAATCCATCCTGCTGACCTTTCACCCCATTCGCCTATTTTCAAAAGGGTTCATCCCCAGGTGTTCCCCTGATGCATGCTAAATTTTTATCGAAATCCAAACATTTTTACGCGCGTTACGACGCATATAAGGGCAATGAAATGCATCCTGCTGACCTTTCACCCCATTCGCCTATTTTCAAAAGGGTTCATCCCCAGGTGTTCCCCTGATACATACTAAAGTTTTATCGAAATCGAACCATTTGTACGCGCGTTACGACGCATATAAAGGCAATGAAATCCATCCTGCTGACCTTTCACCCCATTCGCCTATTTTCAAAAGGGTTCATCCCCAGGTGTTCCCCTGATGCATACTAAATTTTTATCGAAATCGAAACATTTTTACGCGCGTTACGACGCATATAAGGGCAATGAAATGCATCCTGCTGACCTTTCACCCCATTCGCCTATTTTCAAAAGGGTTCGTCCCCAGGTGTTCCCCTGATACATACTAAAGTTTTATCGAAATCGAAACATTTTTACGCGCGTTACGACGCATATAAAGGCAATGAAATCCATCCTGCTGACCTTTCACCATATTCGCCTATTTTCAAAAGGGTTCATCCCCAGGTGTTCCCCTGATACATACTAAATTTTTATCGAAATCGAAACATTTGTACGCGCGTTACGACGCATATAAAGGCAATGAAATCCATCCTGCTGACCTTTCACCCCATTCGCCTATTTTCAAAAGGGTTCATCCCCAGGTGTTCCCCTGATGCATACTAAATTTTTATCGAAATCGAATGATTTTTACGCGCGTTACGACGCATATAAAGGCAATGAAATGTATCCTGCTCACCTTTCACCCCATTCGCCTATTTTCAAAATGGTTCGTCCCCAGGTGTTCCCCTGATACATACTAAAGTTTTATCGAAATCGAACCATTTGTACGCGCGTTACGACGCATATAAAGGCAATGAAATGCATCCTGCTGACCTTTCACCCCATTCGCCTATTTTCAAAAGGGTTCGTCCCCAGGTGTTCCCCTGATACATACTAAAGTTTTATCGAAATCGAACCATTTGAACGCGCGTTACAACGCATATAAAGGCAATGAAATGCATCCTGCTGACCTTTCACCCCATTCGCCTATTTTCAAAAGGGTTCATCCCCAGGTGTTTCCCTGATACATACTAAAATTTCATCGAAATCGAACCATTTGTACGTGCGTTACGACGCACATAAGGGCAATGAAATGCATCCTGCTCCATGTCCTGATCTTTTACCCAATTTCGCCCATTTTCAAAAGGGTTCGTCCCCAGGTGTTCCCCTGATACATACTAAAGTTTTATCGAAATCGAACCATTTGAACGCGCGTTACAACGCATATAAAGGCAATGAAATGCATCCTGCTGACTTTTCAACCCATTCGCCTATTTTCAAAAGGGTTCATCCCCAGGTTTTCCCCCTGATGCATACTAAATTTTTATCGAAATCGAAACATTTTTACGCGCATTACGACGCATATAAAGGCAATGAAATGCATCCTGCTGACCTTTCACCCAATTCGCCTATTTTCAGAAGGGTTCGTCCCCAGGTGTTCCCCTGATACATACTAAATTTTTATCGAAATCGAAACATTTTTACGCGCGTTACGACGCATATAAAGGCAATGAAATACATCCTGCTGACCTTTCACCCCATTCGCCTATTTTCAAAAGGGTTCATCCCCAGGTGTTCCTCTGATGCATACTAAATTTTTATCGAAATCGAATGATTTTTACGCGCGTTACGACGCATATAAAGGCAATGAAATGTATCCTGCTCACCTTTCACCCCATTCGCCTATTTTCAAAAGGGTTCGTCCCCAGGTGTTCCCATGATACATACTAAAGTTTTATCGAAATCGAACCATTTGTACGCGCGTTACGACGCATATAAAGGCAATGAAATGCATCCTGCTGACCTTTCACCCCATTCGCCTATTTTCAAAAGGGTTCGTCCCCAGGTGCTCCCCTGATACATACTAAAGTTTTATCGAAATCGAACCATTTGAACGCGCGTTACAACGCATATAAAGGCAATGAAATGCATCCTGCTGACCTTTCACCCCATTCGCCTATTTTCAAAAGGGTTCATCCCCAGGTGTTTCCCTGATACATACTAAAATTTCATCGAAATCGAACCATTTGTACGTGCGTTACGACGCACATAAGGGCAATGAAATGCATCCTGCTCCATGTCCTGATCTTTCACCCAATTTCGCCCATTTTCAAAAGGGTTCGTCCCCAGGTGTTCCCCTGATACATACTAAAGTTTTATCGAAATCGAACCATTTGAACGCGCGTTACAACGCATATAAAGGCAATGAAATGCATCCTGCTGACTTTTCAACCCATTCGCCTATTTTCAAAAGGGTTCATCCCCAGGTTTTCCCCTGATGCATACTAAATTTTTATCGAAATCGAAACATTTTTACGCGCGTTACGACGCATATAAAGGCAATGAAATGCATCCTGCTGACCTTTCACCCTATTCGCCTATTTTCAGAAGGGTTCGTCCCCAGGTGTTCCCCTGATACATACTAAAGTTTTATCGAAATCGAATCATTTGTGCGCGCGTTACGACGCATATAAAGGCAATGAATTGCATCCTGCTGACCTTTCCTCCCATTTCGCCTATTTTCAAAAGGGTTCATCCCCAGGTGTTCCCCTGATACATACTAAAGTTTTATCGAAATCGAAACATTTTCACGCGCGTTACGACGCATATAAGGGCAATGAAATGCATCCTGCTCCTATGTCCTGATCTTTCACCCAATTTCGCCCATTTTCAAAAGGGTTCGTCCCCAGGTGTTCCACTGATACATACTAAAGTTTTATCGAAATCGAACCATTTGTACGTGCGTTACGACGCATATAAAGGCAATGAAATCCATCCTGCTGACCTTTCACCCCATTCGCCTATTTTCAAAAGGGTTCATCCCCAGGTGTTTCCCTGATGCATACTAAATTTTTAATCGAAATCGAAACATTTTTACGCGCGTTACGACGCATATAAGGGCAATGAAATGCATCCTGCTGACCTTTCACCCCATTCGCCTATTTTCAAAAGGGTTCGTCCCCAGGTGTTCCCCTGATACATACTAAAGTTTTATCGAAATCGAAACATTTTTACGCGCGTTACGACGCATATAAAGGCAATGAAATCCATCCTGCTGACCTTTCACCCCATTCGCCTATTTTCGAAAGGGTTCATCCCCAGGTGTTCCCCTGATACATACTAAAGTTTTATCGAAATCGAACCATTTGTACGCGCGTTACGACGCATATAAAGGCAACGAAATCCATCCTGCTGACCTTTCACCCCATTCGCCTATTTTCAAAAGGGTTCATCCCCAGGTGTTCCCCTGATGCATACTAAATTTTTATCGAAATCGAAACATTTTTACGCGCGTTACGACGCATATAAGGGCAATGAAATGCATCCTGCTGACCTTTCACCCCATTCGCCTATTTTCAAAAGGGTTCGTCCCCAGGTGTTCCCCTGATACATACTAAAGTTTTATCGAAATCGAAACATTTTTACGCGCGTTATGACGCATATAAAGGCAATGAAATGCATCCTGCTGACCTTTCACCCCATTCGCCTATTTTCAAAAGGGTTCATCCCCAGGTGTTCCCCTGATACATACTAAATTTTTATCGAAATCGAAACATTTTTACGCGCGTTACGACGCATATAAAGGCAATGAAATGCATCCTGCTGACCTTTCACCCCATTCGCCTATTTTCAAAAGGGTTCGTCCCCAGGTGTTCCCCTGATACATACTAAAGTTTTATCGAAATCGAAATATTTGTACGCGCGTTACGACGCATATAAAGGCAGTGAAATGCATCCTGCTGACCTTTCACCCCATTCGCCTATTTTCAAAAGGGTTCATCCCCAGGTGTTCCCCTGATACATACTAAAGTTTTATCAAAATCGAAACATTTTTACGCGCGTTACGACGCATATAAGCGCAATGAAATGCATCCTGCTTCTATGTCCTGAACTTTCGCCCATTTTCAAATGGGTTCGTCCCCAGGTGTTCCCCTGATACATACTAAAGTTTTATCGAAATCGAAACATTTTTACGCGCGTTACGACGCATATAAAGGCAATGAAATGCATCCTGCTCCTATGTACTGATCTTTCACCCAATTTCGCCCATTTTCAAAAGGGTTCGTCCCCAGGTGTTCCCCTGATACATACTAAAGTTTTATCGAAATCGAAACACTTTTCCGCGCGTTACGACGCATATAAAGGCAATGAAATGCATCCTGCTGACGTTTTACCCCATTCGCCTATTTTCAAATGGGTTCGTCCCCAGGTGTTCCCCTGATACATACTAAAGTTTTATCAAAATCGAAACATTTTTACGCGCGTTACGACGCATATAAAGGCAATGAAATCCATCCTGCTGACCTTTCACCCCATTCGCCTATTTTCAAAAGGGTTCATCCCCAGGTGTTCCCCTGATACATACTAAATTTTTATCGAAATCGAAACATTTTTACGCGCGTTACGACGCATATAAAGGCAATGAAATGCATCCTGCTGACGTTTTACCCCATTCGCCTATTTTCAAAAGGGTTCGTCCCCAGGTGTTCCCCTGATACATACTAAAGTTTTATCGAAATCGAAACATTTTCACGCGCGTTACGACGCATATAAGGGCAATGAAATGCATCCTGCTGACCTATGTCCTGATCTTTCGCCCATTTTCAAAAGGGTTCGTCCCCAGGTGTTCCCCTGATACATACTAAAGTTTTATCAAAATCGAAACATTTTTACGCGCGTTACGACGCATATAAGGGCAATGAAATGCATCCTGCTCCTATGTATTGAACTTTCGCCCATTTTCAAAAGGGTTCGTCCCCAGGTGTTCCCCTGATACATACTAAAGTTTTATCGAAATCGAAACATTTTTACACGCGTTACGACGCATATAAAGGCAATGAAATGCATCCTGCTGACCTTTCACCCCATTCGCCTATTTTCAAAAGGGTTCATCCCCAGGTGTTCCCCGGATGCATACTAAAGTTTTATCGAAATCGAAATATTTTTACGCGCGTTACGACGCATATAAAGGCAATGAAATCCATCCTGCTGACCTTTCACCCCATTCGCCTATTTTCAAAAGGGTTCATCCCCAGGTGTTCCAATGATACATACTAAATTTTTATCGAAATCGAAACATTTTTACGCGCGTTACGACGCATATAAAGGCAATGAAATGCATCCTGCTGACGTTTTACCCCATTCGCCTATTTTCAAAAGGGTTCGTCCCGAGGTGTTCCCCTGATACATACTAAAGTTTTATCGAAAACGAACCATTTGTACGCGCGTTACGACGCATATAAAAGCAATGAAATGCATCCTGCTGACTTTTCACCCCATTCGCCTATTTTCAAAAGTGTTCGTCCCCAGGTGTTCCCCTGATACATACTAAAGTTTTATCGAAATCGAAACATTTTTACGCGCGTTACGACGCATATAAAGGCAATGAAATCCATCCTGCTGACCTTTCACCCCATTCGCCTATTTTCAAAAGGGTTCATCCCCAGGTGTTCCCCTGATACATACTAAATTTTTATCGAAATCGAAACAATTTTACGCGCGTTACGACGCATATAAAGGCAATGAAATGCATCCTGCTGAAGTTTTACCCCATTCGCCTATTTTCAAAAGGGTTCGTCCCCAGGTGTTCCCCTGATACATACTAAAGTTTTATCGAAATCGAAACATTTTTACGCGCGTTACGACGCATATAAGGGCAATGAAATGCATCCTGCTCCTATGTCCTGATCTTTCACCCAATTTCGCCCATTTTCAAAAGGGTTCGTCCCCAGGTGTTCCCCTGATACATACTAAAGTTTTATCGAAAACGAACCATTTGTACACGCGTTACGACGCATATAAGGGCAATGAAATGCATCCAGCTCCTATGTCCTGATCTTTCGCCTATTTTCAAAAGGGTTCGTCCCCAGGTGTTCCCCTGATACATACTAAAGTTTTATCGAAATCGAAACATTTTTACGCGCGTTACGACGCATATAAAGGCAATGAAATGCATCCTGCTGACCTTTCACCCCATTCGCCTATTTTCAAAAGGTTCACCCCCAGGTGTTTCCCTGATACATACTAAAGTTTTATCGAAATCGAAACATTTTTACGCGCGTTACGACGCATATAAGGGCAATGAAATGCATCCTGCTCCTATGTCCTGATCTTTCACCCAATTTCGCCCATTTTCAAAAGGGTTCGTCCCCAGGTGTTCCCCTGATACATACTAAAGTTTTATCGAAATCGAACCATTTGTACGCGCGTTACGACGCATATAAAGGCAATGAAATCCATCCTGCTGACCTTTCACCCCATTCGCCTATTTTCAAAAGGGTTCGTCCCCAGGTGTTTCCCTGATACATACTAAAGTTTTATCGAAATCGAAACATTTTTACGCGCGTTACGACGCATATAAGGGCAATGAAATGCATCCTGCTCCTATGTCCTGATCTTTCGCCCATTTTCAAAAGGGTGCGTCCCCAGGTGTTCCCCTGATACATACTAAAGTTTTATCGAAATCGAAACATTTTTACGCGCGTTACGACGCATATAAAGGCAATGAAATGCATCCTGCTGACCTTTCAACCCATTCGCCTATTTTCAAAAGGGTTCATCCCCAGGTGTTCCCCTGATGCATACTAAATTTTTATCGAAATCGAAACATTTTTACGCGCGTTACAACGCATATAAAGGCAATGAATTGCATCCTGCTGACCTTTCCTCCCATTTCGCCTATTTTCAAAAGGGTTCATCCCCAGGTGTTCCCCTGATACATACTAAAGTTTTATCGAAATCGAACCATTTGTACGCGCGTTACGACGCATATAAAGGCAATGAAATCCATCCTGCTGACCTTTCACCCCATTCGCCTATTTTAAAAAGGGTTCATCCCCAGGTGTTTCCCTGATGCATACTAAATTTTAATCGAAATCGAAACATTTTTACGCGCGTTACGACGCATATAAAGGGCAATGAAATGCATCCTGCTGACCTTTCACCCCATTCGCCTATTTTCAAAAGGGTTCGTCCCCAGGTGTTCCCCTGATACATACTAAAGTTTTATCGAAATCGAAACATTTTTACGCGCGTTACGACGCATATAAAGGCAATGAAATCCATCCTGCTGACCTTTCACCCCATTCGCCTATTTTCGAAAGGGTTCATCCCCAGGTGTTCCCCTGATACATACTGAAGTTTTATCGAAATCGAACCATTTGTACGCGCGTTACGACGCATATAAAGGCAACGAAATCCATCCTGCTGACCTTTCACCCCATTCGCCTATTTTCAAAAGGGTTCATCCCCAGGTGTTCCCCTGATGCATACTAAATTTTTATCGAAATCGAAACATTTTTACGCGCGTTACGACGCATATAAGGGCAATGAAATGCATCCTGCTGACCTTTCACCCCATTCGCCTATTTTCAAAAGGGTTCGTCCCCAGGTGTTCCCCTGATACATACTAAAGTTTTATCGAAATCGAAACATTTTTACGCGCGTTACGACGCATATAAAGGCAATGAAATGCATCCTGCTGACCTTTCACCCCATTCGCCTATTTTCAAAAGGGTTCATCCCCAGGTGTTCCCCTGATACATACTAAATTTTTATCGAAATCGAAACATTTTTACGCGCGTTACGACGCATATAAAGGCAATGAAATGCATCCTGCTGACCTTTCACCCCATTCGCCTATTTTCAAAAGGGTTCGTCCCCAGGTGTTCCCCTGATACATACTAAAGTTTTATCGAAATCGAACCATTTGTACGCGCGTTACGACGCATATAAAGGCAATGAAATGCATCCTGCTGACCTTTCACCCCATTCGCCTATTTTCAAAAGGGTTCATCCCCAGGTGTTCCCCTGATACATACTAAAGTTTTATCAAAATCGAAACATTTTTACGCGCGTTACGACGCATATAAGCGCAATGAAATGCATCCTGCTCCTATGTCCTGAACTTTCGCCCATTTTCAAATGGGTTCGTCCCCAGGTGTTCCCCTGATACATACTAAAGTTTTATCGAAATCGAAACATTTTTACGCGCGTTACGACGCATATAAAGGCAATGAAATGCATCCTGCTCCTATGTCCTGATCTTTCACCCAATTTCGCCCATTTTCAAAAGGGTTCGTCCCCAGGTGTTCCCCTGATACATACTAAAGTTTTATCGAAATCGAAACACTTTTCCGCGCGTTACGACGCATATAAAGGCAATGAAATGCATCCTGCTGACGTTTTACCCCATTCGCCTATTTTCAAATGGGTTCGTCCCCAGGTGTTCCCCTGATACATACTAAAGTTTTATCAAAATCGAAACATTTTTACGCGCGTTACGACGCATATAAAGGCAATGAAATCCATCCTGCTGACCTTTCACCCCATTCGCCTATTTTCAAAAGGGTTCATCCCCAGGTGTTCCCCTGATACATACTAAATTTTTATCGAAATCGAAACATTTTTACGCGCGTTACGACGCATATAAAGGCAATGAAATGCATCCTGCTGACGTTTTACCCCATTCGCCTATTTTCAAAAGGGTTCGTCCCCAGGTGTTCCCCTGATACATACAAAAGTTTTATCGAAATCGAAACATTTTCACGCGCGTTACGACGCATATAAGGGCAATGAAATGCATCCTGCTCCTATGTCCTGATCTTTCGCCCATTTTCAAAAGGGTTCGTCCCCAGGTGTTCCCCTGATACATACTAAAGTTTTATCAAAATCGAAACATTTTTACGCGCGTTACGACGCATATAAGGGCAATGAAATGCATCCTGCTCCTATGTATTGAACTTTCGCCCATTTTCAAAAGGGTTCGTCCCCAGGTGTTCCCCTGATACATACTAAAGTTTTATCGAAATCGAAACATTTTTACACGCGTTACGACGCATATAAAGGCAATGAAATGCATCCTGCTGACCTTTCACCCCATTCGCCTATTTTCAAAAGGGTTCATCCCCAGGTGTTCCCCGGATGCATACTAAAGTTTTATCGAAATCGAAATATTTTTACGCGCGTTACGACGCATATAAAGGCAATGAAATCCATCCTGCTGACCTTTCACCCCATTCGCCTATTTTCAAAAGGGTTCATCCCCAGGTGTTCCAATGATACATACTAAATTTTTATCGAAATCGAAACATTTTTACGCGCGTTACGACGCATATAAAGGCAATGAAATGCATCCTGCTGACGTTTTACCCCATTCGCCTATTTTCAAAAGGGTTCGTCCCCAGGTGTTCCCCTGATACATACTAAAGTTTTATCGAAAACGAACCATTTGTACGCGCGTTACGACGCATATAAAAGCAATGAAATGCATCCTGCTGACTTTTCACCCCATTCGCCTATTTTCAAAAGTGTTCGTCCCCAGGTGTTCCCCTGATACATACTAAAGTTTTATCGAAATCGAAACATTTTTACGCGCGTTACGACGCATATAAAGGCAATGAAATGCATCCTGCTGACCTTTCACCCCATTCGCCTATTTTCAAAAGGGTTCATCCCCAGGTGTTCCCCTGATACATACTAAATTTTTATCGAAATCGAAACAATTTTACGCGCGTTACGACGCATATAAAGGCAATGAAATGCATCCTGCTGAAGTTTTACCCCATTCGCCTATTTTCAAAAGGGTTCGTCCCCAGGTGTTCCCCTGATACATACTAAAGTTTTATCGAAAACGAACCATTTGTACACGCGTTACGACGCATATAAGGGCAATGAAATGCATCCAGCTCCTATGTCCTGATCTTTCGCCTATTTTCAAAAGGGTTCGTCCCCAGGTGTTCCCCCTGATACATACTAAAGTTTTATCGAAATCGAAACATTTTTACGCGCGTTACGACGCATATAAAGGCAATGAAATGCATCCTGCTGACCTTTCACCCCATTCGCCTATTTTCAAAAAGGTTCATCCCCAGGTGTTTCCCTGATACATACTAAAGTTTTATCGAAATCGAAACATTTTTACGCGCGTTACGACGCATATAAGGGCAATGAAATGCATCCTGCTCCTATGTCCTGATCTTTCACCCAATTTCGCCCATTTTCAAAAGGGTTCGTCCCCAGGTGTTCCCCTGATACATACTAAAGTTTTATCGAAATCGAACCATTTGTACGCGCGTTACGACGCATATAAAGGCAATGAAATCCATCCTGCTGACCTTTCACCCCATTCGCCTATTTTCAAAAGGGTTCATCCCCAGGTGTTTCCCCTGATACATACTAAAGTTTTATCGAAATCGAAACATTTTTACGCGCGTTACGACGCATATAAGGGCAATGAAATGCATCCTGCTCCTATGTCCTGATCTTTCGCCCATTTTCAAAAGGGTTCGTCCCCAGGTGTTCCCCTGATACATACTAAAGTTTTATCGAAATCGAAACATTTTTACGCGCGTTACGACGCATATAAAGGCAATGAAATGCATCCTGCTGACCTTTCACCCCATTCGCCTATTTTCAAAAGGGTTCATCCCCAGGTGTTCCCCTGATGCATACTAAATTTTTATCGAAATCGAAACATTTTTACGCGCGTTACAACGCATATAAAGGCAATGAATTGCATCCTGCTGACCTTTCCTCCCATTTCGCCTATTTTCAAAAGGGTTCATCCCCAGGTGTTCCCCTGATACATACTAAAGTTTTATCGAAATCGAACCATTTGTACGCGCGTTACGACGCATATAAAGGCAATGAAATCCATCCTGCTGACCTTTCACCCCATTCGCCTATTTTCAAAAGGGTTCATCCCCAGGTGTTTCCCCTGATGCATACTAAATTTTAATCGAAATCGAAACATTTTTACGCGCGTTACGACGCATATAAGGGCAATGAAATGCATCCTGCTGACCTTTCACCCCATTCGCCTATTTTCAAAAGGGTTCGTCCCCAGGTGTTCCCCTGATACATACTAAAGTTTTATCGAAATCGAAACATTTTTACGCGCGTTACGACGCATATAAAGGCAATGAAATCCATCCTGCTGACCTTTCACCCCATTCGCCTATTTTCGAAAGGGTTCATCCCCAGGTGTTCCCCTGATACATACTAAAGTTTTATCGAAATCGAACCATTTGTACGCGCGTTACGACGCATATAAAGGCAATGAAATCCATCCTGCTGACCTTTCACCCCATTCGCCTATTTTCAAAAGGGTTCATCCCCAGGTGTTCCCCTGATGCATACTAAATTTTTATCGAAATCGAAACATTTTTACGCGCGTTACGACGCATATAAGGGCAATGAAATGCATCCTGCTGACCTTTCACCCCATTCGCCTATTTTCAAAAGGGTTCGTCCCCAGGTGTTCCCCTGATACATACTAAAGTTTTATCGAAATCGAAACATTTTTACGCGCGTTACGACGCATATAAAGGCAATGAAATGCATCCTGCTGACCTTTCACCCCATTCGCCTATTTTCAAAAGGGTTCATCCCCAGGTGTTCCCCTGATACATACTAAATTTTTATCGAAATCGAAACATTTTTACGCGCGTTACGACGCATATAAAGGCAATGAAATGCATCCTGCTGACCTTTCACCCCATTCGCCTATTTTCAAAAGGGTTCGTCCCCAGGTGTTCCCCTGATACATACTAAAGTTTTATCGAAATCGAACCATTTGTACGCGCGTTACGACGCATATAAAGGCAATGAAATGCATCCTGCTGACCTTTCACCCCATTCGCCTATTTTCAAAAGGGTTCATCCCCAGGTGTTCCCCTGATACATACTAAAGTTTTATCGAAATCGAAACATTTTTACGCGCGTTACGACGCATATAAGCGCAATGAAATGCATCCTGCTCCTATGTCCTGAACTTTCGCCCATTTTCAAATGGGTTCGTCCCCAGGTGTTCCCCTGATACATACTAAAGTTTTATCGAAATCGAAACATTTTTACGCGCGTTACGACGCATATAAAGGCAATGAAATGCATCCTGCTCCTATGTCCTGATCTTTCACCCAATTTCGCCCATTTTCAAAAGGGTTCGTCCCCAGGTGTTCCCCTGATACATACTAAAGTTTTATCGAAATCGAAACACTTTTCCGCGCGTTACGACGCATATAAGGGCAATGAAATGCATCCTGCTGACGTTTTACCCCATTCGCCTATTTTCAAATGGGTTCGTCCCCAGGTGTTCCCCTGATACATACTAAAGTTTTATCAAAATCGAAACATTTTTACGCGCGTTACGACGCATATAAAGGCAATGAAATCCATCCTGCTGACCTTTCACCCCATTCGCCTATTTTTAAAAGGGTTCATCCCCAGGTGTTCCCCTGATACATACTAAAGTTTTATCGAAATCGAAACATTTTTACGCGCGTTACGACGCATATAAAGGCAATGAAATGCATCCTGCTGACGTTTTACCCCATTCGCCTATTTTCAAATGGGTTCGTCCCCAGGTGTTCCCCTGATACATACTAAAGTTTTATCAAAATCGAAACATTTTTACGCGCGTTACGACGCATATAAGCGCAATGAAATGCATCCTGCTGACGTTTTACCCCATTCGCCTATTTTCAAAAGGGTTCGTCCCCAGGTGTTCCCCTGATACATACAAAAGTTTTATCGAAAACGAACCATTTGTACACGCGTTACGACGCATATAAAAGCAATGAAATGCATCCAGCTCCTATGTCCTGATCTTTCGCCTATTTTCAAAAGGGTTCGTCCCCAGGTGTTCCCCTGATACATACTAACGTTTTATCGAAATCGAAACATTTTTACGCGCGTTACGACGCATATAAAGGCAATGAAATGCATCCTGCTGACCTTTCACCCCATTCGCCTATTTTCAAAAGGGTTCGTCCCCAGGTGTTCCCCTGATACATACAAAAGTTTTATCGAAAACGAACCATTTGTACACGCGTTACGACGCATATAAAAGCAATGAAATGCATCCAGCTGACCTATGTCCTGATCTTTCGCCTATTTTCAAAAGGGTTCGTCCCCAGGTGTTCCCCTGATACATACTAACGTTTTATCGAAATCGAAACATTTTTACGCGCGTTACGACGCATATAAAGGCAATGAAATGCATCCTGCTGACCTTTCACCCCATTCGCCTATTTTCAAAAGGGTTCGTCCCCAGGTGTTTCCCCTGATACATACTAAAGTTTTATCGAAATCGAAACATTTTTACGCGCGTTACGACGCATATAAGGGCAATGAAATGCATCCTGCTGACCTATGTCCTGATCTTTCGCCCATTTTCAAAAGGGTTCGTCCCCAGGTGTTCCCCTGATACATACTAAAGTTTTATCGAAATCGAAACATTTTTACGCGCGTTACGACGCATATAAAGGCAATGAAATGCATCCTGCTCCTATGTCCTGATCTTTCACCCAATTTCGCCCATTTTCAAAAGGGTTCGTCCCCAGGTGTTCCCCTGATACATACTAAAGTTTTATCGAAATCGAACCATTTGTACGCGCGTTACGACGCATATAAAGGCAATGAAATGCATCCTGCTGACCTTTCACCCCATTCGCCTATTTTCAAAAGGGATCATCCCCAGGTGTTTCCCTGATACATACTAAAATTTCATCGAAATCGAACCATTTGTACGTGCGTTACGACGCACATAAGGGCAATGAAATGCATCCTGCTCCTATGTCCTGATCTTTCACCCAATTTCGCCCATTTTCAAAAGGGTTCGTCCCCAGGTGTTCCCCTGATACATACTAAAGTTTTATCGAAATCGAACCATTTGAACGCGCGTTACAACGCATATAAAGGCAATGAAATGCATCCTGCTGACCTTTCACCCCATTCGCCTATTTTCAAAAGGGTTCATCCCCAGGTGTTTCCCCTGCTACATACTAAAATTTCATCGAAATCGAACCATTTGTACGTGCGTTAAGACGCACATAAGGGCAATGAAATGCATCCTGCTCCTATGTCCTGATCTTTCACCCAATTTCGCCCATTTTCAAAAGGGTTCGTCCCCAGGTGTTCCCCTGATACATACTAAAGTTTTATCGAAATCGAACCATTTGAACGCGCGTTACAACGCATATAAAGGCAATGAAATGCATCCTGCTGACCTTTCACCCCATGTCGCCTATTTTCAAAAGGGTTCATCCCCAGGTGTTTCCCTGATACATACTAAAATTTCATCGAAATCGAACCATTTGTACGTGCGTTACGACGCATATAAGGGCAATGAAATGCATCCTGCTCCTATGTCCTGATCTTTCACCCAATTTCGCCCATTTTCAAAAGGGTTCGTCCCCAGGTGTTCCCCTGATACATACTAAAGTTTTATCGAAATCGAACCATTTGAACGCGCGTTACAACGCATATAAGGGCAATGAAATGCATCCTCCTGACCTTTCACCCTATTCGACTATTTTCAAAAGGGTTCGTCCCCAGGTGTTCCCCTGATACATACTAAAGTTTTATCGAAATCGAAACATTTTTACGCGCGTTACGACGCATATAAGGGCAATGAAATGCATCCTGCTGACCTTTCACCCCTGATCTTTCGCCCATTTTCAAAAGGGTTCGTCCCCAGGTGTTCCCCTGATACATACTAAAGTTTTATCGAAATCGAAACATTTTTACGCGCGTTACGACGCATATAAAGGCAATGAAATGCATCCTGCTGACCTTTCACCCCATTCGCCTATTTTCAAAAGGGTTCATCCCCAGGTGTTCCCCTGATGCATACTAAATTTTTATCGAAATCGAAACATTTTTACGCGCGTTACGACGCATATAAAGGCAATGAATTGCATCCTGCTGACCTTTCCTCCCATTTCGCCTATTTTCAAAAGGGTTCATTCCCAGGTGTTCCCCTGATACATACTAAAGTTTTATCGAAATCGAAACATTTTCACGCGCGTTACGACGCATATAAGGGCAATGAAATGCATCCTGCTGACCTATGTCCTGATCTTTCGCCCATTTTCAAAAGGGTTCGTCCCCAGGTGTTCCACTGATACATACTAAAGTTTTATCGAAATCGAACCATTTGTACGCGCGTTACGACGCATATAAAGGCAATGAAATCCATCCTGCTGACCTTTCACCCCATTCGCCTATTTTCAAAAGGGTTCATCCCCAGGTGTTCCCCTGATGCATACTAAATTTTTATCGAAATCGAAACATTTTTACGCGCGTTACGACGCATATAAGGGCAATGAAATGCATCCTGCTGACCTTTCACCCCATTCGCCTATTTTCAAAAGGGTTCGTCCCCAGGTGTTCCCCTGATACATACTAAAGTTTTATCGAAATCGAAACATTTTTACGCGCGTTACGACGCATATAAAGGCAATGAAATCCATCCTGCTGACCTTTCACCCCATTCGCCTATTTTCAAAAGGGTTCATCCCCAGGTGTTCCCCTGATACATACTAAATTTTTATCGAAATCGAAACATTTGTACGCGCGTTACGACGCATATAAAGGCAATGAAATCCATCCTGCTGACCTTTCACCCCATTCGCCTATTTTCAAAAGGGTTCATCCCCAGGTGTTCCCCTGATGCATACTAAATTTTTATCGAAATCGAATGATTTTTACGCGCGTTACGACGCATATAAAGGCAATGAAATGTATCCTGCTCACCTTTCACCCCATTCGCCTATTTTCAAAAGGGTTCGTCCCCAGGTGTTCCCCTGATACATACTAAAGTTTTATCGAAATCGAACCATTTGTACGCGCGTTACGACGCATATAAAGGCAATGAAATGCATCCTGCTGACCTTTCACCCCATTCGCCTATTTTCAAAAGGGTTCGTCCCCAGGTGTTCCCCTGATACATACTAAAGTTTTATCGAAATCGAACCATTTGAACGCGCGTTACAACGCATATAAAGGCAATGAAATGCATCCTGCTGACCTTTCACCCCATTCGCCTATTTTCAAAAGGGTTCATCCCCAGGTGTTTCCCTGATACATACTAAAATTTCATCGAAATCGAACCATTTGTACGTGCGTTACGACGCACATAAGAGCAATGAAATGCATCCTGCTCCATGTCCTGATCTTTCACCCAATTTCGCCCATTTTCAAAAGGGTTCGTCCCCAGGTGTTCCCCTGATACATACTAAAGTTTTATCGAAATCGAACCATTTGAACGCGCGTTACAACGCATATAAAGGCAATGAAATGCATCCTGCTGACTTTTCAACCCATTCGCCTATTTTCAAAAGGGTTCATCCCCAGGTTTTCCCCTGATGCATACTAAATTTTTATCGAAATCGAAACATTTTTACGCGCATTACGACGCATATAAAGGCAATGAAATGCATCCTGCTGACCTTTCACCCAATTCGCCTATTTTCAGAAGGGTTCGTCCCCAGGTGTTCCCCTGATACATACTAAATTTTTATCGAAATCGAAACATTTTTACGCGCGTTACGACGCATATAAAGGCAATGAAATGCATCCTGCTGACCTTTCACCCCATTCGCCTATTTTCAAAAGGGTTCATCCCCAGGTGTTCCCCTGATGCATACTAAATTTTTATCGAAATCGAATGATTTTTACGCGCGTTACGACGCATATAAAGGCAATGAAATGTATCCTGCTCACCTTTCACCCCATTCGCCTATTTTCAAAAGGGTTCGTCCCCAGGTGTTCCCCTGATACATACTAAAGTTTTATCGAAATCGAACCATTTGTACGCGCGTTACGACGCATATAAAGGCAATGAAATGCATCCTGCTGACCTTTCACCCCATTCGCCTATTTTCAAAAGGGTTCGTCCCCAGGTGTTCCCCTGATACATACTAAAGTTTTATCGAAATCGAACCATTTGAACGCGCGTTACAACGCATATAAAGGCAATGAAATGCATCCTGCTGACCTTTCACCCCATTCGCCTATTTTCAAAAGGGTTCATCCCCAGGTGTTTCCCTGATACATACTAAAATTTCATCGAAATCGAACCATTTGTACGTGCGTTACGACGCACATAAGGGCAATGAAATGCATCCTGCTCCATGTCCTGATCTTTCACCCAATTTCGCCCATTTTCAAAAGGGTTCGTCCCCAGGTGTTCCCCTGATACATACTAAAGTTTTATCGAAATCGAACCATTTGAACGCGCGTTACGACGCATATAAAGGCAATGAAATGCATCCTGCTGACCTTTCAACCCATTCGCCTATTTTCAAAAGGGTTCATCCCCAGGTTTTCCCCTGATGCATACTAAATTTTTATCGAAATCGAAACATTTTTACGCGCGTTACGACGCATATAAAGGCAATGAAATGCATCCTGCTGACCTTTCACCCTATTCGCCTATTTTCAGAAGGGTTCGTCCCCAGGTGTTCCCCTGATACATACTAAAGTTTTATCGAAATCGAATCATTTGTGCGCGCGTTACGACGCATATAAAGGCAATGAATTGCATCCTGCTGACCTTTCCTCCCATTTCGCCTATTTTCAAAAGGGTTCATCCCCAGGTGTTCCCCCTGATACATACTAAAGTTTTATCGAAATCGAAACATTTTCACGCGCGTTACGACGCATATAAGGGCAATGAAATGCATCCTGCTCCTATGTCCTGATCTTTCGCCCATTTTCAAAAGGGTTCGTCCCCAGGTGTTCCACTGATACATACTAAAGTTTTATCGAAATCGAACCATTTGTACGCGCGTTACGACGCATATAAAGGCAATGAAATCCATCCTGCTGACCTTTCACCCCATTCGCCTATTTTCAAAAGGGTTCATCCCCAGGTGTTCCCCTGATGCATACTAAATTTTTATCGAAATCGAAACATTTTTACGCGCGTTACGACGCATATAAGGGCAATGAAATGCATCCTGCTGACCTTTCACCCCATTCGCCTATTTTCAAAAGGGTTCGTCCCCAGGTGTTCCCCTGATACATACTAAAGTTTTATCGAAATCGAAACATTTTTACGCGCGTTACGACGCATATAAAGGCAATGAAATCCATCCTGCTGACCTTTCACCCCATTCGCCTATTTTCAAAAGGGTTCATCCCCAGGTGTTCCCCTGATACATACTAAAGTTTTATCGAAATCGAACCATTTGTACGCGCGTTACGACGCATATAAAGGCAATGAAATCCATCCTGCTGACCTTTCACCCCATTCGCCTATTTTCAAAAGGGTTCATCCCCAGGTGTTCCCCTGATACATACTAAAGTTTTATCGAAATCGAACCATTTGTACGCGCGTTACGACGCATATAAAGGCAATGAAATCCATCCTGCTGACCTTTCACCCCATTCGCCTATTTTCAAAAGGGTTCATCCCCAGGTGTTCCCCTGATGCATACTAAATTTTTATCGAAATCGAAACATTTTTACGCGCGTTACGACGCATATAAGGGCAATGAAATGCATCCTGCTGACCTTTCACCCCATTCGCCTATTTTCAAAAGGGTTCGTCCCCAGGTGTTCCCCTGATACATACTAAAGTTTTATCGAAATCGAAACATTTTTACGCGCGTTACGACGCATATAAAGGCAATGAAATCCATCCTGCTGACCTTTCACCCCATTCGCCTATTTTCAAAAGGGTTCATCCCCAGGTGTTCCCCTGATACATACTAAATTTTTATCGAAATCGAAACATTTTTACGCGCGTTACGACGCATATAAAGGCAATGAAATGCATCCTGCTGACCTTTCACCCCATTCGCCTATTTTCAAAAGGGTTCATCCCCAGGTGTTCCCCTGATGCATACTAAATTTTTATCGAAATCGAATGATTTTTACGCGCGTTACGACGCATATAAAGGCAATGAAATGTATCCTGCTCACCTTTCACCCCATTCGCCTATTTTCAAAAGGGTTCGTCCCCAGGTGTTCCCCTGATACATACTAAAGTTTTATCGAAATCGAACCATTTGTACGCGCGTTACGACGCATATAAAGGCAATGAAATGCATCCTGCTGACCTTTCACCCCATTCGCCTATTTTCAAAAGGGTTCGTCCCCAGGTGTTCCCCTGATACATACTAAAGTTTTATCGAAATCGAACCATTTGTACGCGCGTTACGACGCATATAAAGGCAATGAAATGCATCCTGCTGACCTTTCCTCCCATTTCGCCTATTTTCAAAAGGGTTCATCCCCAGGTGTTCCCCTGATACATACTAAAGTTTTATCGAAATCGAAACATTTTTACGCGCGTTACGACGCATATAAGGGCAATGAAATGCATCCTGCTCCTATGTCCTGATCTTTCGCCCATTTTCAAAAGGGTTCGTCCCCAGGTGTTCCACTGATACATACTAAAGTTTTATCGAAATCGAACCATTTGTACGCGCGTTACGACGCATATAAAGGCAATGAAATCCATCCTGCTGACCTTTCACCCCATTCGCCTATTTTCAAAAGGGTTCATCCCCAGGTGTTCCCCTGATGCATACTAAATTTTTATCGAAATCGAATGATTTTTACGCGCGTTACGACGCATATAAAGGCAATGAAATGTATCCTGCTCACCTTTCACCCCATTCGCCTATTTTCAAAAGGGTTCGTCCCCAGGTGTTCCCCTGATACATACTAAAGTTTTATCGAAATCGAACCATTTGTACGCGCGTTACGACGCATATAAAGGCAATGAAATGCATCCTGCTGACCTTTCACCCCATTCGCCTATTTTCAAAAGGGTTCGTCCCCAGGTGTTCCCCTGATACATACTAAAGTTTTATCGAAATCGAACCATTTGAACGCGCGTTACAACGCATATAAAGGCAATGAAATGCATCCTGCTGACCTTTCACCCCATTCGCCTATTTTCAAAAGGGTTCATCCCCAGGTGTTTCCCCTGATACATACTAAAATTTCATCGAAATCGAACCATTTGTACGTGCGTTACGACGCACATAAGGGCAATGAAATGCATCCTGCTCCTATGTCCTGATCTTTCACCCAATTTCGCCCATTTTCAAAAGGGTTCGTCCCCAGGTGTTCCCCTGATACATACTAAAGTTTTATCGAAATCGAACCATTTGAACGCGCGTTACGACGCATATAAGGGCAATGAAATGCATCCTCCTGACCTTTCACCCCATTCGACTATTTTCAAAAGGGTTCGTCCCCAGGTGTTCCCCTGATACATACTAAAGTTTTATCGAAATCGAAACATTCTTACGCGCGTTACGACGCATATAAAGGCAATGAAATGCATCCTGCTGACCTTTCACCCCATTTCGCCTATTTTCAAAAGGGTTCATCCCCAGGTGTTCCCCTGATACATACTAAAGTTTTATCGAAATCGAAACATTTTCACGCGCGTTACGACGCATATAAGGGCAATGAAATGCATCCTGCTCCTATGTCCTGATCTTTCGCCCATTTTCAAAAGGGTTCGTCCCCAGGTGTTCCACTGATACATACTAAAGTTTTATCGAAATCGAACCATTTGTACGCGCGTTACGACGCATATAAAGGCAATGAAATCCATCCTGCTGACCTTTCACCCCATGTCGCCTATTTTCAAAAGGGTTCATCCCCAGGTGTTCCCCTGATGCATACTAAATTTTTATCGAAATCGAAACATTTTTACGCGCGTTACGACGCATATAACGGCAATGAAATGCATCCTGCTGACCTTTCACCCCATTCGCCTATTTTCAAAAGGGTTCGTCCCCAGGTGTTCCCCTGATACATACTAAAGTTTTATCGAAATCGAAACATTTTTACGCGCGTTACGACGCATATAAAGGCAATGAAATCCATCCTGCTGACCTTTCACCCCATTCGCCTATTTTCAAAAGGGTTCATCCCCAGGTGTTCCCCTGATACATACTAAAGTTTTATCGAAATCGAACCATTTGTACGCGCGTTACGACGCATATAAAGGCAATGAAATCCATCCTGCTGACCTTTCACCAGATTCGCCTATTTTCAAAAGGGTTCGTCCCCAGGTGTTCCCCTGATACATACTAAAGTTTTATCGAAATCGAAACATTTTTACGCGCGTTACGACGCATATAAAGGCAATGAAATGCATCCTGCTGACCTTTCACCCCATTCGCCTATTTTCAAAAGGGTTCATCATCAGGTGTTCCCCTGATACATACTAAATTTTTATCGAAATCGAAACATTTTTACGCGCGTTACGACGCATATAAAGGCAATGAAATGCATCCTGCTGACCTTTCACCCCATTCGCCTATTTTCAAAAGGGTTCATCCCCAGGTGTTCCCCTGATGCATACTAAATTTTTATCGAAATCGAATGATTTTTACGCGCGTTACGACGCATATAAAGGCAATGAAATGTATCCTGCTCACCTTTCACCCCATTCGCCTATTTTCAAAAGGGTTCGTCCCCAGGTGTTCCCCTGATACATACTAAAGTTTTATCGAAATCGAACCATTTGTACGCGCGTTACGACGCATATAAAGGCAATGAAATGCATCCTGCTGACCTTTCACCCCATTCGCCTATTTTCAAAAGGGTTCGTCCCCAGGTGTTCCCCTGATACATACTAAAGTTTTATCGAAATCGAACCATTTGAACGCGCGTTACAACGCATATAAAGGCAATGAAATGCATCCTGCTGACCTTTCACCCCATTCGCCTATTTTCAAAAGGGTTCATCCCCAGGTGTTTCCCTGATACATACTAAAATTTCATCGAAATCGAACCATTTGTACGTGCGTTACGACGCACATAAGGGCAATGAAATGCATCCTGCTCCATGTCCTGATCTTTCACCCAATTTCGCCCATTTTCAAAAGGGTTCGTCCCCAGGTGTTCCCCTGATACATACTAAAGTTTTATCGAAATCGAACCATTTGTACGCGCGTTACGACGCATATAAAGGCAATGAAATGCATCCTGCTGACCTTTCACCCCATTCGCCTATTTTCAAAAGGGTTCATCCCCAGGTGTTCCCCTGATGCATACTAAATTTTAATCGAAATCGAAACATTTTTACGCGCGTTACGACGCATATAAAGGCAATGAAATGCATCCTGCTGACCTTTCACCCTATTCGCCTATTTTCAAAAGGGTTCGTCCCCAGGTGTTCCACTGATACATACTAAAGTTTTATCGAAATCGAACCATTTGTGCGCGCGTTACGACGCATATAAAGGCAATGAAATGCATCCTGCTGACCTTTCCTCCCATTTCGCCTATTTTCAAAAGGGTTCATCCCCAGGTGTTCCCCTGATACATACTAAAGTTTTATCGAAATCGAAACATTTTTACGCGCGTTACGACGCATATAAGGGCAATGAAATGCATCCTGCTCCTATGTCCTGATCTTTCGCCCATTTTCAAAAGGGTTCGTCCCCAGGTGTTCCACTGATACATACTAAAGTTTTATCGAAATCGAAACATTTTTACGCGCGTTACGACGCATATAAAGGCAATGAAATGCATCCTGCTGACCTTTCACCCCATTCGCCTATTTTCAAAAGGGTTCATCATCAGGTGTTCCCCTGATACATACTAAATTTTTATCGAAATCGAAACATTTTTACGCGCGTTACGACGCATATAAAGGCAATGAAATGCATCCTGCTGACCTTTCACCCCATTCGCCTATTTTCAAAAGGGTTCATCCCCAGGTGTTCCCCTGATGCATACTAAATTTTTATCGAAATCGAATGATTTTTACGCGCGTTACGACGCATATAAAGGCAATGAAATGTATCCTGCTCACCTTTCACCCCATTCGCCTATTTTCAAAAGGGTTCGTCCCCAGGTGTTCCCCTGATACATACTAAAGTTTTATCGAAATCGAACCATTTGTACGCGCGTTACGACGCATATAAAGGCAATGAAATGCATCCTGCTGACCTTTCACCCCATTCGCCTATTTTCAAAAGGGTTCGTCCCCAGGTGTTCCCCTGATACATACTAAAGTTTTATCGAAATCGAACCATTTGTACGCGCGTTACAACGCATATAAAGGCAATGAAATGCATCCTGCTGACCTTTCACCCCATTTCGCCTATTTTCAAAAGGGTTCATCCCCAGGTGTTTCCCTGATACATACTAAAATTTCATCGAAATCGAACCATTTGAACGTGCGTTACGACGCATATAAGGGCAATGAAATGCATCCTGCTCCATGTCCTGATCTTTCACCCAATTTCGCCCATTTTCAAAAGGGTTCATCCCCAGGTGTTCCCCTGATACATACTAAAGTTTTATCGAAATCGAAACATTTTTACGCGCGTTACGACGCATATAAGGGCAATGAAATGCATCCTGCTCCTATGTCCTGATCTTTCGCCCATTTTCAAAAGGGTTCGTCCCCAGGTGTTCCCCTGATACATACTAAAGTTTTATCGAAATCGAACCATTTGTACGCGCGTTACGACGCATATAAAGGCAATGAAATCCATCCTGCTGACCTTTCACCCCATTCGCCTATTTTCAAAAGGGTTCATCCCCAGGTGTTCCCCTGATGCATACTAAATTTTTATCGAAATCGAAACATTTTTACGCGCGTTACGACGCATATAAGGGCAATGAAATGCATCCTGCTGACCTTTCACCCCATTCGCCTATTTTCAAAAGGGTTCGTCCCCAGGTGTTCCCCTGATACATACTAAACTTTTATCGAAATCGAAACATTTTTACGCGCGTTACGACGCATATAAAGGGCAATGAAATCCATCCTGCTGACCTTTCACCCCATTCGCCTATTTTCAAAAGGGTTCATCCCCAGGTGTTCCCCTGATACATACTAAAGTTTTATCGAAATCGAACCATTTGTACGCGCGTTACGACGCATATAAAGGCAATGAAATGCATCCTGCTGACCTTTCACCCCATTCGCCTATTTTCAAAAGGGTTCATCCCCAGGTGTTCCCCTGATGCATACTAAATTTTTATCGAAATCGAAACATTTTTACGCGCGTTACGACGCATATAAGGGCAATGAAATGCATCCTGCTCCGATGTCCTGATCTTTCGCCTATTTTCAAAAGGGTTCGTCCCCAGGTGTTCCCCTGATACATACTAAAGTTTTATCGAAATCGAAACATTTTTACGCGCGTTACGACGCATATAAAGGCAATGAAATCCATCCTGCTGACCTTTCACCCCATTCGCCTATTTTCAAAAGGGTTCATCCCCAGGTGTTCCCCTGATACATACTAAATTTTTATCGAAATCGAAACATTTTTACGCGCGTTACGACGCATATAAAGGCAATGAAATGCATCCTGCTGACCTTTCACCCCATTCGCCTATTTTCAAAAGGGTTCATCCCCAGGTGTTCCCCTGATGCATACTAAATTTTTATCGAAATCGAATGATTTTTACGCGCGTTACGACGCATATAAAGGCAATGAAATGTATCCTGCTCACCTTTCACCCCATTCGCCTATTTTCAAAAGGGTTCGTCCCCAGGTGTTCCCCTGATACATACTAAAGTTTTATCGAAATCGAACCATTTGTACGCGCGTTACGACGCATATAAAGGCAATGAAATGCATCCTGCTGACCTTTCACCCCATTCGCCTATTTTCAAAAGGGTTCATCCCCAGGTGTTTCCCTGATACATACTAAATTTCATCGAAATCGAACCATTTGTACGTGCGTTACGACGCACATAAGGGCAATGAAATGCATCCTGCTCCATGTCCTGATCTTTCACCCAATTTCGCCCATTTTCAAAAGGGTTCGTCCCCAGGTGTTCCCCTGATACATACTAAAGTTTTATCGAAATCGAAACATTTTTACGCGCGTTACGACGCATATAAAGGCAATGAAATGCATCCTGCTGACCTTTCACCCCATTCGCCTATTTTCAAAAGGGTTCATCCCCAGGTGTTCCCCTGATGCATACTAAATTTTTATCGAAATCGAAACATTTTTACGCGCGTTACGACGCATATAAAGGCAATGAAATGCATCCTGCTGACCTTTCACCCCATTCGCCTATTTTCAAAAGGGTTCGTCCCCAGGTGTTCCCCTGATACATACTAAAGTTTTATCGAAATCGAATCATTTTTACGCGCGTTACGACGCATATAAAGGCAATGAAATGCATCCTGCTCCTATGTCCTGATCTTTCGCCCATTTTCAAAAGGGTTCGTCCCCAGGTGTTCCACTGATACATACTAAAGTTTTATCGAAATCGAACCATTTGTACGCGCGTTACGACGCATATAAAGGCAATGAAATCCATCCTGCTGACCTTTCACCCCATTCGCTTATTTTCAAAAGGGTTCATCTCCAGGTGTTCCCCTGATGCATACTAAATTTTTATCGAAATCGAAACATTTTTACGCGCGTTACGACGCATATAAAGGCAATGAAATGCATCCTGCTGACCTTTCACCCCATTCGCCTATTTTCAAAAGGGTTCGTCCCCAGGTGTTCCCCTGATACATACTAAAGTTTTATCGAAATCGAACCATTTGTACGCGCGTTACGACGCATATAAAGGCAATGAAATGCATCGTGCTGACCTTTCACCCCATTTCGCCTATTTTCAAAAGGGTTCATCCCCAGGTGTTCCCCTGATACATACTAAAGTTTTATCGAAATCGAAACATTTTTACGCGCGTTACGACGCATATAAGGGCAATGAAATGCATCCTGCTCCTATGTCCTGATCTTTCGCCCATTTTCAAAAGGGTTCGTCCCCAGGTGTTCCCCTGATACATACTAAAGTTTTATCGAAATCGAAACATTTTTACGCACGTTACGACGCATATAAAGGCAATGAAATGCATCCTGCTCCTATGTCCTGATCTTTCACCCAATTTCGCCCATTTTCAAAAGGGTTCGTTCCCAGGTGTTCCCCTAATACATACTAAAGTCTTATCGAAATCGAACCATTTGTACGCGCGTTACGACGCATATAAAGGCAATGAAATGCATCCTGCTGACCTTTCACCCCATTCGCCTATTTTCAGAAGGGTTCATCCCCAGGTGTTCCCCTGATACATACTAAATTTTTATCGAAATCGAACCATTTTTACGCGCGTTACGACGCATATAAGGGCAATGAAATGCATCCTGCTCCGATGTCCTGATCTTTCGCCCATTTTCAAAAGGGTTCGTCCCCAGGTGTTCCCCTGATACATACTAAAGTTTTATCGAAATCGAACCATTTGTACGCGCGTTACGACGCATATAAGGGCAATGAAATGCATCCTGCTGACCTTTCACCCCATGTCGACTATTTTTAAAAGGGTTCATCCCCAGGTGTTCCCCTGATACATACTAAAGTTTTATCGAAATCAAAACATTTTTACGCGCTTTACGACGCATATAAGGGCAATGAAATGCATCCTGCTCCTATGTCCTGATCTTTCACCCAATTTCGCCCATTTTCAAAAGGGTTCGTCCCCAGTGTTCTCCTACCACATACTAAAATTTCATCGAAATCGAACCATTTGTACGCGCGTTACGACGCATATAAGGGCAATGAAATGCATCCTGCTGACCTTTCACCCCATGTCACCTATTTTCAAAAGGGTTCATACCCAGGTGTTCCCCTGATGCATACTAAAATTTCATCGAAATCGAACCATTTGTACGCGCGTTACGACGTATATAAAGGCAATGAAATGCATCCTGCTGACCTTTCACCCCATTTCGCATATTTTCAAATGGGTTCATCCCCAGGTGTTCCTCTACCACATACTAAAATTTTATCGAAATCGAACCATTTTTACGCGCATTGCGACGCATGTGAAGGCAATGAAATGCATCCTGCTCCTATGTCCTGACCTTTCACCCCATTTCACCCATTTTCAAAAGGGTTCATCATCAGGTGTTCCCCTACTATATACTAAAATTTCATCGAAATCGAAACATTTTTACTCGCGTTACGACGCATATAAGGGCAATGAAATGTATCCTGCTGACTTTTCACCCCATTTTGCCCATTTTCAAAAGGTTTCATCTCCAGTTGTTGCCCTACCACATACTAAAGTTTCATCGAAATCGAACCATTTTTACGCGAGCTATCGTGCGGACACACGGACAGACGGACATAGCTGGAGCATATACGCTTCTTCAGCCTACGGTTGGAAAGCGTAAAAAATGAAGTACGTTCATGCGTAAAATACCATGTAAGCGCATGCATACACACCAAATTATTAGCAGCCAGAAATCCTGTTTATTGGAGACATTATGTTAATTGGTTGTATTTCATAGGAAAGTTGCTAGGACGATGGAAAAAAAAAACACTTCACCTTCGATCCTCATAACAGGAGCTATTTTTTCAGAATCCTCTTTGAGTTTAATGTTCTGTTTTTCATAAAATAATTATCCCAAATTATTTTTTCGGTGTGTCTGAAGAGCGTTACTTAGAGCACAAATATTCCTATGGAATACACTTCAAAGATGTGCGAGGAGATTTGAAAGATGACGTAAGGATCGTTGTGTGGCCTGGAGGACGCTGGAATGTGAGCTTGGTACTAATAAGATGATTCGTCAAATTTTAAAGCACCATTTGGGCGGGGGATTCTTCTCGTTTTGCAGCACATCCTTTTCAGACGACCAAAAACATACACGAGTAGAGTACGAAAAAGACATCCTGAAGACAATGAAAACTTTTCTCCAAAGCATTATGTCAGGTGATGAGACAATGTGTATTCGTTATGATCCGGAAGCGAAGCGTTAGGGAGTTCACTGGTATTCGCCACAGTCACCCAAAGGAAAGAAGATCAGGTTACAGAAGCCCAAAATTAAGACATTGTTTGTGTGCTTTTACGGCAGCAAGGGAATTCTGCATCAGGAGTTCATTCGTGAAGGTACAACTCTCTATCTGGCAACGCTTATACATCCATTTTGGAAAGATTGTGAAAGAGGATTCTTAGTGTCAGGCCTGAGGGCAAAAGCAGGCAATGGTTCCTTCTTCAAGATAACGCACCCACGCACAGAGTAGTCAGTGTGAAGCAATTTCTGGCACGAAAACAAGTGTGTTTACTCAACCATCCCCCTATTCTCCAGATTTGTCACCGTGTGACTACTTTCAATTCACTAAATTAAAACTGTCTTTAGGAGACAAGGTTATTTAAAATTTCGTGCTGAATAGTAATCGAATCAAACAGCTGTCGAAGCACGATAAAAATATACGATGCAAATATCAAAGTATTTAATAAATCCTAAAATATATACATGATAAAAACGCAAGGTCTTTCACATGTGTCGCACATGCATCATCAGGCTGTGAACTGATTTGGGCCGGGTGCTTGCGGGTGTACATATAGTCATCGTCAGGAGACATGTGCGCAAAATTCTGCCCATGATACAGTAAATAAGCATTGAAAATATATATGTGTGAGGAGTATGTCATGATAAATAATAAGTGAATCATTTGCCAAAAATCTCCAAGCAGAAGGTACAGCGATAGGAGCTTCGGAGTTACATTTGCCACCATATGCCATGATATACATACTTTCAGAAAACAAAGTAAATATTTTGGTATGAGTTCGTAAAATAATAAAAGCGTCCTTCCATAGCGGTGTAAACGAATCTTCTTTCACTAGACGGGCTAGGCAGATGATCCAATTCTTTCGGAGTATTTATGTTCCTGGATTCGAGTCGATAAATTGCGAACGGTAGATCCGATATAAGTTTTAGTAATAGTAAATATCTTATATGAACCCAAAATTTGTGTTTCTGGGTCATATAGTGATAATTCACACCGAAAATTCTATAGCTAGAAAAAATATCTTCACATATGGACCTAAATACTATTACATGCCTTATAATCCATAGCCGATATGAAGCACATTGTTGGTGTGTTAATTTAATTTCTTTGTGGACACACTGATGAATCTCAACGGGTATCGTTCACTTGACCGAAAGGTCACTTGACCGAAAATCACTTCGCCGAAAATCACTTGATCGAAAGGTACATTTCACCGAAGGGTCACTTGACCGAAAAGTTCATTTCACCGAAAGATCACTTCACCTAAAAGTTAATTTCATCGAAAGGACACTTGATCGAAAAGTTCATTTCACCGAAAGATTACTTTACCTAAAAGTTCATTATATCGAAAGATCATTTCACCGAATGGGTTTATCGAAAACTTAGAATTTTGTTGTTATAGATCTGTTGGAGTATGGTGCTGGTTTTTAAAAAACTGGTCACCTAAACATTATTGGATTGTATAAAAAATACACTTTTAATTTCTTTTAAACACCTCCCCATAAGTAGGTTTTTCGAAATATAACATTAATTATAAGTCATAGATAGACCTGTGCCTTTTTGCCAAATTTTAATCCCCCGAGCTCATATTCATGAAGTTTACATAACAACTCAAGTTAATGAGTTGTTATGTAAACACACTTATTCAGACAAAAAAAAAATCAGTTTTAGGGCCCTTGGCCTCGGTTTAGGCCTTTTTAGAACATTTTAATCGTGCGTGCTCATATTCATAAGGTTTACGTAAAATGTCCAGCTAATAATGTTGCACATTTATTCAGGCAAAAAAGAATCAATTTTTGGGCCCTAGGCCTCGGCTTAGGCCTTTTTAGAAAATATTAACCGTGCGTGCTCATGTTTATAAGGTTTACATAAAAACTAAAGTTAATGATGTTGTACTCTTATTCAGGCCAAAAGAATCAGTCTTAAAGCCCTTGGCCTCGTTTTAGGCCTTTTTAGAAAATTTTAATCCTGCGTGCTCATATTTATAAGGTTTACATAAAATGTCAAGTTAATAATGTCGCACATTTATTGAGGCAAAAAAGAATCAATATTAGGGCCATAGGCCTCGCTTAGGCCTTTTTAGCAAATTTTAATCGTGCTTGCTCATGTTCATAAGCTTTACATAAATAGTAAAGTTAATAATGTTACACATTTTTTCAGGCAAAAAGAATCAATTTTAGGGCCCTAGGTCTCAGCTTAGGCCTTTTTAGAAAATTTTAATTGTGCTTGCTCATGTTCATAAGCTTTACATAAATAGTAAAGTTAATAATGTTACACAATTTTTCAGGCAAAAAAGAATCAATTTTAAAGCCCTAGGTCTCAGCTTAGGCCTTTTTAGAACATTTTAATTGTGCTTGCTCATGTTCATAAGCTTTACATAAAAAGTCAAGTTAATAATGTTGCAATTTTTTTCAGGCAAAAAGAATCAATTTTAAGGTCCTAGGCCTCAGCTTAGGCCTTTTTAGAAAATAATAACGGTACGTGCTCATGTTCATAGGTTAACCTAAAAACTCAAGTTAATGATGTTGCACACTTTTCAGGCTAAAAGAATCAAGTTTAGGGCTCTAGGCCTCGGCTTAGGCCTTTTTAGCAGATTTTAATCGTGCGTGCTCATATTCATAAGGTTTACATAACAACTCAAGTTAATGATGTTGTACACTTATTCAAGCCAAAAGAATCAGTCTTAAAGCCCTAGGTCTCGGCTTAGGCCTTTTTAGAAAATTGTAATCGTGCGTGCTCATATTTATAAGGTTTACATAAAATGTCAAGTTAATAATGTCGCCCATTTATTCAGGCAAAAAAAGAATCAATATTAGGGCCGTAGGCCTCGCTTAGGCCTTTTTAGCAAATTTTAATCGTGCTTGCTCATGTTCATAAGCTTTACATAAAAAGTAAAGTTAATAATGTTACACATTTTTCTGGCAAAAATAATCAATTTTAGGGCCCTAGACCTCGGCTTAGGCCTTTATCGCAAATTTTAATCGTGCGTGCTCATATTCATAAGGTTTACGTAAAAAGTCAAGTTAATAATGTTGCACATGTATTCAGGCAAAAAAGAATCAATTTTAGGGCCCAAGGTCAGCTTAGGCCTTTTTAGAACATTTTAATCGAGCGTGCTCATATTCATAACGTTTACATAAAATGTCAAGTTAATAATGTTGCACATTTATTCAGGCAAAAAAGAATCAATTTTATTGCCCTTAGGCCTTTTTTTTTTTTTTTTAGCTTAGGCGTTTTTAGAAAATTCTAATCTTGCTGGTTTATAAGTTTACATAAAATGTCAAGTTAATAAGTTAATAATGTTGCACACATTTATTAAGGCAAAAAAAGAATAAATTTTATTGCCCTTAGGGCTTTTTTTTTTTTTTAGCTTAGGCGTTTTTAGAAAATTCTAATCTTGCTTGTTCATAAGTTTACATAAAATGTCAAGTTAAAAAAAATCAAGAGGGGGGGGTTAAAGATTGCCGTTTCTGGGCATATATTGAGAACTGAATTGGGAACTCCAAACGCATTTCGCGAAAACGGTCCATGTAAGCCAAGCGAGGCGAGAATTGCACTTTAATTTGAAGAAAAAAATTGCCAAGGATCCGAGGTACACCTAGTTTTGGGAGGGTGTACCCCCAACTTCCGTAATATTATGTTCGGGGCCGCTGGAGTCTGTCAGTGTATCCAGGATGTTCCCCTTGAAGCGTCCGCGAGGTCCGTCATCTTGGGGGGGTTGGCTTTCCCCCAAAATGTTAAAATGGACGTAGAGCTGTAAACATTAGACCCATGCTTTATATAATGATTCTGTACACGACCACGAATTTTCAGGAATGTGGAGTGAAACTGAAACCTCCCCCCCCCGTTTCCAAGAGCTCTTCAGGGGTAACATCGAGGATACACTGATGACCGACTCCAGAGGTCCAGAATATAAAATTACGGAAGTTGGGGGTAGAGCCCTCAAAACCAAGCACCTCGTATCCCTTTTACAGACTTCACCAAATTTCTGGGGGAGGGGGAAGGGCATACATAGTTTGGCACTAAACACAACATGAAGCATAGAAATTGCGAGCAAATCCCTTACCTTGAACACCTGTCTGCGCTCTTAGAAACTTGGGGGAGGGTGAATTCGTCCCACCCTCCTGAAAATTCGTGATCGTGTACAGAATCATTATATAAAGCAAGGTTCTAATGTTTACAGCTCTACGTCCATTTTAACATTTTGGGGGAAAGCCCCTCCCAAAGCTCACGGACTTCGCAGACACTTCAAGGGGAACATCCTGGATACACTGACAGACTCCAGCGGCACAGAATATAATACTACGGAAGTTCGGGGTACAGTTCCCTCAAACCAAGTGTACCTCGGATCATCGGCAATTAATTTCTTCAAATTAAAGCACAATTCTCGCTTGGCTTACATGGAACGTTTTCGCGAAATTCGTTTAGAGTTCCTAAAAAGGCCTAAGCCGAGGCTTAGGGCCCTAAAATTGAATCTTTTTTGTCTCAATAAATGTGCAACATTATTAACTTGACTTTTTGCGTAAACCTTATAAATATGAGCACGCACGATTAAAATTTGCTAAAAAGGCCTATGCGGAGGCCTAGGGCCCTAAAATTTATTCTTTTTGCCTGAATAAATGTGCGACATTATTAAGTTGACATTTTATGTAAACCTTATAAATATGAGCAAGCAGGATTAAAATTTTCTAAAAAGGCCTAAGCCGAGGCCTAGGGCTTTAAAGACTGATTCTTTTGGCCTGAATAAGTGTACAACATCATTAACTTGAGTTGTTATGTAAACGTTATGAACATGAGCACGCACGGTTAAAATTTGCTAAAAAGGCCTAAGCGAGGCCTACGGCCCTAATATTGATTCTTTTTTGCCTGAATAAATGTGCAACATTATTAACTTAACTTTTGCGTAAACCTTATAAATATGAGCACGCACGATTAAAATTTGCTAAAAAGGCCTAAGCGGAGGCCTAGGGCCCTAAAATTGATTCTTTTTGCCTGAAAAAATGTGTAACATCATTAACTTGATTTTTTATGTAAACCTTATGAACATGAGCACGCACGGTTAAAATTTGCTAAAAAGGCCTAAGCGAGGCCTACGTCTTTTGCCTGAAAAAATGTATAACATCATTAACTTGATTTTTTATGTAAACCTTATGAACATGAGCACGCACCGTTAAAATTTGCTAAAAAGGCCTAAGCTAGGTCTACGGCACTAATATTGATTCTTTTTGCCTGAATAAATGTGCGACATTATTAACTTGACATTTTATGTAAACCTTATAAATATGAGCATGCAGGATTAAAATTTTCTAAAAGGGCCTAAGCCGAGGCCGTGGGCTTTATGACTGATTCTTTTGGCCTAAATAAGTGTACAACATCATTAACTTGAGTTGTTATGTAAACTTTATGAACATGAGCACGCACGGTTAAAATTTGCTAAAAGGCCTAAGCGAGGCCTACGGCCCTAATATTGATTCTTTTTGCCTGAATAAATGTGCAACGTTATTAACTTGACTTTTCATGTAAACTATTTATGAACATGAGCACTGAACATGATTTTTATGAAAAACGTATGAACATGATAAAACTTGCTAAAAAGGCCTAGGCCGAGGCATAGGGACTTAAAATTAATTATTTTTGCCTTAAAACTAAATCTTTGCGTTCTCTGTGACACGGAGAAATCAAAAGTGCAATTTGAGTATGATCCCCTAACGTTTCGGTGGTCTGTCTGTCAAACTTGCACCATGCTTCAACAGATCCTGTAATGAAATCTAGCGTTTTCGATAAACTGACCCTTCGGTGAAATGACCTTTCGATGAAATGAACTTTTAGGTAAAGAGACCTTTCGGTGAAATGAACTTTTCGATCAAGTGACCCTTCGGTGAAATGTACCTTTCGATCAAGTGACCCTTCGGTGAAATGAACGCTTCGATCAAGTGACCCTTCGGTGAAATGAACGCTTCGATCAAGTGATTTTTCGGTGAAACAATTTTTTCGGTGAAGTGATTTTCGGTCAAGTGACCCTTCGGTGAAGTAAACGTCGGGCAAATGAACCAGACCCAATCTCAACCATGCCGCGATTCTTCCAATTATACCTCCTTCGGTAGGTGAAACATCTGAATTTACACTGGAGCGCAAAAATAAAGGACGAAACGGTTTTTCGAATGTAACGTCGTGCAGAAGTGCTCCACATCGACTCAAATCATACCATAAGATTCCAAAGATGTAAGAATATGGGACAAGTAAGCAAAACCGTCCAAACAAAGAATCCAAAGGATACAAAGGCACTTTATTGAAACGGTAGCTTAGAGCACAACTGGACAGAAGACAGAAACGTTCATGTGACAGGCGGCTGCCAAGAAAAATCCAGTCTTTAGTAGGGGATATGATCACCCCTGACTGCGTTGCAGGATCTACAACGTCCGTCCATGCTGAGTACGAGGTTGTCAAGGAGCTGTTGAGGCATCGTGGCCCATTCCTCTTGTAGCGCCAATCGCAGCTGCGGAATCGTTGCTGGCGGCTGGGACGTGCTGCCAAGCGTCTCCCGAGTAGGTCCCACACGTGTTCGATTCGATTTAGGTCCGGGGACCTTGCGGTCCAATCCATATGTTGAATATCTTCCCCCTCCAACAGCTCTGCGACAGCCACTGTACGATGAGGTGTAGTGCTGTCGTCCATGAAGAGGAACTCAGGACCCACAGCACCTCTAAACAGACGCACTTGAGGCAGGAGAACCTCTGTACAATAGCGGACACAAGTGACTGAACCTCCTTGGAAGATGTGGAGGTCAGTACGGCTACCAAGCATGATACCGCCCCAAACGAGAACTCCGCCACCTCCAAACCGGTCCGTTTCGATGATGTTGGAGGTGTAATTGCGTGTTCCCTGCGCTTTCCAGATGTGTATACGTCCAGAATCGCTCGTCAGACTAAATAGGCTCTCATCCGTAAAGAGAACTCAACCCCATTGCTGATGTGTCCAGTTCTTGTGTTCCTGGCACCACAGAAACCGCCATCTCCGGTGAGCAGGCGTTAACGGCACACACTGTACTGGTCGTCGTGCAAATAGACCACCTTTGTGGAGCCTCTTGGCCACTGCAAAACGCGATAACGGATGTCCAGTTGTCTGTTGCATGTGCCTTGCGATTTCTCCCGCTGTCTGCCGTCTGTCTCTTCTCGCCTGTAGGACAATACACCGGTCGTCCGCCGCCGTTCTTGTTCGTGGACGACCACTGCTAATCTCTCGGACAGCTGTTCCTGTCCTTTAAAATGCTCTCCAAGCTCATGAAACGATGCTGTGACCGATCCCGAACTCCTCGGCCACACTAGCCACACTTCGACCTTCTTCCATTTTCCCAATGACGCGACCTCGGGTAAAGTCATCCAGATGCCGTCTACTGGATTGCTTGTTGGCATATCACACGGTGGCAGCAACTCGACGTCGTTCAAACCGATGTACGCCGTGTAATAATTTTCCCCGAATTACTGAGCGTACACCGCCCGTGTGCTTTATACCCTTGCGACCCCCCCCCTCTCCCACCCCACTACGTCATGCTGCATATATGCTCATGCCCTACCGTACCGAACCCTAGTCTATCTCCTGAGTAGTCTTTCGGTCCGTTCCGCTGTTATGCTAATTTCTCCTCTTAGTCCTTAATTTTTGCACACCAGTGTATTTTTTCATTCATGTACATTATTGACGTTGATTTTCTACACTCTAAATGCTAAGTATGTACTTGCCGGTAACATTTCTTAATCCATCGTTGTTCATGTGCAGCTGTTGCACAATCAGTTAAAACTTGAAATCTAAAACATTTCACCATTAAAATCCCAAAAACAGTCTAAACTCACACCATGCCCAAGACACAATCAATTATTCCACAATCAAACTTCCATTTTTAGAATATGTACAGAACCATTACTCACCAGAGGGATACCTTACACTCCACATTGATTTAGGATGTCGGGTTTGTCTGTGTCATTTCGAAAAGCACTAAATAAACTACAAGCAGAATCACCAAAGTCAATTCTGTTTCGACGACACAAATTACGAAGGAGAGTTGTAATAAGCGGGTGATAAGAAAGTGAACCAACATTTTCTTTTCTTTTTTTTGCTGTGCTATCTTCAGGCGTAAGAGTAGTAGAGGTTACACGATGATATCTTGAAATAAGAGTGTAAACATGTGATGAAGCGTAACCAAAGTGATTAGCAATGCTAAAAATTTTAGAAAGCTCTAAATCGCGAGAAGCGATTGTAGACGAATGGGTATGGGTTCGTGCTACCAAACTGCGAAGAGCTGCAAGCTTATGTTTACGGGGGTGACATGAGTCAAAAAGAATAAGAATAGAAGTCTTTAGAAGAAAAAGGTCTTCAAGACATTGAAAGCCAGTGGTCTAAGCGATGGCCTCTGATCATTCGTCCGAACGGGGTCCGGGTTCGAATACCGGTGAGGCATGGATGTTGTGTTTGTCTTACGGCACTGGCTCTCTCCCTTCCCTGGAACCAGTGACCCTAAATTAGGGACGGGCGACTGCTTATAGCCCATTGAGTTGCTCACGGTGGTCGTTAAAACCTCAAAAAAAAAAAAAGAAAAAAAAAGACATTGAAGTCATACAAAAGAACTGTGAGATCAGGTCTTCACTTCGTGCCACAAGACGACCCCTGCAAGTCCTTTCCTTCGTTGTCTAACGTGCCATTTCCTGTTTTAACGCAGAAGGAATGTACTTGGAATAAAATATATTCATGTATGTTTTCCTGATTTTCCATTTTTAAAAAATTCAATCTCATTATCTAATTGCTGTACTGTGTACTGTCGTACTGCACAGCCAATCTTCGATCCTATGATCACAAACTTTTGTCGAAAAAACAAAAAGCACGTTTAGATAAATTTTAAGTTATTTTTAATGTAATATGGCTGCCTTACGTGTTTTTGCATTGTACGTATCGATAAATTTCGCAAACTTCTTGACCCACAAACTGAAACGAAAAGAAAAAATGAAACGCTATGTGAGCTTACTTTTCTGATTGTCGAAATCGAAAGTGAAGTTTCCTTAAACAGAAAACTGCTGAGAAATCTTTCCCTTTGACAACTTTACGTTTGGAAAGAAATGTAATACAAAGAAAAGATATTTTTTCTGGGAATATTTTTTGCCAAGTTCATAGGAGAAGAAAGGAAATGCAAAACATGGACATTTCGGTTGTATCTCCGAGCAAATGTGATTTTAACCATGGAATTGTTCAAAAACTCAGCCAGTCAGGTAATTCACTTTTTAAATCAAATTTCTGTATTCAACTGCGTCCTGTCATTGCTTTTAAATTTGGAATAGCATCACGTATATTGCAAAAAGTATCATTTTTTTTATTCCCTGAAAGAGCTCTTTATTCAGACGCAGACTTCCACTATACGTAAAAAGTACCTGAAGTTGGTTCTGTGATTATGCCAATACTTTCCGCTTTTTCTTTTTCTTTAAAACAAAATGTCCGAGTGAACAAAAATTTAATTAAGGTAAATTTCATGCTTCTTTTGTCGGTGTTAGAAGGCATATTAAAAGGCCAGTAATTCAGGGAAAAGCCTCACATGAAGAATCTCGCTGATTAAAAACTGCTGAGCAAACTTGTCCAATGCACAGCCGAAGCATTGCAATCCACAAATGGAACACTGCTAACACATTTTTTATAGAATATTAAAAAAGCATTTTTCAGCACAAACAGATGATTAAAGTACCGAAACAGAAAACCCCGCATAATAGTTATAGGTAATGGAACAAACTTAACAGATAAGCATTTTTTTCGAATTCATCTCGACGAGATCAGAACAAACACGCCTTTGCCAAAACGAAATGACCTGAAACATAAAAATGTATTCCATACATAAATAACAACGAATTATGTATTATGAAATTAGTTTATTTACGTCTACTGAAACCTGAGATAATGAGAGATTTAACAAGTATTTATTTTTCTAAACGTCCGATCTGAAAAATAGTGTTTTTAAATCTAACACGTGTAATGACGGCCAAACTTTTGCGTATTCCTAAACATTTCTGATTCACAGCGCGTCCACTAGGTGGTGTACAGTTAGATTACATTCGTCTACAAATTTTAAGTTGTTGTTTGGTAGGGAGATCAAATGACGTTTTTATTATTAATATTGTTCTGCTGAATATCGAAAGAGAAACAAAACTGCTGTTAGCTATGGATGTCAAAATAATTATATCACTATATGCTGTACATGTACTGTATGTATAGTGATAAAAATGATAAATATCATCACAGTTATCTCCTAACTAATCGGAACTGGAAAACGATACTAGCCCAGTTTGTGTAGTTTGTAAAACTGTACAAGACTATTTCCTTTCATTCAGAATAGTTGTGAAAATCTTCCAAATACGTGGAGACATTGTAAATACACAGAGTCATCGCTCTTTCCACGTTTTTCTTTAATTAACACACAGCAAACGAAAAAAATTGTATTTCGACACCGCTGGGATCGAGCTCCAGATCTCTCGATAACTAGCCGAGTGCGTTCGCCTTACGCTACGGTGACGACAATCCACGGCGCTATGTGTGTTTATCTGTCAGAATCTGACTTCACATTTGTCAATTATATTGTCTCCGCGTATTTGGAAGATTTTCACCATTTCTCTCGCCCTTTGGATTTATTAGCTATATATAATTAAATAGCTTGTGCCGTTAAGCCTCACCAGATGGAGACATCTCAATTGCTGAACACATATCTATGGATTTGTGAAGTCAGATGCTGTCAGATAAACACACATAGCGCCGTGGATTGTTGGAACCGTAGCGTATGGTGCCGTCTCAGTTGCTGAGCCCATCCCTACGGATTTGTGAAGTCAGATGCTGACGTCAGATGCTGACAGGTAAACACACATAGCGCCGTGGATTGTTGGAACCGTAGCGTATGGTGCCGTCTCAGTTGCTGAGCCCATCCCTACGGATTTGTGAAGTCAGATGCTGACAGGTAAACACACATAGTGCCGTGGATTGTTGGCACCGTAGCGTATGGTGCCGTCTCAGTTGCTGAGCCCATCCCTACGGATTTGTGAAGTCAGATGCTGACAGGTAAACACACATAGTGCCGTGGATTGTTGGCACCGTAGCGTATGGTGACGTCTCAGTTGCTGAGCCCATCCCTACGGATTTGTGAAGTCAGATGCTGACAGATAAACACACATAGCGCCGTGGATTGTTGGCCACCGTAGCGTAAGGCGAACGCACTCGGCCAGTTATTGAGAGAACTGGAGTTCGATCTCAGCGGTATCGAAATACAATTTTTCGGTTGCTGTGTATTAATTAAAGAAAAACGTGGAAAGAGCGACGACTTTAATTGTTTACAGAATAGCAACATTGGCATCGTGTTTAGAAATATTTCCGCGTTTTTCGCGTAAAAACAGATTCCAAAGATACCATCGCAGTCATCTCCGTAACTAATGGAAACAGGAAAACGATACTTAGCCAGTTTGCGTAGTTTGTAAAACTGTACAATACTGTCTCCTTTAATTTGGAAAAGCTCTTTTAGTTTTTTGAGAAAACTGCGCTGGTATAGGTTTTAGTAAAATTTTCTGATGTAATAAGTGCGATATCAAAAAAAGTTTCATTAGGAGGTGAAACTAAAATCAGTCTTTACCAACCCCTACATTTCATTACTGCGGCACCCGTTTGGTTGTTGACAAGACTCAGTGGAAACTAAATGATATCCCTTGACAGATAAAAAATAGGGATGCAAATCGTATTGAATTTCCTACCATACCCACTAAAAGGTTTGCTACTTGATCCTGAAAAGTAGAGCCAACTGAAACATCACCACATTTGCATTCAACTTCCATCGATGCATTACATTCGGCAGCTTTGATTTCCGTACCTTTTTGGCTGCTGACCAGTGTTACGAGGGTTGTACCGAAAGTAATGCAAAAGTGGGCATAACTTTTTTATTAACTGACAGAGGTCGTTGAAATTGCACATGTTGGTAGAGTAACTCTTCCTCTATAGTAACCCTTCTTCTTCATTGCAGGTAAATAATGGATTCCAAGCAGAAGCAATGTCCTTTCATTGAGTTCTTGTGAAGGAAGCGTGCACCCTGTCCGACATCCACAAACGGCTACAGAAAGTTTTCGGAAATGACACCATTGATCAGATCAACGTGCAGAGATAGATGAAAAAGTTCAAAGGAGGGAAAACCAACATTGAAGGCAAACCACGCAGTGGGAGACCATCGTCTGCGACCACTGACACGAATTGTCAGCGAGTGGATGAATTGATTCCTGTGGAGAGACGAGTCACAATCCGTGAGCTTGCGCCACAACTGGACTGTAGTCATAAAGCCGTACAGAAGATGGTGGAAGACTTAAGGTATGGAAAGTGTGTGCAAGGTGGGTACATCGGCAGTTGATACCCGATTTGAAGGAGAGAACGGTGGAATTCTTTTCTGATCTACTGGAAGCGTTTAAAGCCAATGGAGACACGTTTTATTTTCGATCTGGTGACAGGGGATAAAACGTGGGCGTACGTTTACAATCCGGAAACGAAGAATCAATCATGAAATGGCGTCACACTTTTTCACCAAGGCCTAAGAAGTTCAAGAGCCAGCGATCAGCACAGAAAGTCATGGTGACTATTCTTTAGGACGACAGGGGTGTCATTATCCTTGATTTTCTGCAGCGTGGCCCTACAGTCACTAGCCAGCGGTACATTGAGGCACTCAAAAAGCTTAGAAAAGCCATAAGGAGGAAGAGACCGAACAAGAATCTGGAAATGACACACATTCACCATGACAATGCGAGACCACACACATCTTTGGCAACAATTCAGGTGATCAGCAAATTAGGCTGGTCGATGGTCCCGTATCCACCGTACATTCCAGAACTAGCGCCCTCCGATTTGTACCTGTTCGGTCCAATGAATGACAGTCTCTGGGAACAACGATTTGATGATATGAAAGTGGGTGTGAATAAGTGGGTACAACAGTCCAGACTTGAATTTTTCAAAGTGATGGAGATTATGTTGAGTAGTATCTTGGTATAGAGAAAGTGTTACTCTACCAACAAGTGTAATTTGAACGACCTCTGTCAGTTAATATAAACGTTATGCCCACTTTTCCATTATATTTGGTGCAACCCTCGTATTAGTTCAGTGATATCTCCTTAATAAACTGTTGAACTGGAAAATGTCTTCTGCTACAGAGAACATTTAGTTTAGATCAAAATTATTCATGTGCTATCTGATTTTCACTGTATTGTGTTTCAGCATAGTTGCACATTTAGGACTATACATAAGATCCCTATCTGAAGAATTATTTTTGCATCCGACTCCTAAGTAAGACGATGGCTACAATTTTCCATTCCGTGAAGTTTTCCGATAAGCGGATCGCACTTTTTTCGACGATTCTTCAGTTTCTTTCGGAAGAACTGGAAAAAAGTTGCACAATTGAGAGTCTGATCATGATCGTTATTCACAATGCTTTTGATTTTCCAGATGTACTATGTATTTTCTTACTACGGACGTACCCGTATATTTTTGCATTTGATACTATGTATGAGGCTCCTGGCAGATCGATTTTTCAAAATCATTTTTTGTTAACACGCCCACGAGTTTTACCACATTTTCAGGCGTTAAACTTTCCTCTGCAAAAAGTGAACTTCAGTTTTGGAAGCATATTTCTAATTGAAAAGTGTAAAATTAAAATAAACAAGAAAGACCACATCGAATTCTCGGGTATAATCGTCATTTGCATCGTTTTCAACAGAAGAAAAAGTATCGAAGCAGATTTAAAATAGTATAACTTATACTAGTAACCTGAATTTTTTGGCATAGAATAGAAATTAAAGTTTCCAAGCTTTCACACATCAATCAGATGGCTTTTTCAAAGAAAGCAGGCAGCTAATTGTAAACTGAATAATAGACCACTACAAAAATTTGAACGCTATGACTTGACAAGAGAATGAATTAATAGACGCAAAAGTGATTATTCATTCGAACAAACGAGGAGTCACGTTTGTTGGGCACATTGTAAAATGACCATTGACATATACACAAAAGTCAAGTTCAATTCCGCTGATCCTATGTCGAATGATATACAAAAATTTGCTTCATACCACCATACCGAAATCTACTGCCATTCGCGAAACCTTAGATATCACAACCAACAGCGAGGCTTGCAATGACAGCGCCTCTCCAAAGTTGCCCAACCAACGTGACTCGTCGTTTCTTCGGATGAATAATCACTTTTGCGTCTAGTCATTTATTGTTTAGTCAAGTCACCGTGTTCAAATTGTTGAAGTGTTCTGTTATTCACTTCGCAGTAATCTGTCTGCTTTGCTTGAAAAAGTCATCTGGTTGACGTGCGACAGCTTGGAAACTTTGATTTCTATTCTAAACCAAGAAATTTGGATTACTAGCATTGTTATACTATTTTAAGTAAAATTGGTGTATAGTTCCTTATTATTAATTATCCAAGCAGATATCTGGAGAAAAAAGTTCACCAATAAAAAAATGAATGCATGTGTAATGTATGCAGTATTTTTCATAGTGCATTGAACCGGTTACAAAAGAAAATATATATATATATCTACTGGATTTCTATATAATCGGTAAAATATCCACAAATGGGAATAGCCAATATCGGTCTCCAGCGGCTGAGATGTGTGATACGAAAAATAACAAATTATGAGCAAAACATTTCTTAGAACGAAAGGTATCAAAGGCAAAGGAAATTTTTTTAAATCGGGTTCTTTGAAACGAAGGTACGGTTCCAAGTATGGTACAAATAGAACTGAACACTTGCAAAACATTTCTTATAAATTAATATATCCAAAGCAAAAGGGATTTTTGAAATCGAGTTCTTAGAAACAAAGATATAGTTCCAAGTATAGTACAAATAGAATTGAACACTTATAAAACATTTCTCATAATGGAAAATATCCAAGGTAAAGGGGATTTTTGAAATCAGGTTCTTAGAAATGAAGGTACGGTTCCAAGTATGGTACAAATGGAATTAAACACTTACAAAACATTTCTTATAAACGAATGTATCCATGGCAAAGGGAATTTTCCAATTGGGTTCTTAGAAACGAAGGTACGCCTCCAAGTATAGTATAAATAGATCTGAGCACTTACAAAACATTTCTCATAACGACAAATATCCAAGGTAAAGGAGATTTTTCAAATCGGGTTTTTGGAAACGAAGATACGGTTCTAAACATCGTACAGACAGAAATGAGCACTTACACCCCCTAGTGACTAAATTGTGTGACACAAAAATTGGAAAATATATGAACTCCTCTACATAAATGCTATCAGTAGCAAGAATAATTTTTAAATCGGACTTTTCGGAGTGGAGATATCATCATTACGAAGTTTTCTGTTAAGGCCTTCTAGTGGAAAATCTCAACATTGTTTTGAGAAAGGACGTACATTTAAATGTTTTTCGCGGTGAGTGTCATCTGACTGAAAAAGAACTGTTTTCAGTTAAATATGCAGAAACGAAGATGCGACTGCAAACATGTATCTCTGTCATACATAGAAAAACAGAACCAAATGCATGGATCGTCTTCTTCGTAGGTCAGGTTTTCGATTGCAAAGGGTATTTCTTTAAATCGGACTAATAGTTTCACGGATATAGGGTCTAACGGACAATCACAGTAATTCTATAAGCTCGGATATTGAAATACACGTTCCATAGAAGAAAGTTTGGGAAAATCTTTTGCACAGTTAGTTTGAGACTTTTGTCGAAAGAAGTTCATTATTTCCCACTTGAATGCAGTGCCATTCTTCTCTTCGGCAGCAATCCTAGTGTCTACCTCTCGGTCAAGTCTCCACTTTTTCTATCTAGTGCATTTTCTCCTTTTTGTTTTTACTTCCTTTAGCTCCTCAGTTATTTTTCGCACCATCTGTTCCTTGGTCTTCTCACTTCCCCATTGCCAGGATTTCTCCATTGTTTTTCGAACTGAGTTGCCTTCCTATCTTTTCTAAGATGCCTGTCTTGATTTTTTGCTGAATTTCTTATTCTAAACTCTTTTATTAACATCTCCTCCATTCAATTATTGAAATCTAATAGCATTTGATTTTTCCGTTAGTGAAATTTATAGGATTTTCCACATTGTTGGTATTCAATAAATCAGAATGCCATGTCTAGGTTTCAGTATATGCAACATATTTATTCTTTTCCAGGTGAGTAGATTTTCCAGCAAAACTTAATATTTTGTGACTGACAGCTTCTAGCTAAAATTTTTATTTGATAAACTCTTATGGAAAAGAACCTCTTTGAGACCTGAACTTCACTGGGAGAATACTCCTTCCAGGATTAACGTATTACCAGAGAAATATACCTGGCTTTCACTATTCACTTTACATAACTTTAACATAATTCAGACATGGTATACATATTAATGTGCAACTTGTTAAGACGTGCAAAACATGATAATTCGTGAAATACTTACTTGGTAAAGACCGGGAGCTGGGCACCCATTATTCTTAACCTTGCCACCAGTAGACAAACGGCTCCACCTATTAAGACTATCAGCCTTACAGACATTTCTCTCAGCCACAGGGGCGGCGGGCTTTTGGACAACATGAGGCTATGGAGGATGTGAGCCACGTCTGGTAAACGGAGCTGGGAAAGATAAGAAGAACATTTGCTTTCTTAAAACCATAGAATATTTTCGAAAACTTGATGCTGTCTGTTCTTTCATCAGAAACACGATATATTTTAATTGTGAACACTACTCATTTTAGTTACATCCAGCCTTTTTGCCATAAATCTTAGGAAACAATAAACTATCAAGGTAAAAATCAGTTATTAAGCTAAACATGAAGCAACAACATATTCAAATTTATTTGAATAAGATGGCAATGCAAGGACAAATTTGAAGGAAATCTCAGCTAGGCAAAAATTGCACCAAGTGTTCCTATAATAGTAACCCTATGATAAGCATCAAATAGTTTCTTAATATTTGGTTAAAATTCTAAAATTTGAAAGCATGTTGCATTGTAAGCAAGTTCTAAACACCACTGCATAAATTTTAGAAAACTTTAAACACCCGTCTAAGTATTTAATGCGTTTTTCTAACATGAAGCCTACATTTAAGTAAGTTTTTAATTCAACGTAAAATCTTAAGCAACGATTGGCATTGTTGTAACTTAAGCAAATCCTCGAAAAAACAGACGCAAGTTCCTAAAGCGATTACAAAACTTACGGGAGTAGTCATTCAAATTCTTCAATCTTAGCAAGTTCTAAATGCTAAGCTAAATATTAATATCCACAGTGTTTCTATTTTTTTTGTTCGTTTTTATCATATTGAAGCAGTAACCACCTCAGTTCTGATGTCTACATTTATAATTCTTTTCCACGACTAAATGTTTCAGATACTAATTTCACCACTTCCTTGCCAATGGCTTCTAGTACCCCGCATTGCCTCTCAGTTAGCAAAAGAAATCTCACTACCATAAAAGTCACTGGTTCGAAACTGTGCATTATATCCTTAGTATAGTTTCCTTTCAGTTTTAAGTACTTCATTACATACAGAAATTTCTTAGCAAAAATATACTCATACAGCTAATTTGTAAATGTAAAAACTGGCTCATTTGTATATATTGGCTTGGTGCAAATGAGGAAACAGATGATTGTCTTGTCTCCGACAAACAATCATCTGTTTCGTCACCTGGATCACTTCCTGTCCGGGAAACAGACAACGAGGTTCAACGTGCAGTTGATGACTTCTTCGGGTCCCAGCCACAAGACTATCATCTGTTTCATCGCCTGGATCACTTCCTGTCCGGGAAACAGTTCACGACAGACAACGAGGTTCAGCGTGCAGTTGATTACTTCTTCGGGTCCCAGCCACAAGACTATCATCTGTTTCATCGCCTGGATCACTTCCTGTCCGGGAAACAGTTCACGACAGACAACGAGGTTCAACGTGCAGTTGATGACTTCTTCGGGTCCCAGGCACGAGAATGTTTTCGTTTTGGGATCCTGGCCTTGCTGGACAGATAGGAACTATGTGTTGATGCCGAAGAGGATTATTTTTCCTAGGTAAGCTGTACTACTTTTCCGTCCTCGCAGTCCTCGAGCGATGGTCCCTTACCGGACATTTCATTCGCGCCAAGCCAATACACTGAGAGTTAGCTTTCCTTTAGGAATACCTTCATTTTGTTGGCATAAAGTTACGGTAGTCCGCCGAAAACCAAGTCTTTCCCCCTTCTTCCACCCATCAGCAAAGGGATCTCATGGAGCGACGAGCGAGGAAAACCCTTTTGTTTTTACGCATGAGTACCTGTGACTTAACTAGGCGTCGGCCAGACTGACTACACAGAGGAGAAGCGAAGGATTACGGAGATGTGCCCTTGATTCATGACCTCTGTCAAAATAAGTTTCCTGTAGATTGCATTTAGATAATGAGTGTTGTTATAGTTTGATCTACATTTGTGTCTTCTATACATAATAAGCAAATAAAGACGTTTTTTCATATTGTGCTACAGATCGTATCGGGATACCATTATAAGAGGTGAGCTCAATGAAGTAGTTCTCTGCTTTTTCTCACAGTATGGACGACTCCGTTCTACAGTTTCATGCCTGTCAATATCGAGATGTTTTCTTTTTACCTATGTGCGTTGAGGTTACGCGCTCACACCCCTTCTACTATCTTTTTCACAACACATTTTACATATTCGGAGCGCTAACGAATTACCACATGATATTAACGTTAGGTACGACTATCCTCTGTAATCAGTAAACGTTTGCCAGTAATGGGGAAACGTGGCGACTTCAGCCAATTTGACCGCGGCCAGATAGTTGGGATCGGGAGGCCAGGTGACAGTATTTCGGAAACACTCCCACATATTTGCTGCTCCCGTACTGCTGTATCAGTAGTGTATTAAGTCTGGGTTAACCATACAGAGACATGCAGCAGAAGGTTTCACATTGGTCAGCAATGCACGTTTGATGTTAAAGGTCAGCGTCCGGTGTCATGACTGGTATCTCAGCAAAGACGTGCAAAAACGACCCAGTTCTCCCAGCAATACAACAGCGGTGCAGTTTGACCTTTTCCACGTACCCCATGCACCGCACCTTGCTTCACCTGGAGTTTCACAGCCAGAGACGAACGGGTGTCTCCATGATGACACCAAGTCATTGCAAATTACGCCTCGCATGGACCAAGGAGCATCGGCAATTGGCCCTCGACAGATGGAAGAAGGTCGTCAGGAGCGGTGTGTCCCGTTTCCTTCTGCCCCATTCTGATGACCGTGTTTGCATATGGCGTAAACAGTATGTAGTTCCATCCCCTGGTTGCACAGTTGGGGTTCAAAAGGCCGGTGAAGGTACAGCTCTGGTCAGGGGAGCTTTTTCCTGGCAAGCCCTACGCAACACAGAATTGTGAACGCTGTAGGGACTTGTTACTCGACCATCTCCATCCTTATACACTGTTGGCCACCCAAAATGCAACACCAAGAAGGAAGCATCCGATTGACTTGCAATTCGCAGCATGCATCGCCCGCAAAAGGACATGCAAACGATTAGCATCGCAGGGCATAGGCAAATCATGTGCGCCCGGCACGCCACCCAGAAGCACTATAAGAAGGGTGCACAGAAGGCGGGGTGTAAGTAGTGGAAGTGCGTTGTGCTGCCGGACCTGTGCGTGGGATGCTTCCTGATGCCTCGTCGCAGAATACGGAAGTCATTCCAGCACGTTTCGGAGTTCGACAGAGGACGAATAGTGGCTTATCGCGACAGCGGTTTATCGTACCGAGACATCGGCGCCCGTGTGGGACGACATCCAGCCACAGTGAGGCGAGTATGGATTCGGTGGGTGCAGGAAGAACGGACGGACCGACGTGAGCAATTGTCGCAGCCGCGGCACACCACCAAACGAGAGGGCCGGCATGTTCTGCGGCGGGCATTGACGGCTCGCACCGCCACAACACGAACGTTAGCGCAGGAATTTGGTCGTGTTGCGCAACAACCTGTGTCAGCACGTACCGTTCGACGTCGTCTGCAGGAGAGCGGGGACTTGTCGCATGGCGGCCATTGCTCCGGTTACCATTGACGTTACACCACCGGCGTGTGCGGCGGCAGTGGGCCGTTGAACGCTGCACCTGGGCTACGGAATGGCATGACATTGTCTTCTCCGACGATACCCGCTTCTGCCTGCAACACCACGATGGTCGGATCCGTGTGTGGCGGCACCGCGGCGAGAGACTGTATGACGCCTGCATTATGCATCGCCATACCGGTCCGTCGCCTGGCGTTATGGTTTGGTGCGCAGTTGGATGTGACACTCGCACCCCTCTGGTACGCATCGGCGGTACACTCAGCAGCCATCTCTACATCTCCGACGTTTTGGAACCTGTAGTCCTCCCTTACCTGCAGGACCTGCCAGCGGCCACGTTTCAACAGGGCAACACGCGCCCGCACGTGGCACGTATCGTGCAACAAATTCTTGACGGCCCACTAGGTGTCGCTGCTGCCGTGGCCGGCCTGTTCTCCCGATATGTCGCCCATCGAACACGTCTGGTCGCTGATCGGCAACCGAGTGGCCCGGTAAGCACCACCCGCGGCTACGCCTGATGAACTGTGGCAACGTGTGGAAGCAGTCTGGACCAACATACCCCAAGCGCACATTCAAAACCTCTTTCGTTCGATGCCGAGGCGTGTAGTGGTTATTGCCAGCCATGGGGGCCACACGAACTATTGATGTCTGCGTGTTACGCAAGTCGCATGGGCCTGTAAGCTCAATCGTTTCACCTTTGTATCTGTTGTTATGTGTCCAGTAAATCTGGCGTTGCTATCTAGTGTCCTTCTTGGTGTTGCATTTTGGGTGGTCAGCAGTGTATATAGGAAGTTTATCCGGACGGTATTGCCATCGTTTAACAGAACAAAAGACCGTTTCATCGGGTTCGAGTAACTACTGAATGGTTGGAAGAACACGACAACGATTTCGCCCAATTTCTTTTGCCCCCAAACTTTCCGAACTGTAACCCAACTGAACATCTGTGGGATATGCAAGAACGGGGTGAGAAAACTGCTGATGCTCCTCCACAGAATGAGTGTGAACTGACGGAGCTGCTGCAGTGGACATGGGTCAAGTCACGCATGGAGGATGTTCAGCAACTTGTAGAATCTATTCCTACGTAATGATATTCATCATCATCATCATTGTCAACCATTATCAATCCACTGCTGGACGAAGGTCTCCCCAAGTTTCCTCCACAACGGTCTGTCTTGTGCCAGTCTCCTCTATGTCAACAGTGCATACTTTCGAATTTCATCCACCCATCTCCCAATGATATTATTGGCATATATTCACTGCATTCCATGTAACCACTTCCTTCACGAATTTTGAAAATTTTCATTGTCCTGGAGCGGGAATCGAACCCGCCGAGATAAAGGCAGATAGCAGTGTAGTATAGGGGATAGCATTTCGGAGCCGAGAGTTGCAGGTTCGAATCCTGCCTCTGGTATAAAAATTCAGTGGAGGAATTTACTTTGTCATATGTTCTAGTTTCTTAATGATACTACTAAAACATATTTTTGTGTGCAATTAATACCCAAGTTGAGGGAAATATAGGAATACTATATATATTTCTGCGGATTATCTTTATGGCTCTCAAACTGTATGTACTCCTTCCGGTCTGTTTTGCACAAACGCCCTGCACTTTAACAGAACCTCTAACAAAATACAACGTATTCGGTAAACTGACACTTCGGTGAAATAATCTTCCGATGAAATGAACATTAAGGTGAAGTAATCCTTCGCTGAAATGTACCTTTCAATCAACTGAATCTTCGATGAAATGAACAGTTAGGTGAAGTTATCCTTTGTTGAAATGTACCTTTCGATCAAGCGAATCTTCGATGAAATGAACATTTAGGTGAAGTTATCCTTCACTGAAATGTACCTTTTAATCCAGTGAATTTTTTATGAAATGAACATTTAGGTGAAGTTATCCTTCGCTGAAATGTGCCTTTCGATCAAGTGAATCTTCGATGAAATGAACATTTAGGTGAAGTTATCCTTCGCTGAAATGTACTTTTTGATCTAGTGAATCTTCGATGAAATGAACATTTAAGTGAAGTTATCTTTCGTTGAAATGTACCTTTCGATCAAGAATATCTTCGATGGAATGAACATTTAAGTGAAGTTATCTTTCGCTGAAATGTACCTTTTGATCTAGTGAATTTTCAATGAAATGAACATTTGGGTGAAGTTATCTTTTGCCGCCCCGGTGGCGCAGTGGTCTAAGCGATGGCCTCTGATCATTCGTCCGAACGGGGTCCGGGTTCGAATCCCGGTGAGGCATGGATGTTGTGTTTGTCTTACGGCACTGGCTCTCTCCCTTCCCTGGAACCAGTGACCCTAAATTAGGGACGGGCGACTGCTTATAGCCCATTGAGTTGCTCACGGTGGTCGTTAAACCTCCAATCAAAAAAAAAAAAAAAAAAAAAAAAAAGAAGTTATCTTTCGCTGAAATATACCTTTCGATCAAGTGAATCTTCGATGAAATGAACATTTAGGTGAAGTTATCTTTCGCTGAAATGTACCTTTTGATCTAGTGAATTTTCAATGAAATGAACATTTAGGTGAAGTTATCCTTCGCTGAAATGTATCTTTTGATCTAGTGAATTTTCAACGAAATGAACATTTAGTTGAAGTTATCCTTCGCTGAAATGTACTTTTCGATCAAGTGAATCTTCGATGAAATGAACATTCAGGTAAAGTTATCCTTCGCTGAAATGTACCTTTTGATCTAGTGAATTTTCAACGAAATGAACATTTAGGTGAAGTTATCCTTCGCTGAAATGTACCTTTCGATCAAGTGAATCTTCGATGAAATGAACATTTAAGTGAAGTTATCTTTCGCTGAAATGTACCTTTTGATCTAGTGAATTTTCAATGAAATGAACATTTAGGTGAAGTTATCTTTTGTTGAAATGTACCTTTCGATCAAGTGAATCTTTGATGAAATGAATATTTAAGTGAAGTTATCCTGTTGAAATGTACCTTTCGATCAAGTGAAAACATTTAGGTGAAGTAATCCTGCTGAAATGTACCTTTCGTTCAAAGGAATCTTTGTTGAAATGAACATTTAGGTGAACTAATTCTTCGCTGAAATGTACCTTTCGATCAAGTAAATATTCGATGAAAATAACATTTAGGTAAAGTTATCCTTCACTGAAATGCCACTTTCGATCAAATGAATCTTCGATGAAATAAACATTTAGGGGAAGTAATCCTTCGTTGAAATGTACCTTTCGATCAAGTGAATCTTTGATGAAATGAATATTTAGGTGAAGTTATCCTGTTGAAATGTACCTTTCGATCAAGTGAAAACATTTAGGTGAAGTAATCCTGCTGAAATGTACCTTTCGTTCAAAGGAATCTGCGATGAAATGAACATTTAGGTGAACTAATTCTTCGCTGAAATGTACCTTTCGACCAAGTGAATCTTCGATGAAATGTACCTGTCGATCAAGTAACCGTTTAGTGAAATGAACGTTTCGATGAAGTAATCTTTCGGTGAAGGGATTTTCGGTCAAGTGACCCTTTGGTGAAGTAATCTTTGGGTAAATGAACCAGACTCTGCCCATTCAGTTGCTCCAAACAAACAAAACATTAGTGGCCCGCATCAGTCAAGAAAAATCTCGAGTATTTTTTGTCATTCGATCCACTGTTTTAAAAATAACACATAAGAGAAACCAGTTTGATGATTTTTAAACGGCTTCATACTATTGTCAGTCTGATCTGCAAGAAATCAGTTTTCACGCATCTTCAGGTAATTTCATATGAAGGCGGCGGTTAAATATTTGGGCATACGTTAAACAAAAAAATGCGTAGAAATGTTCTTAAAAATGTACTTACCCTTTGAACAACAAAAACTTCATATGCACAACACACTCCAACGACGGTGATGCCTTGTTCCTTAGAAAGAGTAGCCATGCCAACCAGTACCACACTGGCAGACAAATAAATCCATTCTATAAAACAAAATACATTGTCATTGTAAAAGAACTGCTAAAAACTAATTAATAATTTTACTGCCTCTAATTAATATTAAATTAATAAAATAAAAACAAAGAAAAAATTAAAGCAGTAGAATTTCAATGGCACATCATTTACTAATCTAATACATATCTTCTCTAAGATATCGAGTTCTAGCTATGCCAGCCATTACATACATATACATATCACTAAGCTGTTCTCTGAGATTCAGAGGTTAGCTCCACAAAGAAATGCAAACTACCGGATAATTTTTACTTACTGTTGCTGTATCAAACTTCTCTATTTACAGCGATCTTGACATACATCTCGGGCTTCACTGACATCCATCACACGCCGTACACAAATCTTCTATACTTCATACTCATAATCTTTTTCTCATGCAGATACTCCTGAATCTGATCCTCCCATGACTTCCTCGGCCTTCCTCTAAACGACAAGTATAATACGTTTCTCTCATAACGGAGGTGTTTAAACTGTTAGTGCTAGTGTCGAATATTGAACCTGTATCCATCTCTGAATAAGTCAGGAAGTTTTAAAACCACCGGCACGTACAAAATGTAACGTACTACTTGACATGATGTAGGTGACGTACTATTGAAGTCACGCGTCAGTCAAATCGACAATGAAGCAGCGATATGCCTTCTGAGGTAATTCAGTTGGGAAAGCCGCCACTCCGGATTAGAAAGACGTGGGTTCGAATCCCAGCAGCAGCAAAAAAAATGTTACAAAATGATAAATAAATATCATGTAGTTAACTCGTATTCTATTTGGAAAATATAGTGAATACAGATCATACCTTAACCAGCTGTGGAATTATCCTGGAATTTATACCGGAAGCGAGAGGATAAATAAAAGCTACACTCGCTCAAGTCTTCGCTAGACGTTTCGATGAAAGCAACATTCCTGACAATTGTAACGATGTCACGTAGACGTATCAGACAATAAGTTTCATGAGTTCCGCATAACATTTTTGACGTGAATACGTCTTCAAAATCAAACCAGTACTAGGTGGCCAGTACGAAAAGGTGTGCGTTACCAAAATGGGCATCGACTTCGGTCTAATAATTTCTATATTATCAATGCGAACCAAAGCAACCTTGTGTCATTCGATAGATAAGGGAACAAAGACTTATTAGCAACCTTGAGTTCGCGCGCCGCGATGTAGGGGGGGGCGTGGTTTTGGGGACTTTCAGCTGCGCCACGCAAACTTTAAATCAGAGTAAATCGGGACTTCGATGCGCTACGACGTCAAAATTGGTCTCAAACGCAAGCTAACGTCGAGATCTGTCGATTTAAGACATTAGATGTGAAATCGAATACAGTATTGGCTGCAAAAACTTTGGATCGCTGTTGAAAGTTTTTAAAAGTTTCACATTGTCGACATATACTCGTCGAAAAGGCAAGCAGAAATACATCGAACGTAGTCTACGTGGATGAGCAATTCGTCAACGTTCGATAAACACCGCAATGTCCGTGGTAGAACGCATGAGAAAGTATCGGGAGCGAAAGAAAATTGCTCCGGAGCAATGCGCGAGCACTTCGGCGACAGCGACGCACGAGCCTATGAACGTGAAGCATGAAAACGATTCTTCTTATGCTTCGGAACACGGAAACGACGAAATCGAAGTGGATTTCAAGAGTGTTGGAGATCGGCTAGTGAACGTTTCGAGAACACGTTCACTCGCCGATTTCTAACACTTCTCAAACAGCGACGATCTCTTCGTTCGTAGGGGGTTTGCGAGAATTGCCAAAACAAAGTTAAAGAAAGGCGACGCAGCAGATCGTCCATCTGCTAAAGACACAAGTATCAGTGCTGCCGGTGGAGTTTCCATATACAGAAACCTCAGCAGCCCAACTGACTGTCGACATGTCGTCACTATCGATGTGAGCCGCAAGATCAGAATCGAACAGCCTTCGGTTGGCGACATGTGTCTAGTCGATGTAACGGTCAACAATCAGTCAAAGTTCATTCTCGGAGTTGTCGACATTTATCCGAAAGCTTTGTTGTCTGTCATCGAATGCTGCATGTTTCGAACGCTACTTGAATACTCTGAAAGCAAAAAGAAAATCATCCCAGACTTGAAGCCTGATTTGGAAACGCCGATCATCATCACCGGCGACTTCAACGTTGATGTGTCGCGAAATCAAGCTCTCGCTCATTTCATGCGAAGCGAGTTACGTCTGAGTTACGTACCGACTGCTCCGTTTACACTCGACAATACTTGTATCGACTTAACATCCGCTAGAAACATAGATGTATTGTGTAGGCCATCTGTATCCTAATTCTCTTACCATAGACAAATTATTAATAAACTTGTAATTGACTACTCAGTTTGACTACTGAATTTCTCTTTCTTTCTTTTGCTAGACCAAAATAAATACTATGCACTAACGAGACGTATTCACGTAAAACCTTGCGGCTGTGCTCCGGCACAGCCTACCCGATTTTTTAGAAAATGGGAAACCAAAAAAGTATCATTTCTGGAACATATACCTTTCCTTTATCTTTCCACATAATCGCCGTTTTTTACGCTTTCCAACCGTAGGTTGAAGAATTGTATATATATATATATATATATATATTGTGATTGGAGGTTTAACGACCACCGTGAGCACTCAATGGGCTATGAGCAGTCGCACGTCCCTAATTTAGGGTCACTGGTTCCAGGGAAGAGAGAGAGAGCCAATGCCGTAAGACAAATGCAACATCCATGCCTCACGAAATTCGAACCCGGACCCATCTCGGACGAATGATCAGAGGCCATCGCTTAGACCACTGCGCCACTGGGGCGGCGAAGAAGCGTATATTCTCCAGCTTTGCCCGCCTGTCTGTCTGTTTGTCCGCACGATAATTCGCCTAAAAATGGTTCGACTTCGATGAAATTTTAGTATGTGGTAGGGGACAACTTGAGGACGAACCCTGTTGAAAATGGGCGAAATGGGGTCAAAGGTCAGGACATGGGAGCGGAATCCATTCCATCCGCCTTGTGCGTCATAACTTACGTAAAAATGCTTCGATTGCGACAAAACTTTATCATGTTGTTCTGGAGGTATACTGAACCGGTTCTGATGAATATCATGGAAATGGGGTCAAAGGTCAGGGCACAGGAGCGATATTTATTCCACTGCTGTTATCCTAATAACTTGACTAAAAATGCTTCTATTGCGACAAAAAATTAGTATGTTGTTCCGGAGGTATACTGAACCGGTTCTGTTTACTGTTGTCGAAATGAGTTCAAAGGTCAGAGGATAGGAGGGAGATGTATTCCACAGCCATTATCCTCATAACTTGACTAAAAATGCTTCTATTGCGACAAAACTTTGGTCTTTGCTGCTGGAAGTGCCCTTTCGAGCGCTTCAAATTTTGCTCGGTAAAAGTGCCTGTTGTTTCCGAATTTTGTGCTCCAATCATGCATAAGGGTATGTTCTATCTTTCTCACCACCTTTCCTATCCGAACTGGGTATATTTACTTGATTTTCATAGTAATATTACCTGCTGACCACGCCCTTCTGCGTTCTGAGAGGTGCGCCCTGTGTACACGTTCCAGTGCCTGCTGTTCCTTTCCTGTGCACCTCGTTCAAATAATAAGCTATCAGCAATCTTCCCAGCTACGTTTCCGCACCGGTAAGTGAATATTACAGCGATATTCCTTCATATTTCATCTCGGTGGGTTTGTTTACAATCTGGCCATCGTGACTCGCCTTGACTGTCTTCTATTCTCCATCAGCGTTCCTATACGTTGCCTTCTATGCTTGTGTTCCTGAACTTATCTCTTCCATCTTTCATTAGTGGTCCTCCGGTGACGTTATGGTCTCAGAGTTGTGACATCTTTCTTGCAGCTCTACTTGTGTCGTCATTGTTTGTCGCTCAGCCTTCGTTCACCTGTTCGTTGTGCCTTTCCAATTTGTCTTCCAAGCAGTTGTGCATTCTACCACCGCTCATGGCTTGTGCAATATCAACAGAATGTCTTCCACTACTGACACCTCCACCAGAAGTTCTGCTTCAAGATAAACTTCAACTCTCTTTGTCTGCCCCCACTACCACACATTCAACGCTTTTGCCCTCATGCCTGGATTTCCTTGTTTCTCGTCAGGATTCCATTGTTACTCTTCAGCTTCCTGAATCTTCGCCCCGAGGTAAGTCTCTACTAGCCTGTTTAACTTGAGTTGTGAAATATGTTGCCCATCCCAATACAAAACTTATTGTGTACACATCAGCTCTGCATGAACTTGTTCCTCCAGATGCCATTACACATATTGTTCGTATACCTCGCTCTGTGCTTATTTATTTTTCCTCTCCCGCTCATGTTGCACGGGTTATGTCTTCTCCCATCTTTGTTGGTGATCAAAGTCTGTTCGCCATTCTTCTCGCACAGTGCCCTATCCTTGTAAACATGTCTTTCTGATGATGTCCTCCTTGGTTTTCTTTCTCGTTGTGGACTTGTTAATGTGTGAATTCGTGCATTACCTGCCGCATTGGACGAGCAAGGAGCTCGTCTTTATCTTAGTTTCCGACGACAGGCTCTCGTCGTGTTTCCGGACGAAGCTTCGATTATTTGCTGTCCTACCACATTCCAAGTAGTCTGTGGTAGACATATTCGTGCTGTGAATGTTTATACTGCTTTTCATTGCTTCATATGTAAATCACCTACTCATCTCCGTGCTTTTTGCCTAGCTAAAGAAGCTGCATTATCACCTGTAACTCTTGGCTATTCTGCTCTCACTACGTCATCTGCCAAGCCTTTTCAGTCTGCACCTTTATTGTCTTATTCCACTGCGTGTACTTTACCCTCTGTACCAGGTGGGTTGTTCCAGCCTCCTGTGTCACATTCTTCACTCTCTGTGGCCTTGGACTTCAGCACTTCGAAAAGTTCTTCCTTACTCTCATTATACCCAGTTTCTTTCTCGTGACCGCTGCTTTCCAGTTCGGGTTCATTTATTCCATCTGTGAATACTGTTCCTCTGGCCTACCCATCTTCCACCACTGGATTTTCTCAAGACTCTTCAGTTCTTTCTCAGTTCAACAGTTTGCCGTCTCTACCTGTTCCTTTCATTGCACTGCTCTAGGACTATTCCAATTTGTTGCCTCCAGCTGGTTCCTCCACCGTTTTTCACCATGATTTTTCTACAATGCCTGGTTCCTCCACCGTTATGCACCAGGATTTTTCTACAGTGCCTCCTTCATCTTCAGCTGCTACAATCTCCACTGTGCCCCTTGTGGACACCCCGGCGTTTCTTCTGCAATCGCTCCAAGACTCGTCCCACTCTAGTGAGAGCACACCTGTGGTCTCCTCCGCCTAGTCCGGAACCCATCACCGTCGGTCCGGACTTGGCTTCGGACTAGGCGGAGTTCCTTCTCACTGCTCTTCCGACCCGTCGTTACCAGCCTGCGGTTCTTCACCCATCATCCCCACATCACTTAACGACACACCAGTACGTTCATCATTGCCCGGCTTGTCTTCTTGCACCGCCGGTTCTTCGAAACATTCTTCAACTGCTTCTTCCTCAGCTTCCTCGGACACTTCTACAGCTACGGACTCAGGTTCTGATCCTACTGAGTACTCGGATACTTCTCTGCCCCCAGACTACTCAGCATATCTTTCTGCTTCCGAGTGTCAACTTCTTCGTGCTAAGCACCCCCATGAGACTGTTCCGGCTGATATCAAGAAAGCTCTTCATTATCTCACCTTAATTAAGATTCATGTACCATTTCTTGAGAATTGTAGCTCTCGAATCACTTATAACAAAGCTCTAGACTCCTGGTGTTCTGCCAGATCGTACTTCAACCTCCTGTACAAGGCAAATAGGGACTTGCCGATGGCTCGGCGATTTGATCATCTGCGTCTGTCCTCCACGCCCTCTGTCACGCCTTCGTCGACTGCATCTGCAGCTCCGTCCGTGCCTATTTCCGTTTCCATTCAACCGTCTCCGCATTTCATTGTTGCACCACCTCCGTCCTCTGTAGTTCTACCACCTTCATCTCCGCTCGACCTGTCGTCTTCTGCTCAGCCCTCTATTTCGGCGACCTTAACAGAGGCCATTCCAAAGAAACGTGCACGTCGCTCCTCTCAGCGCACGCGGAAACGTCGTGCCAAAATCAAAATTTCTCCAGCGGCTTCTGTTGTGTCTGTACCATGTTCTCCACTTCCACCACAGTCACTTTCACAAGACTTTGCCAATGAAGATGACTTTGTTGACGCCTTCACTCTTTGGGAAGAACTACATTCGTCCGGCCTTTCCTATTAGTCTGACTTTGCTACTGCCTAGGCGTTCTATGTACTATCATTCTGGTTTTTGGATTTGTCCTACACCCATCATTTGAACTTTACGTGTATTATTCATCGTGTTTATTATCTTGTTGTATTGTGTTGCTCCTCTTCTACGAGTACGGCTTGTGTGCCCACGTTGCATTGTATCTTCCTTATCTTATGCATACTTCATGTTCTTCCTGTTATAGTGTTATAATCCCATGCTATGGCCTGTCGCTCACTATGTACTTGTTGTATTATGCTGCCCCTGTCCTATGAGTGCGGCCTGCGTGCCCATGTTTTCATGTTTCTCCTTACTCTGTGCATGCTCCATGTTATACCTGTGTATCGCCCGGTTTTGTATGTGCTGCATTGGTTTCTCGTTTTTGCTCATACTTATTCGTTTACTATAGTGAAATCACTTGTAGTATGTATGTGCCCGAATGATGTATAGTCTTGTTGTTTGCCCTGCATTCATATGTACCATTTAGTGTATAATTCATCATGCTTTCGTATTGTTTTCTTGTTCGCCCTCGTTTCTTGAGTGTGGGCTGCAAGCCCACGCGTTCTTTATGTATACTTTTTTTCCCGTGAATGCTCACGCAATTGCCTGTGACTTCTCCTTGCTATTGCCTTGATATTAGCTCCTTTTCTCAGCCCTGGTGTTATTGTACACACTCAGTATTTTTATAATACAAGTGCCGACGATTTCTATTTCGTTATCTTTAGTTCTCCCCATGTATGCCCTATGTTTATTGCCTATGATTTAATCCGAGTGTCTTATGTCCTTTGCTCATGTTTTATTCCCCTATTTTGTTGTATACTCCTAGTTGTACAATAAAAGCGATTCTGAAAGACAAAACTTTAGTATATTGCTCCCGAGGTATACCGAACCAATTCTGTTTAACATGATCGAAATGAGTTCAAAGGTCAGGGCACAGGACCGAGATTTATTCCACAGCCATTATCCTCATAACTTGAGTAATAATTGAGTACAAATGCTTCTATTGCGACAAAACTTTATTATGTTGTTCCGGAGGTACACTGAACCGGTTCTGTTGAATACCATCGAAATGGGGTCAAAGGTCTAAGCACAGGAGCGAGATTTATTCCACTGCTATTATCCTCATAACTTGAGTAAAAATGCTTCTATTGCGACAAAACTTTAGTATGTTGTTCCGGGGGCATACTGAACGAATCAACAGTCAGGCTATGGAGAAGGGTTTTTCTGCGTGCGATTTCTGGTATGTTGGAAAGCGTATCATAATCAAAGCATTGCATGATTTTATTTACTTGTATTAAACAGTTGTCGGTGCGAGAAACCAATTTTTTTAATACCTAGTGTTGGAACTTAGCAGAGGCAGACCAGCCGCTGGCGATTATTTGTTTTTAGTTGGTGACGCAAGAATCGCGATTGCCGTGTGTTGATGGTTTTGGTTCTGGTTGAGCCTCAATGAGCTAGAAGGGGACGAAGTGCTACCATAGACAGATGCGTAATTGCGAATTGAGAACTAATTGACTCGAGTACTCTTTATCCGATCTACAAAATTCGAATTGAATTCTTAATATCACAGCAAGTTCAGTTTGCACGTGATCACATTGAGATGTCAATAGCTGTATTATCATCATCATCATCATTGTCAACCATTATCAATCCACTGCTGGACGAAGGTCTCCCCAAGTTTCCTCCACAACGGTCTGTCTTGTGCCAGTCTCCTCCATGTCACTCCCGCATATTTACGAATTTCATCCACCCATCTCCCATGTGGTCTTTTTCTGGGTCTTTTCCTGTCCCTTGGAATCCAATCTAAAATTTCGGCTGTCCATCGATGGTCTGTTCTTCTGGCAGTATGTCCAGCCCATTGCCATTTCAGGGATTTAACTCTGATCATGATGTCTTCCACTCTTGTCATTTTTCGGATCCACGTGTTCCTCTTCTTATCTCTCCTGGTTACACCAAGCATGCACCTCTCTATGCTGCTTTGAGTTGTCTGCAGCCTTTGTATGTCTCTTTTAGTTAAGGTCCACGTCTCTGCACCATACGTAAGCACTGGAAGGATGCATTGATCAAACACTTTTCTTTTAAGACATAATGGCATATTGCTCTTGAAAATTATGCTGTTTCTTCCAAAAGCTCTCCAGGCAAGTTTTGTACGCCGATTAATTTCTTCATCAATGTGACCCTCACTTGATATCTGCTGTCCAAGATAAACATACGTATCTGTTATCTCCAGTTTTTCTCCATCAATCGATAAATCTTCATTTCTTGTAAAAGCATTGAACATCACTTTTGTCTTCTGAAAGTTCAATTTTAATCCCACTTCTTTACTCTTGTCAGCAAGTTCCTGGATCATACTCTGCAGCTCTGATGGGGTAGTTGCAAAAATGACTACGTCATCAGCAAAACGAAGGTGGGTTAGATAATCTCCATTAATCTTTATCCCTTTATTTTCCCAGTTCAGTGATTGAAAAACGGTTGTTAAACACCAAAACAGAACGAACCTAGTAAATAATTCCGTTTATTGGCATAAAGAGGCAAAGAAATACATTTCCCACAAGCTTTCGCCCCCTTCAGATATCTTCGTCAGGCGGATAATATGCTATAAGGAGAGAATAGAATCAAATGGCAATTCATGTTATAAGCTAAATATGAGCTAATTCATGAGCTCGTTAACGTGCATGTTAACGAGCTCCTGCTCTTTTGTATGATATGTTCCTTTACTTTGTTTACAATTAGTTTGAATTGCCATTTGATTCTATTCTCTCCTTATAGCATATTATCCGCCTGATGAAGCCATCCGAAGGCGGTGAAATATTGCAGGAAAAGTATTTCATTGACTCTTTATGCAAATAAATGGAATTATTTACTAGATTTATCGCAATGTAAAGGTGATCGCGTGCAAATTTAAAAACATTGGATTAACAATTACTCGAGTACTATTTATCCGATCGACGAAATTCGAATTGAATTCTTAATACCACGGCAATTTGCGTTTGTATATCCATTTAATTTAGCACAATTCGAATATTAATCTGCACGCTTCAGTTATTTTTTACTTTTTTAATTTAACTAACTTTCCGAGTTTAGTGCTGATTATATTAAACACTTTGCAAAATATCGATCTATCTAACCACTGTAACCTACAATAAAAAAAATGAAATCTTGCGATGTCGAAGTGAGCAAAATTGCATCTAAAAACAGATGTCGCCCCAACAGCACATTGTCGATAATTTAGATGGTTCCGATTTGTAATGCCAGATGTCGCATTATTTTGTAAGAAAAGGCTTCGGTATGAGGTTTCAAACTAACCTCCGAATAAGACAGTCCAAAACAAGCCGTGAGCGGACTAACATGTGTGCCGGAGAAAAAGTAATTTAACGCGAAAAATCAAAGCAAAAGTTATTTATTAATGTAAGTTTATACGAAAAAACTGGAGTACAGGTAAAATTGTTAAACAACAAATATTTAGCACATAATGTTTATTTAACAAGAGGTCTTTTGCAAAACGTAAATAAATAGCATATGATTTTCAGTTCTAACATGAATGAGTTGTTGCTATATAAATGTTTACTATATTTCCTTACAAAAGAGCTGGCGGGCGTCGATTTGATTTGTTTTCAATCTGCTTCAATTAAACATTTTACCGTCTTAGGACGGGAAATATCCCCTATACATTAATGTTTATTTAAAGTTTAAAAACAACCGTCCTAGGACGGGCTATAGGCTAGTTGAATAAGGAGTTTGTGATTTTTTTGTGTTAATGTTTCTGTGGGTGTCAGTGTCTTCGTGTGTATGTTTGTTTGTGCGTATAAATAAATTAGAAATATCATTCTCGTCGCCTCTTATTTGTTGGAGTGACCATTAAAAAAGGTACAAATACAGGGTGATTGTAAACTCCTTTAACAAAACAAGAGGGATGATATTACACATAAAGACGAACAATATTTGCAATAGAACCTAGGGCCGCATTCCACTCCTAGTGCCAGAAAAGAGAACGTTCGAAAAACATCCAGCACGCACATGGAGTTCCAACCAGTGCATGAGAAGCACAAGATGCAAATCAGGCGCGCTGAACACGTGAGTATAGACTATGAGGAGCAAACATTTCAAAATGCAGCTGAACCTGTTCAGCGATATTACCGTGCGAACATCACATGAGAATTGATGTATACGTCTGACCGGCGCAGCGTACCGCGTGTTCCTGGAGCAAATGCTTCCCGATCTGTTGCAGGATGTTCCGCTCACCACACGGAGGGACATGTTGTTTATGCATGATGGTGCCTCAGCACACTTTGCCACCGAGGTCCGATACTTCCTAAATGCAACATATCCCCGGGCGGTAGATTGGACGCGGTGTACCTGTGGCTTGGCCTCCACGCTCCCCGGATCTTAATCCACTGGAGTTCTTCTTCTGGGAGGCACATGAAAACATTGGTGTACGAGACACCTGTGGACTCCCTGGAAGATCTCGTCGCGCGAATCGCTGTTGATGTGGACAAAATCAACACCACACCGGGAGTCTACGAGAGGGTGCGACAGTCCGTCATTCGCCGGTGTGGGCTGTGCAATGACGCCCTTGGACGCCAGTTTAAGCAACTCCTTTGAGTCTTTCTCGGAATTGTGCAACTCATAAATTAGGTATGTCTCTTTGTTTTCACTGGTGAAGGCTCAACGCGGATATGTAATTTAATTCTTTTCTGGCACTAGGAGTGAAAAGCGGCCCTAGGTTCCCTTGCAAATATTGTTCGTCTTGATGTGTAATATCACCCCTCTTTTTTGTTGAAGGAGTTTACAATCACCCTGTATTTATTTGCAAATAGATATTCCAAGCAATGAGAAAGTGAAATAAGCTTGAGAAAGCGAATAAAACGGTGTCACTAGAAGGAAAAATTATTAACAGGAAATTGAAGTTTTAATCTTTCACTCATATAGCCTGAAACGCCCATGACTTCGTAACACGTGTGTTAAAAAGAAAAACAAATCGCTACGTCGTTTTCTGATGCAGGTCAGTGATTTTTTACTGATTCATCTTTTGCATATACAGTTTCATAATATGGATATGCCACAAATACATTTTTATCTCTTTAGGAAAGTCCTAACAGGTATGTACAGTACAAATTTGGAGAAATAATTTCAGATACATTGTAAAACTGTACTTGAAGAGATGCTCCCGTTCAACAATTTTAAACCTGTATTCATTCTTGTACGGTGACAAAAAGGCAGGGAAAGTTCCTTGTTTGCGTACTCCGTATGTAAGAAGATAATAAATATTTATGTGTAAGAAAATAATAAATATTTATGTTTAGATGCAAATGTAAGCCGTTATTGCCTACGTGACTGAGTAAAAATCGAGAGTTCAGGATAAGTGTTCCATTCAAGATAAATCGGCGATCTGGTAAACAGTTCTCTGCCCGGATTACAGTTGTTTCCAAACGCATAGTTAGAACATTTATACTGTACTTCATTATGCAAGCGAAATCTTGGCACAAAATCCTGCATTATTCTTGATAAATACTCTTGTTTCGGCCCTCAGTTTTACTTTAATCTTTTCTCTCCTGTTATTATTTGAGCCGAAAAAAAGAATGAAGTCCGCACTCATCATCCACTTGTCCTAATCTAAGCTAATCTCGTGAGCTCTTTGCACTTCAAGATATGTGGTTACGACAGAAACATCAAAGTCAGTCCCTTGATTAATGATAGCACTGAAAACTCCACGAAAAACTCCTCCCGAATAAATAATTAACGCTCTTCCAGCATAGTCTCAAAATTTCCAATAAACTTGGCTTCCTCGTGGACATTAAGCTTTGGTCAACAACATTAAACGCAGATTTTATACCTTTCCGGCACTCCAAGGAAGTCACTGTGAGAAAGAAGTCTTTTGCGAATTGGTTCCGCTAATGATAGGAAGAAAAAGCTTCTCCGCTTTGAAACTCTGATGCATCGGGGTCAAGGCGAAAATCATGCCACTGCTTAAAATAGTTTGCAAAAGTGGAAGAAAAAGCTTTATTCTATGAGCATCGTATTTTACTTTCAAACTGTATTACTACAGGTCTACAAGTGAAATGCATATTGAGTTTTGTTCAGATTCATAGTCTTACGTTACATATTCTCTGCCATACGGGCATTTTAATTTTTTTCCGTGCTCCATTTTTAGACGAGTGAACACTGATCATTAAATTTAGCAAGGATAGCGTGACGCTGGAACTTGCATTTTAAAATACGGCAAAATGCTCTAAAAAGACTCCATGTATCTTCATAAGGTAATGCATGCTTAATTACTGGGAAGTCGTGAGTAACTTTAATAACGTAAAAAATGCTTTTTGAGTATTGTGACGGCTTTCGTAACAACAATGGCGATTGAATTTCGTTTTCCGTATTCGCACTGATTGTTTCAAGTTTGGGTAACGTTTTGACGAAATATTTATTGTCCAATTTGCGATCATTTTGATCGACAGTGGATCCAGATGTCTGATATCCCGTTGGACTTTTTCCCACAAATGCTGTATTGGATCAAAATCTGGTTACTGGGGTGGCCGCTGAACAGCGAAATCGCCATCAGGTTCCGAAAATCAATACGTGAAAATACGGGCATTTTTGGCAAAATACATTGTACTGTTGGAAATGCCAGAGTGATTCAGTCGGGACTTTAGCCAAAAAAAATGTGATATGATTTCAAAAGGAGAAAACATTTCAAGCTGAAATTTGAAGATTTGAAGACGAAGTGCCTTACCTTTTCACAATCACATCGATATCAGATTTGTTGAAGATGCCCGTCATTTGCATCCAAACAGAGATCAAGTCGTCGCTGCATATTGTCTAATGTACGCCTCAGCATGTTGGTATTTATTACTTCAATTTCCGGTGTGATTGATTTTCAGCTGCCGAATAGTCTTAGGCGTATTGCTGTATACAGTACCTTTTAGATAATCCCATAAGAAGTAATCGAGTGGAGTTAAATCTGAAGAACTGGGCGGCCACAAAAAAATTTTGAAGATAACCCGATCGCCGAAGAAACTTCGAATCTCAGCCATGCTGGCATTGGAAGCGTGACAAGTTGCACTATCCTGTTGGAAGAAGCCATTTTGCAGTTAAATATCATCCAGTTGGTTCGTGAACTGCGTGAAAATATTGAGATACACTACTTCTGTGTTGACAGTCTGTTCAAAGAAAATGGGACCATTTATCTAGTTCCGTGAAATACCTACCATGCGCCAATCATTATGGGATGCATTCTTTCCTCGTCAATGACATGTACCATGCACCAATCATTATGGAATGCATTCTTTTCCTCGTGAATGACATATACCATGCACCAATCATTATGGAATGCATTCTATCCTCGTAAAGGACATGTGCCATGCGCCAATCATTATGGGATGCATTCTGTCCTCGTGAATGACATGTACCATGAACCAATCAATATGGGATGCATTCTTTCCTCGTGAATGACATGCACCATGAACCAATCATTATGGGATGCATTCTTTCCTCGTAAATGACATGTACCATGCACCAATCATTATGGGATGCATTCTTTCTTCGTGAATGACACGTACCATGCGCCAATCATTATGGGATGCACTCTTTCCTCGTGAATGACATGTACCATGCACGAATCATTATGGAATGCATTATTTCCTCGTGAATGACATGTACCATGAACCAATCATTATGGGATGCATTCTTTCTTCGTGAATGACACGTACCATGCGCCAATCATTATAGGATGCATTCTTTCTTCGTGAATGACATGTACCATGCACGAATCACTATGGGATACATTCTTTCCTCGTGAATGACATGTACCATGAACCAATCATTATGGGATGCATTCTTTCCTCGTAAATGACATATACCATGCACCAATCATTATGGGATGCATTCTATCCTCGTAAAGGACATGTGCCATGCGCCAATCATTATGGGATGCATTCTTTCCTCGTGAATGACATGTACCATGCACCAATCATTATGGAATGCATTCTTTCCTCGTGAATGACATGTACCATGAACCAATCATTATGGGATGCATTCTTTCTTCGTGAATGACACGTAACATGTGCCAATCATTATGGGATGCACTCTTTCCTCGTGAATGACATGTACCATGCACGAATCATTATGGGATGCATTCTTTCCTCGTGAATGACATGGGGATTCTCACTTGCCCATACCTGTGCATTCTATGATTTCACATAGCCTGAAAGGCGAAACAAGACATTCTCCGTGAACCACGTAATGTCTAACACGCCTGCATTTTGACTGACAAATTCCTTAAACCACATGCAGTAATGCATTTGCTTCGGCATGCCAATTGGTTGTAACAGCTGCTGAACAACTGTAACACGATATGGCTTAAGTGTACCCATTTTTACAACCCTCCGGCTGGTGTAATATGACAGTCCTGTTTCTTGCAACAGACTGCGTAACGATTTCTTTGGACACTGTAATAACCTCTCTTTCACACACGGCACACTGTTTTCTGACATTGTGGGTCGCCCTCCTGAATGCGTATTAAAAAGGCGTCCTGTCGTCTCAAGTTTCTTCGCGAGATTTGAAATCGTTGACTTCGTAGGTAGTTGCCGACCAGGAAATTTCTTCTTAAACTCTGTAACGTGCCTGCGCCGCAGGACGCACATCAGATAAAGGCAGATAGCAATGAGAGCATATGTCCGTCAGTTGGGAGAGCTCCTTACTCCGAAGTGAGCAGACTCCTTGAAAGAACTCTTTCTGACACTCCTTGAAAGAGTTCGATGCCCGGCGTGGACAAACCTTTGTTTTCACATTTGAGCCCGAACTTCAAGGATGACCTGGCCTTTAAGTTTCTTGCAATGGTGTGATGTTCTTTCCACACCGAGAGACAGGAAAAATGAGAATCCCTTCTTTAGTGCTTCGAAAAAAATAAATGTGTGTGATGTTACGTTCCACAAACCAAATTGTCTGGGAGTTCTCAAATACACGTTCTTCATCGGATGACTACCTACAGCAAACACATAGTCCCGGCTGACCCGTGGCCATGCCCCCGGCCCTCTTTCGGGGACCGGGGAGATGTGACGTGCCTGCGCCGAAGGACGCACATGAGATACAGGCAGATAGCAATGAAAAAGAGAGCACATGTCCGCGTAGCTCAGTTGGGAGAGCGACTTACTTCGGAGTGAGGGGGACCCGGCTTCGATGCCCGGCGTTGACAAGTCTGTGTTTTCACAACTCTTTCTGACACTCCTTGAAAGAGTCGGCATTCCAATAACTTCGAACGATAAACACACGCTCAGCTATCGTGAACAGCATCGTGCCCGACGCTAGCCGACGGACAAATATAATGGCACGAATCCGTTCCCACCAGACGCCGTGTATTGTGGCGCCATCTGGGCATGCGAGCCAAACGGCGTAGATATGGATGCGAATGCCGGCACGTACGGCACTTCGTTTTCCAATTTTAGCTTGAAATATTTTCCCTTTTCAAAATTATAGCGGTTTTTTGGTTAAAGTCCCGAGTGAATCACTCTGTGGAATGTAGCCAAAGTTTGAATAACATAACGAGGAAACATGTTCAAATACGCATTGGCATTCAGACTATAGTGGAGGAACCTAAAAAGTCTTCCATGAAAACGTGGCACACATCAAGATGGATTCCAGTCTCCAAATCTCCCCCGTCATCGACATAACACAGTTTAAAGGTAATTCTTCAGAGCTCATGATCCTTTTCAAATCACTCAGGTCCACCTTTGGATCTCCAGAGCTCAATAGATACATTTGTCTTCTTTGCTGTAGAGATGAATGGTGAAAAGAAAGTCCTCGAGCTGTTGTAACGGGGCTTGTACAATATGCTTGTACAACAGCGCAGTTTGGGAAATGTTTTTTAACATTACCTCTGATTTAAATCCAACATTATTTAATCCTGAAATTCTGTGTCGCTCAGAATACCATAACGCCCGAAACTGTAGATTGATACTTTTCGTAATTCTATTCCCCCGCTTTCTACAGGATAATAAAAAAAGATTAGTGCTGGGTCACCACATGAAACTTCTGATCTGTAGACTTGACATGGATTTACCTTTAGACTTTTCCCGGGGGCAATCACTGCATCAGTAAACCATATCGCCTAAGGAGAAACCAGCTCCTCCTCCTTCATTTATTTGTTTAGTGACAACAACGGTGACTGAGAGTGACTGCGTCTAATACGATAGACACTGCATAAATTCGAAGAACAGGTGAGGGTAAAAATCCAACTTACGCTGGACAGGCGTTTCGGGCTGCCGTGGTCGTCTGCATGTACGGGCACTGTAGACATTATATAATTTATTCTCTAGTGTATCTCTGCCAGTACTAACCTAGGTATCTCCCTTTGATTACACTGTTAAACATTTTGGGATAGGTTGCACCAAAAAATGGTGCTACACCAGCTGTACCACTTTTTTAGAAAAGATACACCATTTTGTGGCGTAAAATAAGCCCAACAACATGGTGTAACCTTCGTGAAACCTTTCGCCATAACGTGGTGAAAAGTTCAACCACGCTGTTCAGTTCTGTTTATAAAACACGACGGTGTATCTTTTCTCAGAAAGTAGTGCTGCTGGAGTAGCACCACTTTTTGGTACAACCTACCACAAAATTTTTAACAGTGTATAGACCCTACCAGCAGTTTTTGACCGCAGGTTACGAGCTCGGTACCGGGTTTTGCTGAATCAGCCACACTGTGGATATACTCTTACTGTTGCTACTGTTCCACATTCCATAAGTTGATTAGTTTTTGCTGATAATAGCACCATTTCTCCCAGCACCTATTATTATCCCACGCTCAGGGTCCTTTAGATTGCGCCCGGTTCGTATTAAACCTTCAGTAACTTAATATAGTTTTCAAAATCTGCATTACCAATAAGTGAAATAATAACAAACTTACAAGACTACATCTATGGTGAAAAAAAGCGAACTTGTATCTTACCAACAAGATATCTAAAAATGTAAAATCGCCGAGACGTCTCTTTGCAAAATCGTCGTGAGAATAGGAATTTCTCAAAATAAACATCTTTGTGTTATCCGGTAGCGAGCTCGTGACCTACAAACTGTTGGTAGATTCCATAGGTCAAAGAGGGATAGCTAGGTTAGACTTTAGGTACGGTGGAACGACGTGTGTATGCTTTGATAAGATAAGAACGATGTACATGCAATGGACAAAACGTTAGAGATATCTACCTAATAGCGTGTTTGTCCTCTTCGAGCGTCAATAATAGCCTGTACATGCCGAAACAGCAGCTCCGCCAGATGCCGTAGGGGTTTTCATAGGTTTCAAAACCATGCCTATCGCAGCATTGTCCGCAACTCTGCCCGAGACATCAGTCCAGATTCCATGGATCTCATGTTCAGCCTCCCACAGGGTTTAAGTCCGGAAAAACCTTGGGGGCCACAGGAGGATTCCAAACTAAGGTGAGTGTTCCCGGAGCCATGCTTGGGTGGTTCCTGTCCGGTGAGGTGGCGCATTGTCTTGTAAAACAGGCCATCGGCTGTAGTATGCGCGAAGGCCATAAAAGCGTGTAGGTGATCATTCAGCACATGCTTGTAGCGCGCGGCCATTAAGCACCAACACAGACACACTTAGGACCAAATGTGTCCCACGAGAAGGCTCCCTAAATCATCACAGAGCCACCACCGTCTTGAACAGAGCCGATCTGGGACGACGGGGCCCTGACCTCATGTTGTCAACTCTACACTTTCACACTCCCGTCAGCTTGGTACAGCTGAAACCCGGATTTGTTTGACCACACGACTCAGTGCCATTCTACAGAGGACCAGTTTTTATGTTCCCGGCACCAGGCGTGGCGTAATGTCTGACGACGAGCAGTCAACAGAGGCACCCCTGTAGAGCATCGGCTCCAGCAACCCAGGGCATGCAGCATGTGCCGTTCCTTTCTCTCGTTGACGCTGCTTAGGCCGCCAACATTTAACCTGGATGGTATTTACTCCGCCATTGTCAAGTGATCGATCTGTAAGAGTCTGGATAGTCTACGTCTCCCGGAGTCGTCAATGGCATGGGGTCGGTCATCTCTTGCACTCTGTGTGATGGTAAGTCCGTCGATGGTATACTCGCTGTACACTCCTGATACGGTTGCCCTCGCGATATACTGACCCACTTGTCTTGCGCCAACAATGCGTTCACGATCAAAGTCACTCAGATGACCTGTGACGTACTACAGAGGTGAAAACATGTGTCAAGACGGCAAATCTACAGAGAGGCAACAGCGTAGCTCAGTTGGGATAGCGACCTACTCCGGAGTCTACAGAGAGGTCCGCGTAGCTCAGTTGGGATAGCGACCTACTCCGGAGTGAGGGGACACGGAATCGGTGTCTGTCGCGGACAACCTTGTGCTTTCATATTGGCGCCCGATTGTGGAAAATGGATCCACTGGCCGTTGGGTTCTTCAAAAAATGTGTGATGTTTGTTCCACACATTGTTTGAAATTAATGAAAAATTCTTACTTTTCTTCAAAAAAAAAAATAATAAGAGGGAGATGATGTGACGCACTGCAGAGGTGAAAACATGTGTCAAGACGGCAAATCTGCAGAGAGACATTCTGTCCGCGTAGCTCAGTTGGGAGAGCGACTTACTCCGGAGTGAAGGGACACGTGTTCGATGTCCGTCGCGGACAAACTTGTGTTTTCACACACCACGTTTACCCATGTTCGTCGATGGCGATACGCTGTTGAGAATTCCTTCCTGCTGTCCGCCTACTTATTGCCTGAATTCGGTTTTGGTGTGTTTGTTCCACTTTACGTGGGTGGGATGCCCATGCCAACTGCCCATGACCCGTATCTCTGATGTTTTGTCTACTAAGGGTATGTAACGTGTGAAGCGAGCAATGTTAAGTGTGGGTAGATAAATGCAGCCTTACGCTGTTCTATGAAGGCTAGATATATACATATTAGATGAAAGTAGTACTGAGATGGATACACTTTGAGCCTAGCGTTTCGTTGGTTCAGTTTGTTGTATTTGTTGAAGCACAGTGCTGCTGCTGATTATCATTGATAAGTTATCCGTGTGATGTGCCTTGAAGATCCAAATAAGGGCATCTATTCGTAAGTACTAAAATACTATTCCCTTCTGGCCGTTAGAAAGCCTAATAATCCTCGTTGTATAACTAAGGATTTTGTGCTAGTAACCCGGAACATAGCATTATGAAGCTTTAGTGTTACAAGAACAACCGATAGTACAAAAAATAATGTTATAAGGGGATACTTTAATTTCGAAAACATTACAGAGTCTTCTCCTTGTAAATACATTGTGTGAATAAGCATTTTACGAAATCCGCATCAGCAACACAGGTGAAAAAGTAATCGAGGTAGTTGCCTTTGATGCACTATCTTGATAAGAAGAATCACACACAATACAAATTCAAATTCATCGGCTGAATTTAAAGATTTTATTGTATATAGTTTGAGGTATAAGAACTTTCAGGTTTCCCATCGTCAGATACATAAACGCAAGAAGAAAGGGAATACTTTTAAATAGAATATGTTACGTGACATTTCTGCACGAATTTAAATCTCCTAATTACAACGTAGGTAACAATGGAAAGCTTGTGGGCTTACCTTTTCGAGAAAAAATATTAATAATACGTTTTTAGGATTTACCTTTCTAATAGGAGACATAATATTGAGTTTCTACTCCAGGTTCTTCAACAGTTTCCGAATGAATAAGGTGCTCTCTTAACACATTCTCCTTTCCTTATTGAGCATGCGACGTATGTACTACAGAAGTGAAGCACATGTCTAGAAAGCAAAGTTGCACCGATAAAGTCCGTCGGTGAAGTTTAATTGGGAATGCATTCCACTCCGGAGCAAAAAGGTGCAAGTTCGATCTCCGTCACCAGAAAATCTGTGTTATCACGTTGGCACCCGATCGTAGAAATGGATGCATTTGTCTTGGGGTTCTACGAAAAATGTGTGTTGTTTGTTTCACATATCATCTGTAATTAATCAGAATTCGTGCTCCTTCAGCGAGATACTTCATGCATGGCTTGCCAGCTGACCAGGAAACTAGGGATTCCGTCCCAGCCATTTCTCAAGAGAAGGGGGGGGATGATATATGTGACGTACTACAGAGGTGAACCGCATGTCAAGTCAAGACGGCAAAGTTGCCGCGATAAATCCCGTCGGGGAAGTTTAATTGGGAATGCATTCCACTCCGGAGCAGAAGGATGCGATTTCGATTGCTGCCACTGGCAAATCTGGGATTTCATAAGAACTTTTCATCAATCCATTGGCCATAGAATAATAGACGGAATCGCTCATCTTGTATTTAGAGATATCGTTTAGTCGAAAGGAAAAAAAATAAACAGACGTTCACGAACAAGCACAATATGAGTCGTCACCTAATTTCGAACCCAGACCATCAGTGTCACATGATAATAAGTTTCAGAAAATTGTTTATCCACTTTTTTTATTTTACTTCAATAAGTACAAAAGGACAGATAATGTTAATCATCCATAAACCCAAAATCACACAATTTTAAACGGTTTTCTAATTTTTAATTACTACATGATTTATCAGGATAGAAAAGTTTAAACTTTCGTTCGCATCTACAGGTAATTCATAGTTTTATTCACGAAACAAGCCAATACTTTAATTTAGCCTCATGCAATACGGCGAGTTTTAGAGAAATCTCATTTTTTCGAATCATACTAGTGCCTTCGCCTCTATTGAGGAAACAAATAGCGCTTTCGGTGATATCTCTTGATTATCATCCGATGTCCAACATGATTTTAAGCCATGTAACATAAATATAAATATCTTATTGTTCTTGTGTTATCTATTTAATTGTTATATAGTATTGATACAAATGTCCTATTAATTTAATTGTGCGAAAGTACGAAATATAGGCAATTGGGAACTGAATTAGTAAACTACTAAACACCATGAGACCATCATGTGGACTGCCAAGAAGATTGATTATCCTAAATAGAGCTCTCAAGTCCTGAGAACAATGAACAATGCAAAGCAATTCCTTCCCAGCTGTGTTAAACGTATGTATGACAGAGATTCCTTCATATAAACGAGTAAACAGAGAGTGATTATTTATTACACTCACACATGCCACCCCGTTAGTTGAGCGTCTGTTTTTTTCTTGGGGAGGGGGTGAGCAACCCGGCGGGCTATAAGCAGTCACCTATCCCCAAATTAGGGCCACTGGTTTCACGGAAAGGAGAGAGACAGAGGCGTAAAACAAGACACCACATCCATGCTTCACCAGGATTCGAACCCTGACTGATCTCGGAAGAATGGTCAGAAACCAAGGCTCGTATCTGAACCACTCGGGGTAGCAGATCAGAGGTATAGGTTTTTCTAATCGCGGGTGATGCATGTATGTAGTAAGTTTTTTTTCAAGGCCCTGACTCTCTTCCATTCCAGGAACCAGCGGCCCTAAATTAGGCTGAGGCCATTGCTTATATCCCTTGGTGTTGCTCATGGTGGTCATTAAACGAACATATTCACCAAATTCAGATTTCGCTTTGCTGATGTTAATAAGAAGGACTTGCTTCACAGCATGCCCTAGGAAGCCGAAACTGTTGATTTGCGGATGTATAAGTTCAGTTCAAAGATTACAGTTTAAAAAATATAGAGAGAGTACGTAGGTCATTTCAAAAGTGTTTCACACTTCGTAGGCGCTGCCCTTAGGATGGTGGAATCGCTGCAATCGTTGCGACAGTTGTGAGTCAGACTTCAGTATATAAAGTTGTGTCTACGTTTACTGACTAATTTCCTCCTGTTCCGAAAACTTCTGAGTCAGGTCAGATCTCGCGTACCGATCAGCGATCCTACATAAAAAAAGTGTACATTTGCGAAGAAAATCCCCCACTGAAATTTATAAAGTTTTGTGTAAAGTTTCTGGGGTTAGTGTAGTGGATAGTAGCACAGTGTCACGGTAGGCTTCTCGTTTCCCCAAGGACGGGAAACATCGAAGACGACCCAAGAAGCTGAAGGCCATCAGATGCAACTGACGACACTTCTGGGGTTATCGTCAACAACAGTTAGATCGACGGAAAACATATGAAGAGATTGCATATAAAACAAAAGAGTCTACCGCTTCGGTTTCAAAATTCTGACTGAAAATGTACAGAAGAGAAAACTGGCTGCGAAATGGATTTCGCATAATCTGACTGAAGAGCAGAAAGCAGTTCGCAAAAGGGATTGCAGAAGAATTGCTTCAGCGGCACAAGACAGAAGGCGAGCCGTTTTGGGACAGAATCGTTGCAGAAGAATTGCTTCAGCTGCACAAGACAGAAGGCGAGCTGTTTTGGGACAGAATCGTTGCAGAAGAATTGCTTCAGCGGCACAAGACAGAAAGCGAGCAGGTTTGGGACAGAATCGTTGCAGAAGAATTGCTTCAGCGGCAAAAAACAGAAGGCAAGCAGTTTTGGGACAGAATCGTTGCAGAAGAATTGCTTCAGCGGCAAAAGACAGAAGGCGAGCAGTTTTGGGACAGAATCGTTGCAGAAGAATTGCTTCAGCGGCACAAGACAGAAGGCGAGCAGTTTTGGGACAGAATCGTTGCTATAGATGAAACCTGGATACGAGATTTTGAACCAGAACTGAAATCTTAGTCCGCTCAGTGGAAACACTCAGAATCACCTCGCCAGAAAAAAATTCCCCGCCAACAATAGAAGGTTAAACTGATGACGATTATGGCTTATGACAAGGTTGGAGTTATTGCAACAGACAGAGTGTCTCTGGTACAACTGTAACAGCGGAATACAGGCGTTGATGCCAAAGATTTCCCGACATTCTCGACGTTGGTGTCATTTTGCACGATAACATGATGTCGCCTGTTGTCCGTACAGTAAGAGACATTCTAGAAAAGTATGGATGGGATTTTGCTTCTCCACGCGTCATACAGTCCTGACATGAGCCCACCAGATTATGACTTGTTCCCAAAACTGAAGAAGCCACTCCGAGGGAAACGATTTAGAGTGTTTCTAATGAGGTGACCTCAGTAATCCGACGCTTCAATAATGGAGGTGTCCTGACTGGAATACAAGACCTGCCTAAACGTTGGGCTGCTGTGATAAAGAGACATGGAGATTATTTCGAAGGTCTGTAAAGATATGTTCTGAAATAAATTAGTTTAATAAGAAATAACCCAGAGTGTGCAAAACTTTCGAAATCACCCTCGTATATGCGAAAACATTCGTACGCGTTAGGATTAGAGTTGAACTCGACAGTATTTCAACCAATGCAAAAAACAGTTGAAGATAACAATTTCTTCAGTTCTGGACGCCCGTAAACAAAGAGGAACGGCGAGCTTAAAACTCCAGCACATACCTTAATGAGATATAAAAGCTTGCACAGTCACAAAATTTCTTAAGGTAGGAAATCTTATGATTACACGAATTAATTTAGCTGAAAACTCACGTGTAAGCGAAATTTGTTCACGGCTGCAGCTGGAGTACTCGACAGAATGTTTATTTGTGACTTCTCACTGTTAAGAGTGTGACGTAACTAATGAATTTTTTTAATTATTTTAGCAGATTGATGTATGCTTCCTTCTTACTTTCCTCTTTTCTCTATTGTTAACATTAATCTTAAAATACCAATGGTTCAACGAAGTTAGAGTAAGAAAACAAAATTAAAAACACAAGTAGCTGGTAATTCCAAGAAATGAATCAGCAACATTGTTTCTACGATAGCACAAGCGAAATTATGCAACTACGTGCATTTTTTCCAGGAATCTACGTGGAGTAGAAATAATATTAAATAATGTTATGAAAATACCCTTATATTTTAACAGATATGTTATCAGTACTTTCTTATTAGTTCCAATATAAGTTTCAAGACATAATTCTGTGCTGCATTGATGGGCGGAGAAACAAAAATATTCTAAAAACTGTATGTTAAAATATGATCCGTAAAGATCCATCTAAAGAGTTTTAAAATTAAATACGCAAGTATGTGTGTGTGTGCGAAAAGAGAGAGGAAGAAGAGAGAGAGAGAGACAGAGAGAGCGACAGAGAGAGCGACAGAGGGAGAGACAGAGAGAAAAAGAGAGACGTAGAGAGACAGAGAGAAACGGAGAGAGACAGAGAGTGACAGAGAGAGAGAGAGAGTGTGTGAGTAAGTATTAAAAACTTCGTGCGAATTAATCATAAAGGTAAGAAAAATTGCCGTTAATGCACGATATCATTAAAATCCAAGACTCAAGGTTAAAATTTAATACGATAAAAATTAAAACACAATGACATGACATCTTTCGGACCTTTAGAGAAGGTCCATCATCAGATGTAAAAAACCAACGCACAGATCACAAGTTGTCATAAGTACGTGAAACGAAACCTTACATGACGTAAGTCTTGATGTAATCAGGTAATGTCCAATAAGCGGGCTTAGTGAGATATATCATGTGAGACTAAGTGCCCGGATGGGAAACAAACTCCCGGGGAATTCCAGAGAAAATAATCTTAAGAGATTGGAAAAAATTCAGGAAGGATATCATTTTTCTTATTCTTATATATATATATATATATATATGTGTGTGTGTGTGTGTGTGAGAGAGAGAGAGAGAGAGAGAGAGAGAGAGAGAGAGAGAGAGAGAGAGAGAGAGAGAGAGAGAGAGAGAGAGAGAGAGAGAGAGAGAGAGAGAGAGAGAGAGAGAGAGAGAGAGAGCCAGAGAGAGAGAGAGAGAGAGAGCATGCCACTCTGTGTCACAGATGTCAGACTTTAATATTTTCACTTGAAAAAGAAAATTATCAGGTGTTTTGAGAACACTTAAATCCCACCACAAAAAATCCCTGAAAGTTTCTCAGATGCTATGAAAGCTTTTCGCAAAATCCACGTATTTCAGAATTCAATTCCAGGTTCTCTCGGGTATATGTTGCACAGTGTTAGAAAGTAATTTAGCCTTTCTCGGATATTAAATATCATAATACCCAAAGCAAAACAACGTTTTCTTATAAAAGAGAAATTTAGAATAACGATTTCTTGCTCAATCGAATCTGGCTATTACCTATAATGCTGTGTTGAGAAAAACTAATGGACCATGAGGTACAAAAGTGAAAATATTCCCTTAAAAACGTTTCTTTTCCAGTATAAAGAACACCTGAAGTTATATATGAGTGTTTTTACTAAACTCGCATTCCGTTCGTTTCAGATTTCAATGCCTTCCCTTAGGTGTAATATTGCACATTCGATTAGCTGCGGCACTATTTATCGTAAAAGTAAGGTTGTTTCAGTTTGGTTACAAGCCACTTACTATTCCGTGTCATTTAAGGCACCTAGAATTCCAGGAACAAATATTCCACAATAAATCTTTATCAGCTGTAACGTATTTTAAAGTATTTGGTACTTTGCTCTGAATGTGTCATTGTAATCGCTTCGCTGTAGCACAGGAAGCATTTTTCAATTTTATACGCCAAATACGCCAGAACGCTTTTTTTAAATCTTAAATTCTTATGTTTCTTTGAAACACAACGAGATTAAAATAGTTTCATGTGTTATTTGACCAGACGCTTCTTAGAAACAAAAAAGAATATCTTTTCGAGAAAATTTTACGTTCCTTACTAGGGCAGGTTTTCAGCATGAAAATAAAATTTTGCTCATCGTTTAATCATTTTGTTATGTATGTCTCACTGCTCATCACAAGCCAAATGACTCTCAGCAGTCGCTTTCATAATATAAACATGCAATTTAAAACCAACAGAAGAGAAAAAGAAATCCTCATCTCTTATTTTCGTTTTGAAATTTAATTTCATATTCACCATAATCAAAATTGAATTTATGTGTGAGAATTTTGTATATCACTTCATAGTAAACAAAAATCTACCAACCTTTTTGTCCATATTTGTTCTAGTCACGGAGTTTTATTTGTGTTACCTCTCATTACCCGCAAATAGGACCTTATTTGATCTATGACTGAATGCTGGTGAATAATTTAACTTCATACACATGGAAAAACAACAGAAATTTTTATTCGTCCATATTGTCGGCTTCAAAGTAATTAACTAGTAGTCGAATAATCTTAAAAGTAGAAGAATTTGAAATAAGAGCGCAATACAGTTAAATTACGGTAGTTGCAAATAACAAAGCCAGGCACTAACCCAGGATTTCTGTTTAGACGAGGAGGATCCAAAAATAGTGTACCTGCGTGCGTGTGTCTGTCTGTTTGTGTGTGTGTGCAATTTTGTGTTTTTCTAATTCCATAAACTCAGCTGTTTCTTCATGCATATTGAGAGTTCTTTAAAATTTTACAAAACGAGACTTCTTGCTTTTAATGGTAACCAATCATTTCGTACAATTTTTTTACACTGCTTATCTACTTGCAGGTAATTCAATTGATGCTAGTTTGTACAAGGCTATTTTATACGAAAACAAAGATCAATATTGTGCAAAAAAATACTTCATAAATCACTAACTCGTCTGCAATACCGCACGGGTGGAGCTATTAAAAATATACTTGGGCATCGGAAACAAAAAAAAAAAACACACAGGAGCACAGTAAGATTATAAAAATAACAGTCAACCCAGATTTTTAACATAACATACTTAAAAAACTGCCACGTTAAACTACGTTTCATTTTCCATCCCGGTTGACTATGTCTCACTTCGTTAAGCTACGTTTCATCGTCCATGCCGGTTAATTATGTTTCACGTTCTTGGTTAAACTACATTTCATCATCCACCCAGGTTGATTATGCTTAAATGTCTTCGTTAAACTGCGTTTCATCATCCACCCCGGTTGATTATGCTTCACTTTCTTCGTTAAATTACATTTTATCTTCCACTCCGGTTGATTATGTTTCACTTTATTCGTTAAACTACGTTTCAGCTTCCACCCCGGTTGATTATGTTTCACTTTCTTTGTTAAACTACGTTTTATCTTCCACCCCGGTTATTTATGCTTCACTTTCTTCGTTAAACTACGTTTCATCTTCCACCCCGGTTGATTATACTTCATTTTCTTCGTTAAACTACGTTTTAGCTTCCACCCCAGTTGCTTATGCTTCACTTTCTTCGTTAAACTACGTTTCATCTTCCACCCCGGTTAATTATGCTTAAATGTCTTCGTTAAACTGCGTTTCATCATCCACCCCGGTTGATTATGCTTCACTTTCTTCGTTAAATTACATTTTATCTTCCACTCCAGTTGATTATGCTTCACTTTATTCGTTAAACTACGTTTCAGCTTCCACCCCGGTTGATTATGCTTCACTTTCTTTGTTAAACTACGTTTTGTCTTCCACCCCGGTTATTTATGCTTCACTTTCTTCGTTAAACTACGTTTCATCTTCCACCCCGGTTGATTATACTTCATTTTCTTCGTTAAACTACGTTTTAGCTTCCACCCCAGTTGCTTATGCTTCACTTTCTTCGTTAAACTACGTTTCATCTTCCACCCCGGTTAATTATGCTTAAATGTCTTCGTTAAACTGCGTTTCATCATCCACCCCGGTTGATTATGCTTCACTTTCTTCGTTAAATTACATTTTATCTTCCACTCCGGTTGATTATGCTTCACTTTATTCGTTAAACTACGTTTCAGCTTCCAATTATGTCACTTTCTTTGTTAAACTACGTTTTGTCTTCCACCCCGGTTATTTATGCTTCACTTTCTTCGTTAAACTACGTTTCATCTTCCACCCCGGTTGATTATACTTCATTTTCTTCGTTAAACTACGTTTTAGCTTCCACCCCAGTTGCTTATGCTTCACTTTCTTCGTTAAACTACGTTTCATCTTCCACCCCGGTTAATTATGCTTAAATGTCTTCGTTAAACTGCGTTTCATCATCCACCCCAGTTGATCATGCTTCACTTTCTTCGTTAAACTACGTTTACCCTTCCACCCCAGTTGATTATGCTTTACTTTCTTCGTTAAACTTTAATGCTTTGATGGACATTAAACACGATTGTATTGTGGCAATTATAAATTTCATTTGGCTCTGCTTTTCAAGATCCAGTAGCAACATTTTTAGTGGGTATGGTGAGAAACTCAATACGATTTGTAATCCTATTTTTCACAATACATCTGGGGGGAGCATATCAAACTATGAAACATCTTCAGAAAATCAACTATGGAGATCCCCAGTGGCAGGTCTGTGGTGATTTAAAAATTGTTGCTTATCTGCTTGGACTTCAGAAAGGTTATGCAAAATTTTGTTGCTTCTTCTGTGAATGGATAGTAGAGACAAAGTCACACTTTTCAAGGAGTAAATGGTCGATGAGGAAATCTTGAGAGCCAGGATCGAAAAAATGTTATAGATTCACCTTTAATTGAGCCAAACATGGTTTTGTTACCTCCTTTGCACATAAAATTAGGTCTCACGAAGAACTTCACAAAAGCTATGGACTGAAAATGGAGCTGTATTTTGTTATCTCAGGGAAACATTTCCAAACTTAAGTGATGCAAAAATAACAGCACGGATTACCATCGGTCTGCAGATTCGGGGCTTCTTAACGACCAATATTTTGATGTAATACTGTGTGGAGAAGAAGAAACATTCTGGAATGCTTTTCACTTGGTGGCCACTCAATTTCTCGGAAACAAAAGATCTGAGAATTATGAACAGTTAGTCAAAAAAACGCTTTCATGTTATAAGAAAATAGGATATACAATGTCTTTAAAAATTCACTTCTTACACTTCCTCCTAGATTTCTTTCCAGATACTTGTGAAGGCGTAAGTGACGAGCATGGTGAACAGTTCGATCAGCAACATGGGAAAGCGATACCAAGGTCACTGGAGCCCAGTTCTGCTTGCTGATTATTGTTGGTTCGTTACGAAGAAAACATTAGAACATTCATATGATACGAAATAAAAAAAGGTGCCATGTCAGTAAATAAAATCAAGGTACATGTGTGTTTATTAGCAAAACGTGTGGTAACATTTCTTTTTCTTCTCGTGATGCTTCAATAGCAATATTTTACATAAATGTTTGTATCAATAATTTCTCAGTATTTCCTTCCATTGACAGTATTGTACCTTTCATGCTTAAGGCATTAGCATATGTAGTATACATACATATACAGTGATAAAATTATCATGATATTCATAGCTACCTCAGCAATTCTGTGTCTCTTTCCTTATTCAGTACAGCAATATTAATAATAAAAACGTCATTTGGTCTCGGTATCGAATAACAACTTAAAATTTGTAGACCAGTGTTATGCTTCACTTTCTTCGTTAAACTACGTCTCACCTTCCACACCGGTTGATTATACTTCACTTTCTTCGTACCCGAAACCAGCTTGATAAGTGCAGACCTCTACATAAAACCATAAATATTTACATCAACTTAATAATTTGCAAAATCTTTTCATGAAATTCAAACTGAGTATAAATAAGGGGAAAGTTAGCACTGAATGCAAGATAAGTCCTAATGTCACAAAGACTGACCATGTGAATGAGTTTGTATATTTGGGAAGTACGTTTCACAGAGAGAACAAATTAGATGGCGAAATTAGTAGGTGAGTAAATTCTTCATTGAAAGTCATAGCTGCCTTAGGAGGATTTCAGAGGAATGATGGGTTTTCAAGGAAGGCCCGAATGGCTGTGTATGAAAGTGCAAGTTTTCCTACTCTGGTGGACGGCAGTGAAATCTAGGTGCTACAGAACAGGCATAGAAGTCGTTTGTGTGTTGGGGAGATGCGTTACTTACTGGGGGTTTGTCGTAAGACACGCGCTGATCATGTGAGGAATGAAGATGTGTTGCAGGTGCGTAATGTGAGGCAAATGTTGTTAATAAGGTGGAGACTAATATTCTTAGGTGGTTTGGCCAAGTTGAAAGAATGAGCGATGAGGTGCTGACTAAGTGAATTTTTTCAGCCCAAGTAACAGAAAAGAAAGGTTGAGGAAGGCCAACGGAATCACGGGAGGACCAGATTCAGGAATGTCTGCTTGGGAAAAAGATTATGAGTATGAAGTACAAAAGGTCATATGTTTGGCGTGTGATGAATGCTAATGAAGCTCGAGATCTGAGATGAGATCGCTGTAAATCGGCACATTTGACACACCAACAGTAGGTAAATTCTAGTTCTATCAGTTAAATGCGTATTTGGCACATGGTCGATTTCTATGTGGAGCTAATCCCTGAATCTCAGAGAACGGCTTAATGATATGTAAATAGTTCATGTTTATATGAATTGGTTTTGCGCTTATTCAAGAATGTTTGTGCTACTATAAGAGCTACAGTAGCGAACAAAAGTATTTGGCGAAACACTTTATCGACCATAATTTTTTCTGCTGGAATCCTCATCTCTTATTTTCGTGATACGATACGTGTTGATTCGTGGGTTACAATGCCTCGTAGTTTGTATTTCGCTCAGAGCGAATTTGTCGTTCGAAATGGGCCATATTCAAGAGTCGCCAATTATTACCCATTTGTTTGCTGCATGTATTAATGTTTTTCTTGTGATTTTTGTGGGTTTTGTGATGTGTAGTGTGATAATAAGTCAATCTTAGGTTTTCAGAAATGGGTAAAAAGGCGGAGATCTCTGTTGGAGCTCACCAGGCGGCCGTGAACATGATGGAGTCCGGAATGCGCATCACCGACATTACGAGGGCGCTGAAAATCCGACACCAGTCCATTTCATCTATCCTGCAACGTTATAACAAGAGTGGGACAGTCGAAAACAGTCCGAGATGTGGTAGGCCTCGTTCCACTACGTTGCGTCAGGATAGACGCATCCTCCGTCGATCTCGTGCTGATCCCACCTTGACTGCTGTGGACATCGCCACCGAATTCCGCGACAGCGACGACCTGAACGTCAGCCGAATGACCATCTTCCGTTGTCTCATTGCTGGCGGATTGAATGAAAGACCACTCATCGGAGTCAAGAATCGACGAGCCAGAGTCGCGTTCGCGCGCCGTCATCGACACTGGACCGAGGCGCAGTGGAGTAAGGTGCTTTTCACCGACGAGAGCAAGTTCAACTTGTTCGGAAGTCATGGCATCCGTTACGTACGACGTCCGTGTGGACAGAGATTCAACCCCCAGTTCATTCAGCCGACTGTCAAGCACGGAGGGACCGCCCCGGTGTCGCAGTGGTCTAAGCGATGGCCTCTGATCATTCGTCCGAAAGGGGTCCGGGTTCGAATCCCGGTGAGGCATGGATGTTGTGTTTGTCTTACGGCACTGGCTCTCTCCCTTCCCTGGAACCAGTGGCCCTAAATTAGGGACGGGCGACTGCTTATAGCCCGTTGAGTTGCTCACGGTGGTCGTTAAACCTCCAATCAAAAAAAAAAAAGAAGCACGGAGGAGGATCGCTCATGGTTTACGGCGCCTTCTCTCGCAATGGAATGGGCCCCATGATCAAGACTGGCGGAATAATGACCGACCAGAGCTACACGAACATGCTCATCAACGATGTCTTCCCATGGGCAAACCAGAACATGCCACCCGGATGGATCATGCAGCAAGACAACGACCCGAAATACACCTCCAAAGTAGCGAAGGCAGCCTTCCAGCAGCAACAGGTCACACTTCTAGACTGGCCAAACCAATCTCCAGTCCTCAACCCAATCGAGCACATGTGGGAGGTGCTGGAGAGACGATGTGCGAAGAAAACCTGCCGGAATATGGCCCAGAAGTTCGACCAGCTGTCTGCAGAATGGGCGCGAATTCCGCAGGTCACCGTCGAGAAGCTAGTGGACTCGATGCCGACCCGTTGTGCAGCTGTTATTAAGTCTCATGGTTATCCCACTAAGTATTAGTTATTGTTTTGTCGTTTTTTCGTACTTGTTTTCTGTTATCGTTGCATAAAATGAATGTGATACTGCATCGGTCCGGTGCAACATCTGTCGGTCCCGACGGCATCCACTATGACATGATCCGTCATCTCTCGCAGTCGTCTCTCGAGAATCTGTTAGTGCTTTTCAACCGCATTTGGGTGGAGCACAGTTTCCCGGACTCTTGGCGAAGAGCTTTTGTTTTACCTTTTCCCAAGCCTGGCAAAGACCCCAAGTCTCCCTCTAGTTATCGGTCAATTGCCCTCACTAGCTGTCTGTGTAAAATCCTTGAACGAATGGTTAATTCCCGGCTAATTTATTTTCTAGAAGAACATCGAATACTGTCTCCATCACAAAGCGGCTTCCGCCGTCATCGTTCAGCTCCTGACCATCTCCTGCTCCTTGAGACGTCTGTTCGTGAGGCGTTCGTACGTAGGCAAAACCTGATGTCTGTATTTGTTGACATCGAAAAAGCTTACGATAGAGCGTGGCGTCACGGTATCCTACGTGACCTCCACGAAAATGGGTTGCGTGGAAACCTCCCAACATTCATTGCCAGCTTCCTTCGTACCCGCGTGTTCCAGGTGCGCCTAGGTACGACGCTCTCTACCTTTTTCCATCAAGAACAAGGTGTCCCTGAAGGCAGCATTCTTTCGGTGACTCTGTTCATCCTCTGCATAAACTTTCTGCTCAAAAACTTCCTCCAGCGGTTTCGGCTACCATTTATGTTGACGACCTTCACATCTTCTGTTCGTCATCCAGCATGCATTTCGTTGAAAGGCAGCTGCAGTCTGCAATTACCCAGATTGTTAAAGCGGCTAACAATAATGGGTTTATTCTTTCTCCCGACAAGACAGCCTGTGTCCATTTCTGCCGGAGGCGTAGCTTCCATGCTGATCCAGAGCTCTATTTGGACCGTGCAGCCATTCCAGTTTTGCCCGAAGCCAAGTTCCTTGGTTTGACCGTTGACCGTGCTCTCACCTTTCGCTCGCACGTTCGACAACTAAGGACTTCCGTCTGAGAGCCTTGTCAATCCTTAAGATCCTTGCCTCAGTCTCTTGGGGTGCAGACAGGACTTCCTTGTTCCGTATTTACCATTCTCTCATCGGTCTAAGCTGGATTATGGCTGTATGGTGTATGGCTCTGCGCATCGTTCCGTTCTCCGGCCGTTGGATACCATCCACCATCAAGCGCTGCGTCTTTGTACGGGAGCATTTTGCACGTCACCCATTCTCAGCCTTTATGCCGACGCGAACGAACCGTCGCTTCATTTACGCCGTACTGCAGCTGTCTCTTCAATTTTACCTGAAACTTAAATCTCTCTCAGACCATCCTTTACACGATGCAGATTTTTTCATCCCCAGCATGCTCGTTTGTTCGAGATCCGTCCCTCGTGCATTCGAACCTTCGGTCTTCGTATGGCGGCCGTTGCTCGTGATGCAGGGCTCGACTTGTCACTCGTTGGAGAGACCAGGGGCTTTGAGGATCCCCCATGGCACCCTCTTGGTGTCATGGTTGATACCAACTTTACATCTTTTGACAAGTTCTCAACCCCTCCGTCTGTGTACCAGCAGCTCTTCGCTGAACACCGTTACGTCCATGCAGACTTTATTCCTGTTTTCACCGATGGATCTAAGGCGGCTGGTGTCGTTGGATGCGCCGCCGTCTGCGTTGACGAAGTTTCTGTTGCCCGCATTCCTGCCGAGGCCACGGTGTTTTCGGCGGAGATGCATGCTGTGTATCTTGCACCTGCTCACGTGCAGTCGAGCTCTCATCAGCGTGCTATTGTGTACACTGATTCGTTGAGTGTTGTGCAATCATTGTCATCTTTGGATTTCAATGGCCACCCACTTCTTTTTACCGTACGGAGACTTCTTCGTTCTTTGCTCGAGGCTGATGTCCAGATTCGGTTCTACTGGATTCCTGGGCATGTTGGGATCCCAGGGAACGAGCCTGCCGATGCTGCTGCTAGATCTGCTTCCTCTTTGGTCGTCACACCCTTGCCACTGTTTCACCGTGTTTTTCGCTTTCTTGTTCACGATCATATCAGGCGAACGTGGCGGGGTCTGTTGGACCAACAAATGGAGAATAAACCGCACCGTATAAAACCTTTCCTTAGAGTTTGGAAATCATCGTGCCGCCGGAACCGTAGGGAAGAAGTTGTTCTTGCGCGTCTCCGCATTGAGCATTGTCGCTTCACGCATAGCTATTTGCTGTGTGGCGACACTGCCCCAATGTGTGAGGTGTGCGACTGTTTACTCACCATCTCTCATGTTTTATGTAGTTGTGTTCGTTTTCGTAATCATCGGTTTCACTATTTTCAGTCTCATCTTCTGGATGACGACGCAGCTACACTGCAAAAGCTTTTGGGTGACCACTGCGACACTTTCGCAGTATTTTCGTTCTTAAAGCAGATTGACTTTTTAAAACTTATTTTAAAAAAAAGTTATAATAATTATAACAGTGAATTAATAAATTTATATATAAACCTAATTAACTAACTTGTCTTCACAGCTTTCATCATTCTCTTTTCTAACTTTTACCAAGCCTGTCTGCTCCTAACCATTTCACCCCGCTTTTCAAAATCTTTAACTGATAGTTCTGTGTCTGGCGCTCTTTGGCCAAACCTGTCCCTTGCGCCACTAGAATCAATTAACTAACTAACTAACTAACATCTACTTTGTTGGCCAATTTGTATGATCTTTGCGATTAAGCTCGGTACCTGATCTGTGTTAAGGTTTTCGATCCATCTGCATATGTGTCATGTTTACAACTGAATAACACATATCATATCCCAAAATGACCCGATTTGGTCCAGCAAAAAATATTATGGTCGGAAAAGTGTTTCGCCAAATACTTTTGTTCGCTACTGTATGTATATAATAAGATGCATATTTAAACTTTTATGTCTGGACCACAGGTCCCTCCCTCTCGATACGTGACTAATCAAAGAAAACAGAAAGCAAGATAATATTAAAGCTGCATTTGATTTCAATGCAGCATTTACGAAGAACATCACTTTTACAGAAGGAAAACTGTGCGGATTAACTCAGTCTTTAAGAAAGCGAATAGAATTTTCGTAACTGTTTTAGTTTAGTACTAACTTCAGCAACATGAATCCCCTACCGGATTCAAATCGCAAACAGAAACAGTAATAGTACCGAAAGGCGACGAAGAATGCGCAGCTGAATTCCCATGACTCACAAAACATCCATCACTCTAGGCCCGAGAAAGACGACACTCTATATAAATTCAAATCTCGTGACGAGAATGTCAGCTAAATTTACCCCATCTTTCACGAGCGTTGGGGAATATCCAGAATTCATATGTTCCCGATCTCTGCAAGTGCGTTTCTGAATTCATATGTTCCCGATCTCTGCAAGTACGTTTCTGAATTCCTCCGTTTTTAAGTTTCAAACGATCTTTACCTAGAGGTAAATATTACCCACCTCACATTGCGAGCCCGTCGCAACTATTCATTCTTAGTGTAATCATGATTGTGACGTTAAAAAAATAACACATATTTAATCTTGTTTGTCACAAAAAAGAATTGCAATAGCAAGAAAGGATTTATCATTAGCAAATGGCTTCCATTGAATAAATGACTACAAAAATACATCACGTAAAGTCTTAAAGAAACGATACCAATGTACTTTAGGCAAAATATTAACAACGGTCACCATAATCAATTCATTAGTAGCAGGACAGTGAGAAATAGAATATGTCTATGCAAAATTAAGCACCAATGAAAGGAATATTTCAGAAACAATCACAATTCATTTTAGAAAAGTTATAACAACCTCGTAGAGAGAAACACATTATCAACTTCGTAGATAGCACTCATTTTAACACTTATTCGACATACATATCATCAAGATAATATGCGGTACTACATGAAGCAGTATTTCGTCTTACGAGAAATCACACCGGATTTCGTTCACTTGACCGAAGGTCATTTCACCGAAAATAATTTAGGAGAAAGTCACTAGACTGAAAGATATATTTCACTGAAGTATTGCTTCACCTAAAAGTCCAATTCATTGAAAAAACATTTAACTGAAGAGCCAGTTTATTGAAATCTTTGGATTTTATTAAAGGATCTGTTAAATAGGAGTGTGTACCGGAAGGGATAAAAACGGGTCACGTGTCACCGGGTCGACAATTTCTTGCTAGTCAAGGTGCTCCTGACCCGATCTCGACCCAGTTTTATTTCCGTTTTATTTTTGAATAGAAAAAATATATTTCAAAGAACCCTTCAGAGGTCTTTGAAATAATGCTTCAGAGCTGCAGAGTATGATCCAGGAACTTGCTGAGAAGGATAAAGAAATGGGGATTAAAAATGAACTTGCAGAAGACAAAACGGATGTACAATGCTTTTACAAGGAATGAAGATTATTCAATTGATGGGGAAAATCTGGAGATAATATCGAGCGAGGGTCACATCGATGAAGAAATGAATTGGCGTATAAGACTTGGTTGGAGAGTTTTCTGGAAGAAACAGTATAAATTTTAAGAGCATTATACCATTTCGTCTTTAAAGAAGAGTGTTTAATCAATGCATCCTTCCAGTGCTTACGTGTGAAGCAGCCACGTGGAACTTAACTAAAAAGACATACAAAGACTGTAGAGAACTGGAAGTAGCATGGAGAGATCCATGCTTGGTGTAACCAAGAAAGATAAAAAAGATGAACTCGTGGATAGGGAAAATAACAATAGTGGAAGACATCGCGATGAGAGTGAAGTCCCTGAAATAGCAATGGGCTGGAATATTGCCTGGAGAACGGACCACCGATGAAAAACCGAATTTTAGACTGCATTCCAAGAGACTGAAAAAGACCGAGAAGATCGCGTGGTTGATGGGTGGATGGAGCAGACGGGCCCAAAACACTCCGTTGTGGAAGAAACGTAGGGGAGACCTTCGTTCAGCACTGGATTAATAATGATTGACAATGATGATGATATATTCGAGTTTATAGCTCAAACTGATTTGTCCAAAACTTATGACCCATTTCCAACTCTGGTGCGGACTAGGAAAACTGACCACCTCTGATGAGCAAAAATTAAGGACGAAGAGGAGAAATTAGCATAACAGCAGAACGAACAAGCAGAACGGACCGAATAACCACTCAGGAGGTAGACTAGGGTCCGTTATGGTAGGGCGTGCGCATATATGCAGCATGACGTACGGGGGAGGGGGTGTCGGAAGGATATAAAGCACACGGGCGGTGTACGCTCAGCAATTCGGTGAAAGCTATTGCACGGTGTACATCGGTTTGAGCGACCTCGAGTTGCTGCCACCGTGTGATATGACCAACAGGCAAACTAGTAGACGTCATCTGGATGACTTTACCCAAGGTCGCGCTATTGGGAAGTTGGAAGAAGGTCGAAGTGTGACTAGTGTGACCGAGGAGTTCGGAATCGCTCACAGCATCGTTTCACGAGCTTGGAGAGCATTTCAAACGACAGGAACAGCTGTCCGAGAGTTCAGAAGTGGTCGTCCACCAGCAACCACGGCGGCGGACGACCGGTATATTGTCCTACAGGCGAGAAGAGGCAGACGGCAGACAGCTGGAGAAATCGCAAGGCACATGCAACAGACAACTGGACGTCCGTGATCGCGTTTTACCGTGGCCAGGAGGCTGCACAAAGGTGGTCTATTTGCACGACGACCAGTACGGTGTGTGCCATTAACACCTGCTCATCGGATACGGCGGTTTCTTTGGTGCCAGTAACAAAAGAACTGGACACATCAGCAATGGGGTCGAGTTCTCTTTACGGATGAGAGCCGATTTAGTCTGACAAGCGATTCTGGACGTATAAACATCTGGAGAGAGCAGGGAACACGCAATCACACCTCCAACATCATCGAAAGGGACCGGTTTGGAGGTGGCGGATTTCTCGTGTGGGGCGGTATCATGCTTGGTAGCCGTACTGACCTCCACATCTTCCAAGAAGGTTCAGTCACTGGTGTCATCTATTGTACCGAGGTTCTCCTGCCTCATGTGCGTCTCTTTAGAGGTGCTGTGGGTCCTGAGTTCCTTTTCATGGACGACAACGCTACACCTCGTCGTACAGTGTCTGTCGCAGAACTGTTGGAGACTGAAGCTATTCAACGCATGGATTGGCCCGCAAGGTCCCCGGACTAAATTCGATCGAACACGTGTGGGACCTTCTTGAGAGACGGTTGGCAGCACGTCACCAGCCGCCAGCAACGATTCCGCAGCTGCGATTGGCGCTACAAGAGGAATGGGCCGCGATGCCTCAACAGCTCCTTGACAACCTCGTCATCAGCATGGACAGACGCTGTAAATCATGCAACGCAGTCAAGGGTGATCATACCCTCTACTGAAGACTGAATTTTTCTTGACAATCGCCTGTCACATGGACGTTTCTGTCTTCTTTCCACTTGTGCTCGAACCTACGTTTTCAATAAAGTGCATTTGTATCCTTTGGATTCCTTGTTTGGACGGTTTTGCTCACTTGTCCCATATTCTTACATCTTGGGGATCTTATGGTATGATTTGAGTCGATGTGGAGCACTTCTGCGCGACGTTACATGCGAAAAACCGTCTCGTCCTTAATGTTTGCACGCCAGTGTATAAAAATCCCGCTTTTGATTCTCCGTGTCCACTTCCTTGTAGGTCGGTGGTTAGTGCTCTGATTTGTAATCTTAATTATAAGGTCGCCGCCCCGGTGGCGCAGTGGTCTAAGGCGCTGGCCTCTGATCATTCGTCTGTAAGGGGTCCGGGTTCGAATCCCAGTCAGGCATGGATGTTGTGTTTGTCTTACGGCACTGGCTCTCTCCTTTCCCTGGAACCAGTGACCCTAAATTAGGAACGGGCGACTGCTTATAGCCCATTGAGTTGTTCACGGTGGTCGTTAAACCTCCAATAAAAAAAAATTATAAAGTCCTAAGCCTAGACCTTTTTAGCAATGCTAAAAAGGTCCATCCTCCGTACTCATATTAATAGCGTTCACACAGCGAGTTAATTTAGCAATGCAGGAAAACAATTAAAAGTTCAAAACTATTAAAAGTCCCTAGGCTAGGGCAACAGTTATTAAACTGACTTGTTCTGTAAACATTATGAACGACAAACTGCAAATGGCTAAGAACACTTAAGCCTAAGTATTTTTAATTATTAATAATATTAGAAAGTCTGAAAATCGACCTTCTCGGAAGTCAACAGAGTATGACAACTGAAATTTTTATATGATCCCTAAAATCTTCTCGGAAGTCAACAGAGTATAACAACTGAAATTTTTATATGATCCCTAAAATCTTTCTTGTCAGTTTTCCTATGGACAGCTTTCCTGTGGCCACAGTGGCCATGTTTTTTGTGGCTAGTTGTCCACTTATCTTCTGACTAAAATAATCACAAAAGTGTTCTGATTTCTTAATGATAATGAGATACTAAAACACATATTTGTGTTTAATTACCCAAGTTGGGGGAAATATAGCAAATGCTATATTTATTGATGTAGAACAGTTTCACTGCTCTCAAGTTGAATGTGCTTTTTTATGGTCAATTAATGACTCGCGTACGATACTTAAACATAACTTACAACAAAATTTGAAGTTTTCGATAAACTGACCTTCACGATCTTTCGATGAAGTGAATTTTTAGGTGATACAATCCTTAGGGGAGCAATGTATCTTCCGATCAAGTGGCCCTCTTGTGAAATAAACGTTTCGAACAAGAGATTCTTTGGTGAGACTATCTTTTTGTAGAAGTGATTTTCCGTCAACTGACCCTTGGGTGAAGTGATCATCGGGCAAATGAACCATGTAGACCCACCCACACATACCCTTTGCACTGAGCATGACTTTTTATTTACTTCTGACTAACAATCAGCCGCTGCCAAAATGTATAAGAAGATTCGAGATGCAGACGCAGCTGTTCAGAAATAAATTTAACGAAGAAATGAAGTAATTTACATTAGAACAAAAACTCAAAATAGAAGGTTAATGTATACTAATATTACAAAGAGAAAACGTATGCGAGTTTGCATGAGGTAATCTTGGAAACTACTATGCCGATTTGGAAAATTATTTTGCCATTGCAAAGCTTATTTCTTCCCGATGGACATAGGCTATTATTACGAAGCAAATTTATCTCGGAAACTACTTAACCGATTTGGAAAATTCTTTATTCGTCCGAGAAGGGTCCGGGTTCGAATCCCGGTGAGGCATGGATGTTGTGTTTGTCTTACGGCACTGGCTCTCTCCCTTCCTGGAACCAGTGGCCCTAAATTAAGGACGGGCGACTGCTTATAGCCCAATGAGTTGCTCACTGTGGTCGTTAAACCACCAACTAAAAAAGAAAAATTCTGTCGCGATTCAAAAGCTTATTTTTTCCCGATGAACATAGGCTATATATTATTGCGGTATGAAAGAAATGGGGATGAACAGCAAACATTTATGTAAAATACCACCGCCCGCCTGTCGCATAGGTGCCGTACGGGGTAAGGGGTGAGGACAGAGGGAAAGCACACGCCACTTCGATATCAGTGGAATACCATGCCGCGCCGGCACAGCCAAGCGAGCAGGCACGTAATGCAGACTTACACACTGATATTGCTTCCTTGGTTGCTAAGGTCTCAATTGTAAATGGATTTTAAGTAGGTACCTATATTATTAGTTGAGCGTGAGTATGCTTAAGTGATAAACTGCAATCAAACAAAACATGTGATATATGCAGAAGCTATGATAATATATTCTGAGAGCATGTTCATGATTGATATAATGTTCCGAGTTCCACGCGAACGAAGTAACGGGCAAAAGCTAGTTTAAAGATATACGTCATGCACAGGAATGTCAATAGGCGCTTCTGCTTTTCGTGAATGACGGCGCAACAACTCGATTCTTACTACTACTACTATTTGGCATTACAATCCATTGAGGACCTGAGCCTGCATCAGGATAGACCTCCATTCTTCACGATTCAGTGCCTTGTTCTTCCAGTTCTTTATTTCCATTTTCTTTAAATCATCCTCCACATCATCAAGATATCTTCTTCTTGGTCGTCTTCTGGGCCTAGATCCACCCTGTCCATACATGAAGACCTTTTCTTGCTGCTCTGTTATCTTCCTTTCCCTGAACATGTCCCAGCTATCTCAGTCTTCTCACCTTTATTTCAGTAACAATAGCCATTTCATTGAACTCGATTCTTACTCCAAATGAGAAAACTGCAGAACATTTCTTGATGTTAAAAATTTTGAATTTTACGGAAACCCACTGAAAATAATCGTAGTACTCGGAGAGAAAGCGATGTGTTGTTAGGCTAACATTCAGTGGTGCTAGCAATTAAAAAATGGCGGAATTGGTCTGAGAGAGGATAAACTGTTCACGTCCGTCACTGCGGATCACATTTCGCATGTTAATGAGGTGATCCTAGATAACAGTCCGATAAGAATCAAGGAATTTATTAGTATCTTAAGCATACGGCAATGTGCATTCAATCATCAGTGACCCTCTAAGAAAAAATATATTTAGAGGCTGCAAACTACTGAACGAAGCATGAGAAGATATGGAAAGAGGATGAGCAGAAAACTGACAAGAGACAAGATCTGATGACATCATGTTCGAAGTAAAATCTCTGAAAGGGCAATGGAGTGGACGTATTGCTATAATAGAAATGACCATCGGTGGACAACTGAAACATTAGACTGGAATCCAATGTACAGAAAAAGACCCAGAAGAATACCACGAAGGAGGCGGGTTGATGAAATTAAAAGCATGTTGGAATGACGTAGAGGAAGGAGACTGGCTCAATATAGGAAGTTGTGAAATGAATTTGAGGAGACTTTCATCCAGCATTGAACTGATAATGGTTGATAATGATGAGGAGGAAACAAGAGATGATTATTCCTACGCGGTTTTCACTAGTCTTTTGTATCCTTCCCGGCTTCAACGTTCTTGGTGAATAGTATATATTAATATTTTTGGAAATTATGAGATTTTCGAGAAAAATTGCTTGTGCCATTAGTATACCTAAACACTTTAGCAACCTGTACAGATCTTGCCAGCGAGAGAGACAGCGAAAGAGAGAGAGAGAGAGAGAGAGAGACTGTAACAAAAATGCTTCATTCACTGCACATCCCTTTTGTGGTCCCTTCAGCTGACCAGCTTGGAAATGTGTCCTTTCTTCGTTTAATGAGCACTGATGATTTATTGATCATGGCACTGGAACAGCGCATAATCTCCATATACCCTAAGAATAAACTTGTGAATATTCGCTGCAGCAATGTCTTCTTTCGTTTAAAATTTATTGATTGCCTGGATTTTCTACATTTGCATTTTTACCACCATTACGAACCAATGCAAGTTCTTACACAATTCCACACAATACACAAAGCTACCTTTAGGAAATAATTAAGGAGAAATTCCCACTAGTAAAAATTAATCAGCGAAATGCCGTAAAGAAGTTATTGTAGAAACTTTGTAGATCTACAAGTCTTTGGAATGTATGTGCACCATATTTGATAGTAAAACTCATATTTTTACAATTTCACTAACCTCAGAAAAATGTTTTGCTTGGAAAAATGTTAAATATTTGATCTGCAAAACCAAAGTTGGCAGCCTATAAAAAATAAGGAAACCGGAAGGCCATCACGACCCTTGGATCTTTCTTATTTAAGTTCGCTTCTTGCAATAAAATTCTTTCGGCTTAAGTAGCCAAAGCAGAAAGAAGATGAATGTGAATAGGTCCCTTCTGAGACTGCATCTGGGTATACATCTAAAGGGAAACAGATATATCACTGTGAATAGAACTCAAATGATGTAAAGATACCTGCAGGATCAATATAGTGATTCCATTATATAGGAAATACGATAGATCTGAGGCTAGTACGCGAAGACTAAGCATATATTTTCAAAAAACACCAGCATTATCACAGAATGTTGTCTTAGCTACAATTGCTCACAATTATCCAAGTCAGATATTATTTCGAGTTCAGGGGTTCAAAGAAAATAAAAACATCAGTTTTCTCTCTTCAGATTGTTGTTATGCTTAACAAGAGGAATGCCAGAAAGTTTTCGGGTGATATGAGCTTGTTTTTAACTCAAAAGAAAGTGTGATAAAACAAAAGTAATAATCGTCAAATATTGAAAGTCATGTAATATTGCATAATAAAGACTTCAAAAAAATAATTTTGTCTTGAAAAATGGAGTCCGATGCGATGACAAAAGATATTTCCCAATCTGTATTTTACACACACTGGCCACTGAATTAGGAACCTTTATCCAGATGTACGAAAACGTCATCTACGCAGCGTATATCCAAAATACGTGGTCGCGTGAGTCACCACGTGATTTAGGCAACTATTTAAGACAGCTTCTCTTCAGCAACCGTCAGTAGTGTTGATCACAATGGAAAATCAAAGGATCTTCCTGAGTTCGATAAAAAGCTTAATTTGGGCAGTGGCGTAACCATGTCTCAAACAAAATCTGTGGGGGGGGGGGTCCGATCACACATACACACATTATATATATACATATACAATGTATAGATATGGGGATACCCGACTCTGAAAATCTGGGGGTCATGACCCCCGATCCCCTCCCAGTGGTTACGCCTATGACTGTGGGTGCCCGTCTGGCAGCGGCTACGATTTTGAAAACAGCAAACGCGCGTGAGTTTTCGAAAGGTAAAATATCTCGACTTTCTAATTAGTGGAAAAATTACCTGCATGGCTTGTCTAAGAGACGGAACTGTGGTACGACAGCAACCTGTTAGGAACGAGATCTCCCTCGTCTAAGAAGGCTTGTACGAATAAACAAACATTCTTGTGCGCAGCGTTTTTTTTTTTTTTATTGGAGGTTTAACGACCACCGTGAGCAACTCAATGGGCTATAAGCAGTCGCCCGTCCCTAATTTAAGGTCACTGGTTCCAGTGAAGGGAGAGAGCCAGTGCCGTAAGACAAGCACAACATCCATGTTCCCCGGACCCCTTTCGGACGAATGATCAGGGGCCATCGCTTAGACCACTGCGCCACCGGGACGGCGCGCAGCATTTGACCAAACCATTCAATGAAGACTGTAATGTTTGCGTAAGTATAGCTGACTGAACATAACATAAATCAGTTCTCAAAAACTCTACTTTCAGTGAAACAGGAGACATTCAAGGAAACGTCGAGAAAAAGTTACTTATTGTTAGTCTTTATTCAGCCAAAACTCTTTTAGCACAACTCATTCTTCAACAATATCAGTGAAGTAATCCCAATTCACAAAGAATAACAAAGAATAACTAATGAAATGTCCGGCAAAGGACCAGAACACGTGGACGGCGAGAACGGAAAAGTAGGACAACTTACCTAGCCTAAATAATCCCCCTCGGCATCGACACATAGCTGCCATCTGCCCGGCAAATCCATGATCCCGGAACGAAAAACGTCTTGTAGCTGAGACCCTAAGAAGTCATCAACTGCACGTTGAACCTCGTTGTCTGTCGTGAACTGTTTCCCGGACAGGAAGTGATCCCAACGACGAAATAGATGATAGTCTGTCGGAGACAAGTCCGGGATGTAAGCAGAATGAGGTAGTGTTTCATAACCCAAGGCACTTTGTGTCAGCATCGTTCGTTGTGCGACATGAGGACGAGCGTTATCCTGGAGCAGAAGAACACCATGTCTGTTGACCAAAGCCGGTTGTTTCTGCAGCAATTTCCGGTGCATCTGGTGTAATTCAGCACAATGCCGTTCTGAAGTGATGGTTTGGCCTCTTGCCAAGAAACTCCGATGAATTATCCTGGCTGTGGACCACCAGACAAGGAGCATCATCTTCTTGGTGTGCAGAGGTGGCTTAGGATGCCGTCAAGCAGGCTGTGCCTTACTTAACCATTGTGCAGATAGTTTCCGATTAACATAAAGCACCCACTTGCCATCGCAGTTCACGATTCGATGCAGTAGAGGTTCCTGTTCATTCCTGGCAAAAAGCGACGTGCAGACTTCGAAACGCCTAGTCTTGTTGGCAGTTGTCAACCTCATGCGGCAGCCACATGTCCAGCTTTTTTACCTTACCCAGCGCAGCCACAAGCCAAACAACTGTCGTGTGGTGGACACCTACCTCTGCCGCTATCTCACCACACGTTTTTCGGGTGTCAGCTTCAACCACACGTAACAAAACATCGTCAGAAACAGCAACAGGTTGGTGACCACGTGCTTAGATTTGCAGGTCCGTATGTCCGCTTCGAAACTTCTCAAACCATCGCCGAATGGTTCGTTCGTTGGATGTATTCTCCTCAAACGCTTTGTTAACGTTTCGAGCGGCAATTCCTCCAGAATGGCCCAGTTTAAATTCATACAGGAAGATGACTCTCAAATCCGGCGTCTGCATGTCTCCTTTGCAAGCCACGTTACGACCAAACAAACGACGCCTGAACCTTGTTCTTCATATACGTGCTAGCTATTTATAGTAACTCTGTGACGTAATACCCGCAACACCTGTGGGTGGTTCCATTTCGCTGTGGTGGGGGCCTATCTCCACTGCTCGTTCGCGCCGGACGTTTCATACGCATCAACCCAATATGTTGAATCTAAAAATCTCACTTAGCACGATCAGTACTTAATCTCACACTGTAATTAAATATTTTATATACAGACTAAAAACTAAGTAAAAGAATTAAAGTGGCAAGATCTTTCGTGATCGCAATGACCACATCATCAGGCCTAAAACCCCCGAATGTGAGCTAACGTTAATGTCTATATATAGACGTAACATACAAAGGCCCTCCCTCTTTTTTCACCATACACGTCGCCAGAGAAAGTCACAAAGGAACAATACCTTACTCAGTAAATGAACCAATTAGCAGATTTCAATTCCTCATCATAGGTTTTGAGGCGGTAGCTGTTCCACAAGGCGTTTCCGTACTACCGGTAGGTTGCAGGGCAGATCGTCATTGCAACACAGCTGTCCATAATAGGTAATCCATAACGCTTCAAGTAAAAAATGAGTTTTTCGATCATTTGTGGCACCCATAATGCGAACGTTATCCCAATCTGGGTAGAAGCCACCACTTTTTACTGTTCTGGAAAGAGCATAGGCTGACTTGGATGATCTAATACAAAACTCGTGTTCAGCCATCCTCCTAGATAAATTTCTAAAGGTAGATCCCGAAAGATCTTGTCATTTTAATTCTTTTACTTAGTTTTTAGTCTGTAAATAAAGTATTTAATTGCAGTATGAGACTAAGTATTGATCGTGCTGAGACAGTTTTTATATTCAACATAGTTGTTCTTTGTGATTATGACTACTACGAATGTTTTACTACTACTTATTTAATCTCAATTACTTGCGAGAGAATGTTTAACGAAAAACGAAACACCAACGCTAAATATACAATACGCAGGCGTCAAGAAATCACAATTTCAAGTAACTCACTTCCGTAACAACTATTATATCATCATACTACCATCTCTACACTTTTGCTGCTGCTCACACATTATATAGAGTATCTTCCAATTCTCATCGGACACATACACACGTTCTGACCTCAAGGTGTTTCCAACCATACTCTTGCGAGAGAGAAGATGTAACGTTAAGTTTGAAAAACGCTAAGGAAAATGAATTCAAATTTGCATAGATAAAGTAACTAAAAAGGAAAATTAAATTACAGTATACGTCACAACAGTCTCCGATCTACATCTCAGCAAACTGTGCACAATGAATTGAAAAGGATTGGTATTAGCAGTCGCATACCTACAAGGAATCATTAATTTCTACGAACAACTGGAATTCTGGTCTGCATTGGTGTCAGGAACAACGAGGTTAGATATTGGAAGACTGAAAATAATCATGTGTTCCGACATGGTGTTGTACACTTGTTCTGTACGGACGGAGGCAGAGATTTTAACGGAAGCCCCGGGAAGCAATGGACCCAGCAACGAGATAGAAAACAATAGAGTGCTCACTCTATTGGCTGAGGTCCACCTGACATGAAGGATTTTGAACGTCCCGGCGCCCTCGCTATGACGAGCATCCTTGCAGATTTTTACCATTGATTTTAATGGGAACGACGATTGCATCGGCATTTACTTCCACAAAAGCGAAATTATGCATCGGAAAACGACCAAATCACAAGGATCACCATATTCACATTTCAAGCTTCCCTACGCAGATGTAAATTTTTAAATCGGACTAATGGGTGTAGAAATGTAGTTTCCACAGACGTACGAACCTAGTGATAACATAGGCACTTCTGTTTTTGTTTCCTTTTAAAGATGTGTTTATTAGCATCACTGTTTTTCACTTTCTCGGAAATACTTATCAAATTCAATGTTTAGCTTATTTACTACTCACAGCACATGTTTTAAAGCATTTATTTTTAGGTTAAACTGATGCAAATGTACATTAATTTTCACATTCGCCCAGATCTTACTCAGGCTTCCGGTTCTCCGTTTCAGCAAGTCATAGCTATGGCCGCTGCTCTTTCAATTTCGTTCAAGCATGGCGTCTTCATAAGCACTCTACTTATTTCTATCTCTTGGGGCCCAGCTTGCTTTGTAAACACAACTCGAGGTTCTAGAGCTGGTGCCACGGTATGAGGCACGTTCTGTTGGAACGGAATGGAATCGCTAATATTGCTGGAAGGTCGGGTGTCATTCAGGGATTATATCCACATCGTTTTCGATTAAGTCAATCCTACAATGTTGACTTTTTATCCAGCAGATGACAGCTGCTTAATGGATGACAATGCCACTGTCCATCGCGAAAGATGTGTTCCGAATTGGTTTGATGAGTATAACAGTGACTTCTTCCTCTATTTGCCCTGGCCACCCCAAAGCCCCAATCTAAACCCCATTGAAAATGTATGAACATGTAAGAAAAAAGATCCGAGAGCAAAGTCCTCTTTCCTTCAAATCTGAGCCAGTTAAAGACTGTGAGATGAAGGCCTGGTATGCTGTAGACATACATGGTTGAGTCACATTACTGTGACCACCAGCTAATATCTAGAGTAGCCGCTGTGTGCAGCGCACACAACAGCTAGACGGGCTGGGAGTGACTCAGGAAAGTGCTGGAAAGTGTTCACAGGTATGTCGAGCCTTGTTGACTGCATTGCATCTGACAGCTGCTGGAGGGTGCGTGGTAGAGGATCCATAGAGCAAACAACACGATCGATGTGGTCCCACAGATGCTTAGTTGGGTTTAAGCTGTGGGAACTTAGAGGGCCAGGGAAGTACTTTGAGGTCTTCATCGTGCTCTTCCAACCACTCTCGGACATTTCTAGCTGTGTGACACGTCGCATTGTCGTGTTAGAAGATCCCATCCGCCCCAGGGAAGACAATTAGCATGTATGGGCGTACGTGGACTGCAAGGATGGATTCATTATGAATTTGGTCCGTAGTGTCTTCCACAGGTATGAGTGTACCAAGAGAATGCTACGAAAACATTCCCCAGACCATAACGTTGCCCCCACCAGCTTGTTTTCTTCCAGCAATGGTTGAAGAGTGCTTTTTCTCCGATGTCTCTCGCCTTATACGCCAACGTCCATCCGTTCGATGAAGCAGAAAAAGCGATTCATCGAAGAAGGCAAATCTTTGCCAATCAGCGGCGGTCCAATTCCGATACGACCTTGCAAATGTAAGCCTTTGTGCCGATTCGCATTCGTTAGCAGAGATTCAATGACCACCCGTCTGCGTTGGAGCCCCATATACATCACGGATAACTAAACTGTCGTTTTAGACACACTTCCGGTAGTCCCCCGATTCATTCGGCAATTGAGTTGCTCCACTGTAGCGTATGAATCGGATGTCACGCACCTTCGAAGCCGACGTTCACCTCTCATATCAATGGCACGTGGTGGTCCGCAGTTTTCACTTCGCTTATTCGCAATGGTGCCATTTCTCCATTCAGGATACACTTTAACCACAGCAGCACGCGTACAGTTCACAAACTGCGGTGTTTCAGAAATACTGCCACCCTTGGCCCGAAAGCAGAAAATCATCCTTTTTTGCAAATCTGATAAATCGCTCCTTTTATACATGACAGCAACAACTGATAAGTTTTCAGATTGCTTACAGCACGCCTTACATACCCTTCACGCCAGCTCACGACACGTGCTTGCTTTCATTGGCTACGCGCTGTTGACGTCAAAAGTAGGAAGTGGTCACAATCATGTGACTGTACTGTGTAGATGCACTCCAACACCTTTCGAAATCTATGCCAAATGGCGTACGTGCTGTAATTAGGGCTAAAGGAGGTACAATCCGGTATTGAATAAAAATTTCTAATTCGGTGGCCAGTATGTGAATGAGAGGATATACTGTCGCAAACATATAATCTTGCGAAATCTAGCAAAAGGACAAGCATTATAGAGGAAGAAAATGCAAACAATGTGTATCACGAGAAAAACCTATCTGAGGCAAAATTTTCTTAGCGCAGTGTGTGACGTACCTGCCAGCAGGACGCACACGACATAAAGGCAAATAGCAATCAGAATGAACGTCTGCGTAGCTCAGTTGGTAGAGCGACTTGTTCCGGAATAAGCGGACACGGGTTCGAATCCCGGCGTAGACCAAAAATGACGGAGAAATTTACTTCGTTATAATGGCGCCCGAACTATCCGGATGACCCGACCGTTCAAAATCTCGCAATGGTGTGATGTTCTTTCCACACCGCGAGATAGGAAAAATCAGAGAATCCCTTCTCCAGCGCTTCGAAAAATAAATGTGTGTGACGTTGCATTCCACACACCAGATTGACTGGGAGTTCTCAAGTGCACGTTCTACAGTGGATGGCTGCCTGCAACGATTCATGGTTACGGCTGATCCGTGGGCCATGCCCCGGCCCTCTTTCGGGGGGGGGGATGTGACGTACCTGCTAGCAGGACGCACACGACATAAAGGCGGATAGTAGTCAGAACAAACGTCCGCGTAGCTCAATTGGTAGAGTGACTTATTCCGGAATGAGGGGATCTGGGTTCGAATCCTGGCGTGGACAGAAATGACGGAGAAATTTACTTCGTTATAAGTGGTCTAAGGCGATGGCCTCTGATGATTCGTCCGAAAGGGGTCCGGGTTCGAATCCCGGTGATGCATGGATGTTGTGTTTGTCTTACGGCACTGGCTCTCTCCCTTCCCTGGAACCAGTGACCCTAAATTAGGGACGGGCGACTGCTTATAGCCCATTGAGTTGCTCACGGTGGTCGTTAAACCTCCAATCAAAAAAAAAAAAATTATGCTCCCTAGAGGTAAAACAATGTCACAGAAATGTACGTAAATGAAGGTTAGAGTTATTAGTACCGATGCACCGGGAGCTTCAATACGACATATTTAATAAGCAAAGCTATGGTTCTTAATAAAAAGTATTTTTGACAACCGTTGCGCTAGAGCTGTGTACCACGAAAAACTAGAAAACAACGTTTCAGATAGTTTAAGCTATCCGGTACAGCAAGAATGTTTCAAATCGAATATTTTTAAGCGGACATAACCAGTAAATATACTCCCTCTAAAGAAGCAACTCTACATTCTTATGACAGAAAAGTTACGCAAAACGTTCTTCTAAATGGAAGTACCTGATAGCAAAAAATAAAAAATCGCATTTCTAAAATCCGTGATGGGGTTGCATAAAGAAATAAAAATTTACTCCTTTTAGACGCAAAATTTTGCATTGTACAATATTAGGAAATATATGCTAACATTACAGCATTAAAGAAGATACCCTGCAAAAACTAAATTTTAAAATAAGATCTTTAAAAGTTGGTACCAAGACCAGCTTACATAGATATGACCTTCCAATTTCACAAAGCTCCATGACCGCCCTTGCGAATAAATTTGCCCCTAGATGGCGCTGCATTTCAGCTGTTCTAAGAAGCTCGCATATGCGTTATACGTTAGTTTCTGTCAATTTGTATTAGATTTTTTTCCACTGTAAGCACAACAAAATGTCATACTGTTCAGTGACATTCTGTAAATCAAATAAAAGAAGAATGTTAAAGACATTCAAATTTACTTTCACGAGTTCCCCTGCAATCATGACCAGCCTAATTTCCCATTTTGATTGATAGAATAGCACTGATGGCATCTTTTCAAAAAATTTATAATTTGCTCAGAAAACTCATCTTTCAGAACATGTCCTTATGAACACAGGTGAAAAGTCTTACCAATGTGATGCATATTCCAAACAATTTTCTCGGAAAAGTCATCTTTCACAGCATATGGCTATGCACACAGGTGAAAAGCCTCATCAATGTGATGTGTGCTCCAAGCAGTTTTCTCAGAAATGTCATCTTTCAAGGTATATGCTTGTATCTTTAAGTGAAAAACCTTACCACTATGATGTACACTGAAGAGCAATTGAATTAGAGACAGCTGGCGTTATGCAAATGTGGCGCTGTGGGCGGCCTTATAAAAGGAAACGACATGACGTATGCAGTGATCCGACAATATAAGGAGTGATGCGACGGGAATCAGTAAGAGTCGGACGCAGTATAGGTAGGACGAAGGATCTGAGCGCATTTGATCGTGGGCAAATTGTGAGTGCCCAACGAATGGGTCACTCCATCTCGGAAGTCGTGCAGGCACTGGGATTTTCACGAGCCACTGTGTCACGGGTGCACCGTGAGTACTTCGAACCCGATAAATCCATCCCTGCAAGGGCCAACTGCCGTGGACAACAGCGTGTGGATGAGCGGGGTCATCGTCGGCTAGCTCGCTTTGCAAAAGCGGATAGACGGGCCACAGTGCAAGAAATCATTCGGCAATTTAACGCTGGTGCACAAAAACGTGTAAGCAGCCACACCATCCAGAACCATCTCCTCGCTATGGGGTACAGAAGCCATCGTCCCACTTGGGTACCGCTGCTGACCTCACATCACAGGGTGCAAAGATTAGCATGGGCGCGGGAACATCGCCACTGAACCCTAGACATGTGGAAAAATGTTGCCTGGACTGATGAGTCGAGATTCATTTTGGTACATGCGGATGGCAGGATACGAGTACGGCGCAAACCATATGAAGCGATGGATCCTTCTTGCCAGCAGGGTACTCTTCAAGCTGGTGCGGGTGGCATTCTCGTCTGGGGACTGTTTACGTGGACTGAAATGGGACCCCTGGTACGTGTGACATCGTCCCTCACAGGTCGACGTTACTGGGATATCCTGCACAACCATTTGTTCCAGTTTGTGCGTCTTCAACATCCCACTGGGGACCTCATCCTGCAACAAGACAATGCACCGTGCCATTGCTCCCGAATTGCATCCGAATGGTTGGATGAACACTCCACCGACGTGACCTCGCTTCCTTGGCCAGCTAGGTCACCTTACCTGAATCCCATCGAGCACATCTGGATGCCATTGAGAGAGATGTTCGAGGCTCTGACCCCCCCTCCATGAAATCTTCGTGAACTGTGGGTGCTTATCCAGAGGTCGTGGATCCGTATGGCTTCCCAACGCTTCCGGTGTCTTGTCGAGTCCATGCCGAGACGAATCGCCGCCGTCATCAGGGCGAAAGGTGGTGCTACACGTTACTAGACAGGTATCTCTAATTCAATTGCTCTTCAGTGTATGTTCCAAGCAGTTTCCTCGGAAAGTGTTCTGAAGTCAGCGTTGACTTGAAGTTTTTGTTATATTAATTTTCAAATAACACACCCTACTTTCAAAAATAGAAACAGAACAGAAGAAAAATAAAACTGATCGTGTGATTCACGGCAAAGTTGTAAACGGAAGACCAGTAAACACTACCAGCTTTCTGCCGTAACTTGATTAGAAAACTGGCATCGTAGTAAATTCCAAACGTACCTGCCTTTGCCGAAAGCACAAACATTACAATTGATAAGTTGGTCTAATTAGGTCTAATTGTTGTTAATCCTTTTGTTTTTGTTTTATCGCCTCGAACATAGATCAACCACTAGCTTTACTAACGTATAAGTACACAATGTGATACGACGAAAGGTACGCTATCTGGTGACAAATGCTACAGGGGCGACGCAGTTTCAGGAAGAGAGTCTCTAAATGGGCAGGTCATATCTAGGTAAGTTGGTCTTGGTTGGTGCAGTGAGAGTCCGTAGCTAAACAATTGAAGAACTTAAAGTGGTTCCATTTAAAATCTCTGCCTTATGCTTCCAATGGTAAAACGTCTTTAAATACTTTCTTCACAATTAATGCATTCCCAAGAATGAAAATTTGCACAATGATAAAACTAACTTTAAGTTATAGAATGGGATACTTAATGCTTGGGAAAACATAACCATAATTAAGCAATCCAACATTTGCTTGTCTACTGACGTCATCAATGTACAGCTCGCGCCGTCTATTAAGAGGTCTGAACATTACTCAAAAAAAAAAAAAAAAAAAAAAAAAAAAAAAAAAAAAAAGACTGATTTTTAAAATAATTATCAGTGGCGTCGCGTGCCCATTTAGGTTGGGTGTGCGCTCTTATGGGAAAAAACACGTAAAAATTTCATTATGTACCCCGAACTGCGAAATACGCGCATTGTTTTTGAACATACGGAAGTATTTCTTTTATTTACGTGTCGTCTAATAACTTATGGTGAAGATCGTTAAATATACTCCGTTGTAAGAAAAATCTGGATTTCCTGTGCAAATACTTTAGTGATGAATGAATTTTCGGTATTTATATATATATATATATATATATGGGATGTAAGGTCAGGTGATGCGTAACATCACAGCCTCTCCTTGACAAATGTCAACCCCGCCTTCTCGTGGTGCATCCTGTTCCCACTAAAAGGGGCTCTGACGACCGCAAATAGCGGTATAACTATACCATCGGGATCAGAAGAAATGCTATCCCACACTCACCAACCCGCTTGGCCAGCGTGGTGAGTTATGGCCAAACACCTCCAAAATGACTCTACAACTTAAATCTTGGCCCTCAGTCTCCGGCAGCTGGAATGTACCTGGCCAAGGCAGCGGCCAGTGCGACATGAAGGCAGAGGGTGCTAAGAATCCCCGGAGGACCGGACTAGGCTGCCATTTGATGCTGACCTTGGCTACCTACAACGGACGCTCCCTATCTTCTGATTCAAGGCTTCTTGAATTGGAAGAGGAACTACAAAGGATCAAGTGGGACATCGTCGGGCTGAGTGAGGTAAGGAGAAAAGGAGAAGATCTCATTGAACTGAAAAGTGGACATCTCTTCTATTATCGTGGGACAGATACTGGCAGAACTAGTGGTGTTGGATTTATAATAAACAAGAAACTGAAGGATAAAGTGGTAGAAGTTGAAAGTTCCTCTTGACAGAGCTGCACGACTCGTTATCCAACTCTCGAGAAGATACCAGGCTCAGATTATTCAAACTTATGCACCCACCACAAGTCATCCTGAAGAAGAAATTGAAGAATTTTATGAGGAAATTCGTCATCTAAATAATAAAGGTAAGCAGCACTTGAAGATAATTATGGGAGATTTCAATGCAAAAATAGGGCACCGGCAACAGAATGAAACTTCAGTAGGTAAATTCGGTCACGGCAACAGAAACCAGCGTGGAAATACTCTCGTTGAGTTTGCAGAGGCAGAAGGATTTTTCATCTTGAATTCCTTTTTCAAGAAAAAGCCACACAGGAAATGGACATGGAGACATCCAATTGGGACGACAAGTGAAATTAATTTTATTATGTGTAACAAAAAATTCGTCATCGAAGACTGCAGTGTGCTAAACAAGTTCAACACAGGTAGTGACCATAGATTGGTGAGATGTAAGATGCACCTCAACACTAAACTGGAACGTGGCAAGCTCATAAGACAAACAAAATGTATTGACATAACCAACCTTAAAAAACACCATAATACTTTCAAGTTGGAACTGAAGAACAGATTCTCTGCTTTAGAAGGCCTAACATCGGAAGAAGTGGATATTTCGGAAGTTAACAGAAAAGTAACCAAAGCTCTTATGGAAACAGCAACAAAATTAGCTGGGTCTAAGAACAAGTTGCATGTAAACAAATTATCAGGAAAAAACCAAAATGTTGATGCAAAAAAGAAGAGAGATGAGGACAACTAAAGAAGATGTGACTTCCAAAGTGGAATATATAGAGCTATGCAAGACAACACGGAAAAGTATCACTGAAGACGTAAGGAAATTCAACTGTGAGCTAGTGAGGAAAGCAATTGAAAACGAAACAACCAAAGCCTAAAGATAGCAAAGGGACATCTCAGTAAGGGAAGAAAACAGATTATGGCTCTGAGAAAAGAAGATGGTTCTATAACAAGAAATAGAGGCGAAATTTTGACAAGAGTGAAAGATTTCTACTCCAAATTATATGAAAGGGATGATACATGTACTCCAGACATCATGAAAGGTACCAGAGTTCTTCCAGTCCTCCCAGCAGAAGTTGCACATGCAATCAAGAACATGAAGCGGGGAAAGCTCCAGGAGAAGATGGAATTACTATAGACATCATACAAGAAGCAAGTGGAGAAATTGAAACAGTACTCGCCCAAATTTTCACTCGATGCCTTAATGAAGGGAAGATTCCTGAGGATTGGAACAATGCTACAATGATCCTGCTACATAAAAAAGGTGACATTGAGGATCTCAGGAACTACAGACCTATCAGCCTCCTATCAGTGGTTTATAAAATCTTCACTAAAGTTCTTTCACACCGCTTGAAGGTAACACTGGACATGGCTCAACCGAGAGAACAAGCTGGATTCAGGAGTGGCTACAGCACAATAGATCATATCCACGTACTGAGAGAACTAATTGAAAGAGCGAGGGAATATGAACTTCCATTGTGCATGGCTTTTATCGATTATGAAAAAGCCTTTGATTCGGTGAAACCATCAGCAGTTACCACGGCTCTGAAATCCTGCGGTATTGAAGATGCATACATTAATATTATTAATAACATCTATGAAAATGCAAGTGCAAAGATTCGGCTGTTTGAAAATACAACACACATAAAAATTGGAAAGGGAGTGAGACAAGGTGACACCATATCTCCGAAGCTCTTTAATGCCACATTGGAAAATGTCTTTCAATCACTGAACTGGGAAAACAAAGGGATAAAGATTAATGGAGATTATCTAACCCACCTTCGTTTTTGCTGATGACGTAGTCATTTTTGCAACTACCCCATCAGAGCTGCAGAGTATGATCCAGGAACTTGCTGACAAGAGTAAAGAAGTGGGATTAAAAATGAACTTTCAGAAGACAAAAGTGATGTGCAATGCTTTTACAAGAAATGAAGATTTATCGATTGATGGAGAAAAACTGGAGATAACAGATACGTATGTTTATCTTGGACAGCAGATATCAAGTGAGGGTCACATTGATGAAGAAATTAATCGGCGTACAAAACTTGCCTGGAGAGCTTTTGGAAGAAACAGCATAATTTTCAAGAGCAATATGCCATTATGTCTTAAAAGAAAAGTGTTTGATCAATGCATCCTTCCAGTGCTTACGTATGGTGCAGAGACGTGGACCTTAACTAAAAGAGACATACAAAGGCTGCAGACAACTCAAAGAAGCATGGAGAGGTGCATGCTTGGTATAACCAGGAGAGATAAGAAGAGGAACTCGTGGATCCGAAAAATGACGAGAGTGGAAGACATCATGATCAGAGTTAAATCCCTGAAATGGCAATGGGCTGGACATACTGCCAGAAGGACAGACCATAGATGGACAGCCGAAATTTTAGATTGGATTCCAAGGGACAGGAAAAGACCCAGAAAAAGACCACATGGGAGATGGGTGGATGAAATTCGTAAATATGCGGGAGTGACATGGAGGAGACTGGCACAAGACAGACCGTTGTGGAGGAAACTTGGGGAGACCTTCGTCCAGCAGTGGATTGATAATGGTTGACAATGATGATGATGATGATATATATATATAGAGAGAGAGAGAGAGAGAGAAGTTTTAAATATAGCATGAGGCTTACTTTCTTTAACTCGCTTTACACAATCTGCAAAGTTTATGGCAGAAAATGGGACACTTACTACATCGTCAACCTAAACGGATGTCAAAACTCAAATTGTACATTTAAATCTGTGCTCTTAAACAGATTCATACAGCGACGAAAAGACAGAAAAACATTAACTCATAGCAAAACGTTGAAGTGTGTTTATTTCTCCACGCTATTTCAAACGCAAACAAATATGACCAGTGGTGCTTTTTTAAGTGCACACACACCCTGGGAATTTAAACCTCTGCGTTGGATCCACGAGGAAATAAAAACATGACCAATAGCGCCATCTAGATAGCTTTGAATTACAGTTGTGTTGACGACTTAGGGTCTCCACTGGTAAAATAGCGCTCCTGCAGCTGCAAGTATTATTTACTACGTTTTGTTTACTGCACGAAGCAACGAACCTTCTCCTCCACGAAAATATTGCACAAGGGAATTAAGTTTAGCATACAAACTTTAGCGAGTCTTATTAGAAATACATGAAAAGAAAAAAAGAAAAACAATATAACAGCAAATGGTTGCACTTCTCCGTGGGACTCAAACGGTGCTCAGTTTGAGTAGCACACCTTGAAAGTTCCGCTGTTAACGTTTGAAACCACAGGGAAATTAGAACGCGACCTACAACGCTATCGGGGAGCGCTTGTACCACAGCTGCTTGAAGGTCGTCAAATGTGCGCACGAGAAACAGCACATCCGAGGATTCTAGCGCGAATGCGATATGATTACTGAACGAACCTTCTCTTCTTAATGAACACATTATGTGGGGAAATTAATTTGAACCACCACTCGAAGCCTTAGGACGAACTTTGGCGAGTTTTATTAGAAATAAATCTGTAATTGCGATTCTGTGTGGGTGTGCGCCGCACACCTAGAACACCACGAATATTCGCCTCTGATAATTATGGTTATGTTTTAACAAGAATTAAGTATCTCATGCTGTAACTTAAAGTTAGTTTTATCGATTGGAAAATTTTCATCCTTGGAAATACATTAATTGCAAAGAACATATATAAAGAAGTTTTAGCATTGGAAACATAAAGCAGAGACTTGTTGAACGGGATTGAAATCTAAATACAATAAACAAATCTATACAAACTCCGTTTATTGGTGTGAAAGTATATTTAAAGAAGAAATACAAGGAAAAATTGTATCTCCCGAGCTTTGGCTCTCCAACCGGGAGGTTTTCTCAAGGGTTGAAGACGTTACTAACAAGTCTGGCGAGTTTTGTTAGTAACGTCTGCAACCTTTAAGAAAGCTTCCCGGTTGGAGAGCGAAAGCTCGGGAGATATAATTGTTCCTTGTATTTCTTCTTTAAATATACTTTCACACCAATAAACGGAGTTTGTATAGATTTACAAATTTTGAAGATGACAAACCGATTTTTGACGTAAATGTGACAAGGATGGTAAATCAGATAATATTCGAAAACGTGAAAATTTTTCATCGTCCTGGAGCGGGACTCGAATCCGCTTCTCCCAGAAAACGCCCGGGCATGCTTACCACTATATCACCCAGAACGACCAAATTTCCAGTTTCTGATCAATTTGAATGTAACCATCACAGGATTCGCTAGTCGAAGCAACCGGCATTCATGTTTAACGAATCTGTTGGTCTTTCGATACGAGTGGTCTTTCGGTCCGTTCTGCCTACTCAGGAAATAGACTAGAATCCGGTACGGTAAAGCATGCGCATATATGCAGCATGATTTGGGGGGGGGGTGTTGGAAGGGTATAAAGCACACAGGCGGTGTACGCTCAGAAATTCGGTGAAAGCTATTGCACGGTGTACATCGGTTTGAACGACGACGAGTTGCTGCCACCGTGTGATATGGCCAACAGGCAATCCAGTAGACGACATCTGGATGACTTTACCCGAGGTCGCGTGATTGGGAAGTTGGAAGAAGGTCGAAGTGTGACTAGTGTGGCCGAGGAGTTCGGGATCGCTCACAGCATAGTTTCACGAGCTTGGAGAGCATTTCAAACGACAGGAACAGCTGTCTGAGAGTTTAGCAGTGGTCGTCCACAAGGAACCACGGCGGCAGACGACCGGTATATTGCCCTACAGGCGAGAAGAGACAGACGGCAGACAGCGGGAGAAATCGCAAGGCACATGCAACAGACAACTGGACGTCCGTTATCGCGTTTTAACCGTAGCCAGGAGGCTGCACAAAGGTGGTCTATTTGCACGACGACCAGTACGGTGTGCGCCATTAACGCCTGCTCATCGGAGACGGCGGTGTCTGTGATGCCAGGAACACAAGAACTGGACACCTCAGCAATGGTGTCGAGTTCTCTTTACGGATGAGAGCCGATTTAGTCTGACAAGCGATTCTGGACGTATACAGGTCTGGAGAGAGCAGGGAACACGCAATAACACCTCCAACATCATCGAAAGGAATGGGTTTGGAGGCGGAGGGTTTCTCGTTTGGGGCGGTATGATGCTTGGTAGCCGTACTGACCTCCACATCTTCCAGGAGATTCAGTCACTGGTGTCCGCTATTGTACCGAGGTTCTCCTGCCTCACGTGCGTCTGTTTAAAGGTGCTGTGGGTCCTGAGTTTCTCTTCATGGACGACAACGCTACACCTCGTCGTACAGTGTCTGTCGCAGAACTGTTGGAGAGTGAAGATATTCAACGCATGGATTGGCCAGCAACGATTCCGCAGCTGCGATTGGCGCTACAAGAGGAATGGGCCGCGATGCCTCAATAGCCCCTTGACAACCTCGTCCTCAGCATGGACAGACGTTGTAAATCCTGCAACGTAGTCAAGGGGGATCATATACTCTACTGAAGCCTGGATTTTTCTTGGCAGCCGCCTGTCCCATGGACGTTTCTGTCCTCTGTCCAGTTGTGCTCAAAGCTACCTTTTCAATAAAGTGCCTTTGTATCCTTTGGATTCCTTGTTTGGACGTTTTTTCTCACTTGTCCCATATTCTTACATCTTGGGGATCTTATGGTATGATATGAATCGATGCGGAACACTTCTGCACGACTTTACATTTGAAAAACCGTCTCGTCCTTAATTTTTGTACGCCAGTGTATGTACGAGGGAAAGTCAGAAAGTAACTTTCCCTATTGAAGAACTTTAAAATTACTCTATGTGTTGAAAATATGTTTTGTTGACGTGAAACCTGATATTTTCTGTTTTAGGTTGCTGCGCTTTGAAGTTCCAGAGACATTACTTTTTTGAACTACGCAGATTCAAATGGCTGTTGTACTGGTTGAATTGACAAAGGAAGAAGCCCGAGGAGTCATCGCTTCTTGTGGACAAAAGGGACGCCGCCTATTGAAATTCACCCGGAACTTCAAGCTGTGTACGGAGAAGGTGCGAACGTCATGAGAGAGGAGAAGGTGCGAACGTCATGAGAGAGGGGAAGGTGCGAAAGTGGTGTCGTGATTTCAGAAGTGGTAGAGTGAGTGTACATGATGAACTAAGGCCGGACGTCCTTCCACATCAGCAAATCATGTCGATGCAATTGAAGAGTGCTTACGTGAAGATCTTGTTGTGACACTGCACCGCCTGGAAGAAAAATTCCTTCTTTCACATGACACCATATGGGACATTGTTCATGATCGTTTAGGCCATCCAAAAGAGTTGTAGGTGGGTTCTCAGAAAACTGACAGAGGAACACAAGAATAACTGCATGGCTGCTTCTCACGGCCATCTGCTTCACTTCAATGAACATGGTGACGATTTCTGGATATTACGCTACACTCCTGAGTCAAAGGCCTAATCCATGGTGTGGAAGCATCCAGGGTCCTCCGTTGCCAAAAAAAAACAAGACATCCACCAGTAGTGTAAAGATCATGGTGGCCTTGTTGCGGGACACTCATGGTGTGTTTCTAGTGGTATTCACACTTTCCACGACAAGAATTAATGCTGCTGCTAATCAAGCTACCCTGAAGAGAGCTGTTCAACGAAAATGGTCTAAAATGGCATCCCAATGCGTGCTTTTGTTACATCACGACGTTCATCCGCATACGGCTCGTTATACAGTGAATCTGTTGAAAAGCCGGGAATGGGAAATTCTGCAACACCCGGCCTTCTGCCCTCATCTGGCTCTGTCCGATTTTCACCTCTTTCCAGGGTTGAAACAGCACCTCCGTGTGAAACGATTCTCGTCCGATGGCGCTGCGAAGCGTGCAATAAAACAGTCACTCTTTCGCAGTGTCACCGCCAAACTTTTATAGACAAGGTTTCGATGCATGGATCTCCCGGCTGGACAACTGTTTCGACAGACAGTTTGACTACGTTGAGTAGTAGTGTACGGATGGCCAATATCTCAGAGTTGTATATATTTTTTCCGTACTAATAAATACAAAATATTCATATGATGTTGGGAAAGTTACTTTCTGACTTTCCTTCGTATATTGAACACCAGATTTCAGAAACTCATGCGACAGGAGAGCAAATGCCAAACGTCTAGGGCTAAAATTAATATATTAGTGGCCATTTGGGCTAGAAAACCGACGTAACATGCTACAATTAGGATACAGTTAAGAAATTCCCTGAGTGAGTCGAACTTTATTTTTTGCTTCTGACCGAAATCTTTTACAAAGAATAAAATCAAGTTTCTTTTTTAATAGATGAAATGTAACTCAAAAAACCAACCCCTTTCCGTTCGTATTGAAGCACTTGGGTTAGTATTATAGCAACTGAAAAAAATCTTTAGCATTTGCAAATAAATTACTTGAATTCATCGTCACGAGTTTTGGTATTCGGAATGCTCTGGTATTTTTTACAAGATTCCTTAAAACTCCGGTGTCAGTGTGCAGCATAACGTGGTTCTTATTTCCCTGTGCTGATTGTTTTTTCATTGCTTTTAATTTTTTTCTATCGAATTCCTTTATTATCCGATTGCCCTCGAAACTAATTTCCACAAGCTAATTGCATTTTCCTTTTTTTTAAATACACTCCTTATCATGGCACTTTCCTACGTCTTAGCATATTTTTGTAATATAAATATGTTTGTAAAAATATTTTTTGGCACAGAAGATATAGAATTTTCTAACAACACGCTGGGAAAGAAATGAAGTTACCGAACAGTGATATTTTAGACGAATCCTGGTAAAATGAATCTTCCGAAAAACAGAGAGAGAAAGCCAAAATTGGCACGGGAGCTTAAACACAGGTAAAGCAAAAATTTGAATCTCCTCATTTCGAGCAAACTAACAAACAAGAGGCTTAGAGCGCTGCAAATTCATCGACAACAAATTGAGTCTGCGATGACTTTGTCAGCACCGAATTGGGTAGAGCGATAAATTTTTTCGCGACGAATTACTTCGACTTGAAATCGAGGCAGACTAATTAGCATATAATGATGTATCACGTTCGCGAAATTATCGTTGAACTCTTCGTAAGATGCAAAGAAACCAGTACAGAGGAAATAAGTAATTCCGATAATACATTTAGCATTTTAATGGGAGATGACGTCATCCCGAAGAGTATGGTTACCGTCAATAAAATAAATGAAAATACTAGAAATATATCACGTACAACACCAGTGAAAAACTTCGGTTATATATGTAGTTCAGAAAATGAAAGATTTTTGAGCCTCCCCGATGTCCGACTAGTCAGCAGCGCAAGCTCCTGATCATCAGTCAGAACTAGACGCAGGATCAAATGCGTAACGAAGCACGAGTGATGCTTGTACAACGGCAAAGGCCCTGTGCCCTTCTTGATCGCAGTAGCCTGACCCTAAATTAGGGTTGATTGATTGATTGATTGATTGGAGGTTTAACGACCACCGTGAGCAATTCAATGGGCTATAAGCAGTCGCCCGTCCCTAATTTAGGGTCACTGGTTCCAGGGAAGGGAGAGAGCCAGTGCCGTAAGACAAACACAACATCCATGCCTCATGGGTTTCGAACCCGGACTCCTTTCGTACGAATTATCAGAAATTGGCTCTTAGATCACTGCACCACCGGGGCGGCTTAAATTAGGGACAGGAGACTGCTTTTAGCCTTAGATGCTTAAAGGTGTTGCTGAATCCTGAAAAACGAAAAAACACTCAGTCAAAATCTAGACTCAGGACTCAACAGTTGAAGTCGATAAGGTAAAGAATTCTGTTTCATTCATTTTTCTTTCTCCATGACTTCTTCCGACGTATTAATTATGAAATTTCCATATTTTTTATCTACAGTATGAGTCTTGCAGTCTTATAAAATGTTCCATTTAACCTGGTAAGCCTAATAGGTAAAACATTTAGGAGCCCATCACATCCACAAAAAGGAACCCTCAGATTCAACTGGAAAGAAAACACTAAAGAAATGTTGGCACAAAAAAACTCCAAAAACTGATGAGGAAGACGGTTACAACCAGTGTTAGTTAGAGGAATCGTATCAATTGGATTATAAAGAAGAGGACAGTATCAAATCACCTAGTACGAAAGAAACACTAAAACATATACAGCAAATGCGTGCGAAGAAACTTTTAAAAACCAAATTTAAGTGTACAACTTTATTTTTAATATCCATTAGACATAATAACAATTAAACCACCTACTGAAGTGACATTTTTTTTATGCGTTTCGATAATGTTTTGGTCAAAACACGTCTGGCGCTTTTTTCTCGGAGTGGGGGTGGGGAAATTTAAAGACCACCGTAAGGAGTTCTAAAATCTGCAGGCAATCGCATGTCTCTAATTTGGGATCACAAGTTCCAAGAAAGGAAGAAAGACAGTGCCCGAAGTTAGAAACACCGCGCATGCCTCGTCCAGCACCTGAACTTGGGCCCAATCGGACGAATAATCAGACACCAACAATTAGACCATTGTGCCACCGGCCTGACTCATGAACTTGTTCAGATCAAAAAATTCACTTGATCACTTGATATCCGTTACCCCTAGACCCCCAATCTACTCCGCATTTCATAAAAGTTTCCTTTTTTTGCTTTCAATAATAGCTTGCTGTCTCAACATGAAGTAACCATCTAGTAGGATAAAGGGCCTCAACCGTCAGCGAAACGGGAACAACTGTTATTTTATAAACGCGCACGAAAAAGAAAACATAAACTCTGAGGAAGCAATTTAAAAAATGGGCCACCTGATCAGGAGATAGAAAGTATCATAGAGCAACTTCTATGAAGATATTAAGTTATGTAATAAACTTATTTCAATCTTTATCCAGTAAAGCCTCGAAGCGTTGCGATGATGATGCTAACAACAGGATAAATATCTATTGAACCGCAGCAAGATTTCATAGACACACGTTTTTTTAAAGAATCACGAATACGAGCTATTTATTTCACTTTAATGACCAACGTTTTCTAATCTATGTTACAAAATATATGAAGTGCTTGTAAGCATTTGAACTATATTTAACACAGCACTACTTGCAATGGATTATATTATCCAGACAAATCAGGCATCATTTTCATGGTAAGATCCGATAAATCAATTGAAAATTGGAAAACACAAAGTTTTTTTTTCCAGCAGAGCATAAACAAATCAACCAAAATTCTTAATTTTTTTAAAGTTTTAAATGTCGTTTCTTGGTGTTCTGTACATTCAGGTCTTGACTAGCAATTCTTGATGTGTTTCCTTCTTTTTCGCGATATCCTCAAAACAAATACGATACTGTGACGTACATTCTAAATTAACTTTCCTTTTTAGTTTCTTTCCCTATGTAAATCTTGAGTTTCTTCTGTTATTCTTCACTCTTAACGTGATATCTTTCTCTCAAACGAATACGTTTGGCAACACAATTGAAGTTGAATGCACGTGACGTATGCCTGAGTTTTGATAAGAACAAGAGATAAAAACGACGACTGATCTATTGCTTGAGAGCGTTGTAAGAGAGAGCGTGGGGTTGTAAACTGATTATTGATAGGAGTGTTGTGATAATGTGTGGTGTGTGGAGCGTTCACTACAATATGCTATGTTACGATGTGAGTGCTACATCCTGAATAAAGCATCTTTTCCGTAAGTTGACTTCTGTTATTTACATGTTTCGTCTGGCCGTTAAGGTTTCTTTCATTTAGGAACTATTTCTTAGTATGTTGATGTGTTAAAACAACGTAGAAGTAGAAAAGACTTTTACGCTATATTGGCGCCCCGACCCGACCGTTCAAAATCTCGCAATGGTGTGATGTTATTTCCACACCGCGAGAGAGGAAAAATCAGAGAATCCTTTCTCCAGCGCTTCGAAAAATAAAAATGTGTGATGTTGCATTCCACACACCAGATTGACTGGGAGTTCTGAAGTGCACGTTCTATAGCGGATGGCTGCCTGCGACGATTCATGGTCACGGCTGACCCGTGGGCCACGGCCACCGACCCTCTTTCGGGGGGAGATGTGACGTACCTTCCAGCAGGACGCACACGACATAAAGGCAGATAGCAGTCAGAACGAACGTCCGCGTAGCTCAATTGGTAGAGTGACTTATTCCGGAATGAGGGGACCAGGGTTCGAGCCCCGGCGTGGACAAAAATGACAGAAAAAATTACTTCGTTATAATATTTAGTACGACGCATTACGCCGTTGCCTATCATATTAGAATGCGTAGCGTTACGACGCCTTTTGGTATTATTATTCTTTTGACAAACAGTCGGAAGCTACAGTTCAGATAAATTTGCCAAATTATACATCTCCAGGAGCAGAGTTTTGTGGAATGAGTGGATTTGCAGTACTTGTCATGGTTTTACAGATGAGTTCTTAACTCTGAAGAGCAAGCTTCATAAAATGTCCTATGCTCTGGAATTAATTTTACTTCCTTAAACTTCGGTACCGGTTAGTTCTTCTACGCGTTATTGAACAGAGGCCGGTTTGAATCATTCTTTTTCCAAATTTTTGATGTGCTGTCTTAAATGTATAAGTATTTCTTCTAATGCTGCAAAATGTTGAGCCCTTAAATTTACCTTTAAGACTGGCACGTCATAGCACTGTGCGTTGAACAAATATAACATCTTACTTATATTGATTTCCGCTGTAATCTCTAAAAGTGAATTAGGCTCATTCAATTCTTAGTACGTATGTTTCTTTTCACGAACACTTTTTTATTGCAGCTCTTTGGGTTATACTTCTGTTGGCCGTTTTTAACTTGTGGCCACTGATTCCGGGGATAGGGCTAGTGCCGTAAGGCAAACCCATCAAATATGCCTCATCCGGGGTCCGAGTCCGGTCCCGTCTCGGACAAACGGTCAGAAGTCAGCGCTTAACCCTTTAACCGGCCGGAACACGATTTAACTCGGGGTTTACAAAACAGGCTGAAATCAGCTTGAACGAATATATCCACTGTCTGAGAAGAGGACCGAATTCCACGGGAACCAGTAAAGCTGTGCATCAGAAAAAGCTGCTTTTACCTTGCGTTTGTCATTCTAAGTGGTCATTTGGGGATATGATTGTCATTAGTACTTCCTGTCTGATTACGTTTCTTCTAAGAATGCTAAGAAAAAGGCGACGAGCCTAAGAAAGAAGAGAAAAAGTGTTTGAGTAAATCGTTTCTACCCAGTGGCATGATGTCCGTGTCCGAGAGACTACTGCTTCCGAATCATTCCTTGGGTAATGGAACAGATAATAAAGGACTCTAAGGGAAACAGACTACATACGAGACTAAGGACTGTAAGGGAGCACTTACAACCAGTGACAGATTAACAGTCGATACCCCTGAGATGAAAGAAGGAAAGGAATTGTTTTGCCATAGCTTTTGGTATAACTCGGTCACTATGAGAACACTTCTGGTTGAGAAGCACAGGAAAATTTGGGCAACTTTTGGTTCAGGTACATCGGCCGATTAAAGGGTAAAACTACTGCGCCATCAAAGAGATTCGTGCCCAAATTTGAAGTATTGTAGCCTTGAATGTTTCAGAGGTTCAAATTAAACAATTCAAATTAAGAATGAGGCCGGAATTCGAATGAGGTCTCTTTTCGAATGGTCAGAAGCGAAACACTTAGACTACCGTTCCACCGAGGAGGCTGGTGTTCAAATATGAAGTATTGTATTCCTGAATGCTTCAATTCAAATTAAAGATGGATCCGGAACACGAACCTGGACGAACGTCAGAAGCCAGTGCTTAGATACCAGCGCCACTAATGCTGCGTCTATTCACATATGAACCTTGAATGTTTCAACGGTTCAAATTAAACAATGATTCATTTTAAAAGCTATTTAGCGAACCTGATAGAGATTAAGAAGTAAATTTATCCGTCAATTTTGTCCACGCAGGGCATCGAATCCGAGTCCCCTCATTCCGGAATAAGTCTCTCTCCCAACTGAGTTACGCGGACGTATACCTCGCTGCTTTCTGCCTTTATCTCATGTGCGTTCTGCGTGGCAGGCACGAGACAGAACGATATCGCCGAAATGTTGAATGAAATGAACGTAACTTTTGCTTCAAAACACCTGGATATTTTACAATATCGTGTGTTTTCTGCTTCCAGCAGTATTTTGTGTTATATTTACTTAAAGAAAAGAGTCTAAAATGGATAAAACTGAGAAGCTCTGGTCGTAATCACATTCACTGCTTCAGAAAAGGTATGTTGAGAAACGCAGGCATGCCATTATTTCTTCAATCTGAAAAGTGCAGCAAACTAGAAAATCCTGAGAAACATAAGAATTTTTTTAACATGCCTGCCTCTACTCGATCCTTTGAGATAAACTCCAAACAGTTGTCAGAAAATTGAAATATACTCTGCTCGAAATTTATCATTTTTTTAGAAATACAAAATCAAGAACATTCTTCGTCACAAGTACAATTATAACAGTGTATAAATAGCTACATTATGCCACATACGGCCATACAATGTCCTGAAAGAAAGAAAGACAGGAAATAAGCATAAACACGTCTTTACACATGCATCGTTATATCTGTTTAAAATATGTTCTTCACTACAAGAAGTTTATCCCTCTAATAAAAAAGCAGAAATATTTCTTTAACATATGTACACTGCTGGCCACCCAAAATGCAACACCAAGAAGGGCACGAGATAGCAAAGCCAGATTTACTGGACACATAGCAACAGATTCAAAGATGAAACGATTGAGCTTACAGGCCCGGGTGACTTGCGGAACACGCAGACATCAATAGTTCGTGTGGCCTACATGGCTGGTAATAACGGCCGCTACACGCCGCGGCATCGAACGAAAGAGGCTTTGGATGTGGACTTCGGATATGTCGGTCCAGGCTGCTTCCACACACTTTGCCACAGTTCATCAGGCGTAGCCGCGGGTGGGGCTTGCCGCGCCACTTGGTTGCCGATCAGCGACCAAACGTGTTCGATGGGCGACATATCGGGAGAACAGGCGGGCCACGGCAGCAGTGACATCTGGTGGGCCATGAGGAATTGTTGCACGATGCGTGACACGTGTGGGCGCGCATTGTCCTGTTGAAACGTGGCCGCTGGCAGGTCCTGCAGATAAGGGAGGACTACAGGCTCCAAAACGTCGGAGATGGTGCGGTAGCTGTTGAGTGTACCGGTGGTGCGTACCAGAGGGGTGCGGGTATCATATCCAATTGCGCCCTAAACCATAACGCCAGGCGACGGACCGGTATGGCGATGCATAATGCAGGCATCATACAGTCTCTTGCAGCGGTGTTGCAACACGCGGATATGACCAACGTGGTGTTCTAAGGCAGAAGCGGGATTCGTCGGAGAAGACAATGTCGTGCCATTCCGTAGTCCAGGTGCAGCGTTCAACGGTCCACTGCCGCCGCACCCGCCGGTGGTGTAAGGTCAATGGTAATCGGAGCAATGGGCGCCGTGCGACAGGTACCCACTCCTGCAGACGGCGTCGAACGGTACGTGTTGACACAGGTTGTTGCGCAACACACCCTAATTCCTGCGCTAACGTTCGTAATGTGGCGGTGCGAGCCGTCAATGCCCGCCGCGCAACATGACGGTCATCTCGTTCGGTGGTGTGCCGCGGCTGCTACAATCGCTCACGTTGGTCCGTCCGTCTCTGCTGCTCCCACCGAATCCATACTCGCCTCACTGTGGCTGTATGTCGTCCCACACGGGCGCCGATGTCTCGCTACGATACACCGCTGTCGCGATAAGCCACTATTCTTCCTCTGTCGAACTCCGATACGTGCTGGAATGACTGCCGTATTCTGCGACGAAGCATCAGGAAGCTTCCCACGCACAGGTCCGGCAGCACAACACACTTCCACTACTTACACATCGCTTTCTGTGCACCCTTCTTATAGAGCTTCTCGGTGGCGTGCCGGGCGCACATGATTTGCATATGTTCTGCAATGCTAATCGTTTGCATGTCCTCTCGCGGGCGACGCATGCTGCGAATTTCAAGCCAATCGGATGCTTCCTTCTTGGTCCTGCATTTTGAGTGGCCAGCAGTGTGTATATAAACATAAATTACGTCGCGGAGTTACTGTTTTTAAACTTAAAATTTCAAATAAGGACCTATATGTTTAACTAAATTACCCGTGTGCAACGCTGTTTCTTTTGTTCACATTTTAAGTTAAAAAACACATAATAATGGAGGCAAAATGAACACGTACCTGTAGTTTTCCATCGACTAGCAGAATTGGCGTATGTTAAAAACGCAAGGAGGAAAAATAGGGAGGATAGTGTCTCTGCCCTCCCTACAACACCAGTCACCTGTAAAAAAAGAAACAGTTACGTTGCAGCGAGTTATTTAGAACAAAATGAGATTCTCTGATTAAACAAACCGCAGACTAACAAAACATATCCATTAATTTAGACATGACTTAAAATCTAACGACAATTTGCATATCAGACTTTTTCTAATTAAGAAGAGCACCTATTTCAACTGTTGAAAAGAAAACATCGAATTGCGAAATTAATTTCAATAGTAGTTTAATTTAATTAGCGTGTCCATGCTTCTGATATTATATTTAACGCTGTATGCATTGGAGTGGAAGCGTGCCGTCTGTACAAGATCATGTCACTAGCAGTTCTCTTTTCGTTTTAATTATGGAAGCTTTTCATGAATTCACAATTACACCATATGAATCCAGATGAAACAAAAGTATTCAATCATACATTTATTAAGGATACTAGAACATACCGAAAATTACACGGAGAAAAATAACTAAATGCATCATTACGCTGTTTAGTCAAGCTGTCACATGTAGGAAGAACACAGCTACAGATGATGTTCCAACAACTTTAGAACGATTTTACAGCAATATAATTAATGTTTAAAGTAAAATTATTTCGTTCTTAAATGTTCTATCTCATAGCCCTTTCTCCGGACTATGAATCCCTACATCTAGATTTCCAAGATAACAGGGCATTTCCTAAAATTCGTAGTGGTATTTTATTCCACTGCTTTCCTAAGTCCAATCATTGTTTTAGGTCTGTGTTTAGAAACCGCTTTCTAGCAGTCAGAAGGCACAGTAATCCATTGGTGACACATCAGGGAACTTTGAAAGAATACGAGGTAAAGGTATAGACTTGATACCAGTCTCTCTTTTTTCCATTTTTTCAAGAAAACAGAGTGGTAGATTTGGATGTATGACTGGTAGCCTTGTTCTGATGGAGTGCTACTCTTTGAAAGTTCTGTGGATAAAGGAATGGTACTTCCTCTTTAAACATAGGAGTTAAAACATTGTTTTGGTAATATGTAGAATTGATTTTAAAATTATTTTCAACTTTTCTTAACTTTTCCCATTCTACAAGAAACCAGCAGTAATCATGAATCATTTATTAAAGCTTTCTTTAAACTCTTGGAGCTGCTTCGGTGGCACAGTAGTCTAAGCGATAGCTTATGGGCATTCGTCCGTGTCGAATCCCGGTGAGGCATGGAGTTGTGTTTGCCTTACGATACCGGCTCTCTCCCTTCCCTGGAACCAGTGACCCTAAATTAGGGACAGACAACTGTTTATATCCCATTGAGTTGCTCACGGTGGTTGTTAATCCTTCGATTAAAAAAATATCTTGGAACCAGGTTTATAAGTCTTCTTCTGCTCTTTTGCGAGAGCAAATCGATTTTTTTGTTACAGTCGTTTAGGTAAATCCATGCTTCATTGATAGTCACAATGAATTTCCATCTGTCTTCGGCTAAGTAATTTTGATGAAGGAGTCTACACCGAGTTCTGCGCTCAGCAACAAGCCAAGGGAAAAAGCGATGAACATTATGTTGCCGTTTTTTTCAGATTCACATTTTTGTTTATTATCTTGTTTACAGTTGATAAAAAGACTTTTAACGACTTGGCGATTGCTCTTCGGGTCGGTGGATTTTTTTAAGACCGGCGGCCTTACTTTTGAAATAATCGTAAAAGTACGTACTTTCTTTGGATATTCAGTTGGTGTTCTTTTTCCTTTTAAAGCAATGCTTGATGATTTTACCCTCTATTATTAATATTGTTGCTTATTTTACATTTAAAAATGTTAATTCCATGATTGTTACTGCGTTTTTTTCAATTGCAGAATAAAAATATTTATCTTCCTAGAGAGCAAAAGCATAACCTCCTGTCCACAGTTTGCTTAAGTGCGACTTTTCTTAGCAGACGATATTTAATTGCAGCAGATGTTTCTTTCGTGTTCATCTGACACGCTGTTGCCAATTTCAATTCTTTAAACTTCCTTTATTAATTTTTTTGTAATTTCTCATCTTACTTTCTAAAAACATGTGAACATCCTCTGTGTAACGCTCTGCACAAATTTAACCAGAATCGATTAAAGCCGTTCAAGAAATAGTTGTTTATTAATGATTATAAAACATATGAACCGAATGTAGAATGTGAGGTTAAACATCGTCTCCTTTGTGTCAGGCTAAATAACTAACGAAAGACGAGCTCCATGCCGTTGGATGCCAAATTAAGCCAAAAATAAATCACACAATTCTCTTTACTTCCTGGACACGGAACGAAAAGTGTATTCGAATGTTGTTCGATCGCTTTGATGCATCGTTTACTACACAATGAAACCCACATATAACCGTAGCTGGCATAATAAGACAAGTTAGTAAACTCATGCAATGCATTGATTATAAAACACTTTTCAACATACCAGAAATCATTAATCAGGTTATGAGGATAATGGCTGTGGAATAAATCTCGATCTTGTGCCCTGACCTTTGATCCCATTTCTATTATATTTAACAGAACTGGTTCAGTATACCTCCGAAATAACATGATAAAGTATTGTCGCAATGGAAGCATTTTTACGTAAGTTATGATGCATAAGGGCTATGGAATAGATTCCGAACCTGTGTCCTAACCTTTGACCCCGTTTAGCTAATTTTCAATAGGATTCGTCCCCAGGCAGGCCCCTACAACATACTAACATTTCATCCAAATCGAAGAACTTTACGTTAGTTATGACGCATAAGAGCACTGGAGTGGATCGCGATCCTATGTCTTAACCTTTGAACCCATTTTGTTAACTTTCAATAGGGTTCCTTCCCAGGTGATCCCCTTCCACATACTAAAACTTCATCAAAATCGAACGAATTTTACGCGAGTTATCGTGCGGGCGGACATACGCACACAACGCGTGACGTAATGAGGCAGATGGGAATCGCGACCATCTGCTCGCAAGAGTGTGATGTTATAAAACTTTAATAGGATCTACACACAATGCGTGACGTAATGAGACAGATGGCATGACCGCGCGCCAACATCTCAAGCGCGAGATTGTGACGTCATGAGATCGTCCCCAGGTGGTCCCCTACCACATAATAAAATTTCATCGAAATCGAACCATTTTTACGCACGTTATGACGCATAAAGGCAATGGAATGCATTCCGCTCCTATGTCCTGACCTTTGACCCCACTTCACCCATTTTCAATAAGGTTCATTCTCAGGTGGTCCCCTACAATTTGCTAACATTTCATTGACATCGAACCATATTTACGCAAGTTATGACGCATGAGGACAATGGAATGGATCCCGCTCCTATGACGTAACCTTTGACCCCATTTCATCCATTTTCAATAGGGTTGGTCCCCAGGTGGTCCCCTACCACATACTAAAATTTCATCGAAATCGAACCATTTTTACGCTAGTTATAGTGCTAACAGACGGACGGACAAAGCTGGAGCAATACGCTTCTTCAACCTACGGTTGAAAAGCGTAAATAAAACGCATAAACTGAAGTTTTTACAGATCCCTTGAATTTCGTAATATGCTCCTTTTTTTAACTTTTAACCACATACAACGAAAAAAAATTTTGGCAGAAAGCGCATGTATTGAAATTCGGCTTGGTTTATAAAAAACAAAATAAGTGACATTCACCCTGTTTCTTTACCGGAAAACTAAGAATTACTTAATGTTGCCAACATCCAGTGGTTCCTCATAAAGATACGGCAGTTAGCATGAAGACAAGATTGTTTCACTAGCTTTTTTTACAGCGCCCCTCTTTCCCACGCTTGGCAAACATACATCTCCCGGGAAAATTTCTTCTCCCCCCTTCCATCACCACTTTTCAATAACCACTGAATCTCGGTTTAGAAAATCGTAGTTTACTTTGCATCTGGAAACATCTTAACCATGGCGTTAGAGGAACTTGAAAACCATTTAAAACATCCATCATGATAAGCACAAAACAAGCAAGAATAGCCTCATATATCCGCTGTGATACATGTAACAGGAGAAATTTCAAATGTTTGACAATTACCTTAATTTTTAGATAAATTACAACGTAAAAAGGGGGAGGGGCGGTTCCGGCGCATGCTTAGTTTTTAGGCAGTGGGAAACACTTTGGGTCACGTGGTAAGAAGAAATCGTCATGATCTGGAAGGGACGTCACAGGTGGGCGTGGACCTTGCTTTCTGCATGACGTCACCTACCGCGTTGTTCTCGTCAAAACAACTTTTCATTTTGAGATTATCTTTTTTTGTTCGCCATTTTTTATTTTGAAATAATCGGATACATTTATATTCGAAAAAGCAATGAGTACATGTGGAACTGGGTGGATACGAAACCGTTCCGTTCCTGTGGTAGTCAAATGCTGTACCGATTCGGCTACCAAGACATTGTTTGGTGTAGTCAAGGGCATTAATGATGATCTTTTAATGATCATATGCAGAGGATTTTAGGATGGAAGTGTCTGACCCCAGGTCTTAAACAACCCTTAGAAATAGGAAGCTAGGAGATTTGGGCTAGAGTGCCCGATAGGAAAGTGACACGGAAGCGAAGTAGAAAGGGGGAGGAAGACGCCCTTATTTATTACCGGGGGGCAGTACCCGGGGTCCGACGGCTTAACGTGCCCATCCGACGCCCGGCGGATATTTAGTGGATCGAGCGTTTGTATCTGCCTGGGATCGAACCTGAGGTCCTTTCCGTGGCAGTCACGTACGTTGCCCACTAGGCCACCCGCGGCCCTCAAGGGAATTAAGAAACGTAGTTCGCATAATGGCGGAAAGACTGCCTGAGGGACTTGCTGTAGGACGTCTTCAGATTGAATACAGGAAGAAGGGTGTATGATTCACCCAGACAAGTATTGACATGATTTTCACAACCACACAGGTATGGTGGCTATAACGCAGGCGTGTTCTCACAACCATATAGAAATACTGCAGTGCCATGTTATTGCTACTGGCCAGTTTCGCGTTCGGAAACAGTTACAGGGAAGTTTATTTTCTCTGTGAACAGGAGCTCATCTTTTTTTTCATGACGTATTATTCTTAATAATCCTAAACATACTTTTTTCTTCACTAATTTTCAGATGTAAGGTGTCGTGCAAACTTTTTCCCCGACGTGATTTACACGCCCTCCCAATTTCTTCCCAAGAGGTGCAAAACTAACGAAATAGGGGACATCTTGGGGAAAAACAACTTTACATTACCTCCGGCAACACTGCAATAAAATACCAATTACATTAGAAAAGGTCCGTCTCCAGACCTACGTTGACTTTTTACCACGTCTTTTGTAAAACATGATCGTGCTTATGTTACCGGTTTGTCCGTCCGTCCCCCTGTACCCACGATATCTCTGCAACTACATGTTAGTCCGATTTGAAAAATTCGTTTTGCATTGGAAAGCTTGAAATATACGAATAATGATCCTTTGTTTCTTTTTTGTTTTACGATGTACAATTTCGCCGATAGAGGGCGTAAATGCAGATGATGTCGAATTCAAAAATACGTTTTATTCCACATATTTGCTTCTAAACATCCGATTGAAAAAATTATTTTATCTTTCGATTTCACTTATGTCGAAGAGTATTTTAGTTATACTGACTTTTTCAAATTACTCATAGATTTACAGCTAGGGGGTGTAAAAGTAAATTGCATTTTTCCCGATGACCCTTCTTCTAAAACTAAGATTTGAAAAATTTTTTCTTCAGCGGATACACCTCCTGATGGAAAATATTTTACATATAATTTCAAATTTTTCGTTACAATACTTTGGCCACCAGGAGGAGTAAGTGTGAATTTTTGCTTCTGGTGTATTTGCCATAAAATCTGAACTTCTAAAATATCGATTGAAAAAATTATTTCGTGGACTGATGCCACTCACATCGGTAAACCTTTTTGAAATATTTTCTTCATAAAATATTCCACAGTTTCTTCGCCAGGGGGCGTAGACGTACATCTTATTTTTGTCAATATCTCTACTTCTAGGAGTCCGATTTGGAAACTTCCTTCTTTGTTAGATAGTGTTTCCAGTCTGACATGTTTTTCATATAATTTCAAAATGTTCAAGTAATTAGTAGACTTTTCGCTAGGGGCGTAACGGTAAATCCCCTCCCCTATATCTCTGCTTCTAAATCTCCGATTTGAAAAATTCTCTCTGCCCCGGATACAGCTCCTGATGGGAAATCCTTTGCACGTAATTCCTGTTTTTTGTAAAAATGGTTTGGCCACCAGGTGGCGTAAGTCTTAATTTCCGCTTCTGATTTATTTGCAGCAAAATATGAGCTTCTAAAATCTCGATTGCAAAAAGAGTCGTTTGTTGGCCGATGCGATTCATGTCGACTAACCTTTTAGGAACATTTTCGTCTGTCTTGAAATATTGCATGGTTTCGACGCCAGGGAAGGTAGATGTATATCTTATTTTTGTCAATATATCTACTTCTAGGAGTCCGATTTGAAAAATTCTTTTGTTGGATACTGTTTCCAAAGCGAAATGTTTTTCCTATAAATTCAAAATTTTCAAGTAAATCATACACTTTCCGCTAGGGGGTACAAAGGTAAATTGCGTTTTCTACGTTATTTCTGCTTCTAAAACTCCGATTTGAAACATTCTTCCTGTGTCGCATACAAGACCTGATGGAAAATATTTTTCCCATAATTTCTAATGTTTGCTAAAGAATGGTTTGGCCACCAGGGGGCATAAGTATTAATTTCTGCTTCTGATGTATTTGTAGCAAAATCTGGGCTCCTGAAAACTCGACTAAATTTTTTTTTCTTGGACCGATACCGCTCACATGGAAAAATCTTTTGAGAATACTTTCTTCCTAAAATAATGCATGGTTTTCCCACCAAGGGACGTAAACACATCTTATTTTTGTCGATATCTCTGTTTCTAAAAGTCCGATTTGAAAAATTATTTCATTGTTGGAGAGCGTTTCTGGTGCGAAATGTTTCTCATATAAATTCATGTTTTTCTCAACGCAAAAGTCTGCAACCAGAGGGCGTAAGCTCACGATTCCGTTTACAGCAATATCTGAGGGATTAAAAACCCGATTGCAAAACTTCTTTCTTCCGTCAGATACTATTACTTTCCATACCGGTTCCGTTGACTTTGAATAGCTTTGATAAATTTAATTTGCGTCAGAACGGATTCAAAAGACATGCTTATTACACCCGAAAGCTCAGTGTCATCTTTCTTGTTTGTTTGTTCCGATGAGTATTACCTATGTTTTCATTTATGACCAATACTTCTGAGTCAGTATGTAGTAAATATTTAAAGTTTTCAATATTATTTTGCGATGTTCGATTCCCAGAGCTTATTCATGTTAAAGTTCGGCAAATAGTTTTGTATTAGGAGCAAATATCAAGAAAAGGTAGATACCTTTGTTAACAATTTTTCGCTTGATAAACTCGTACTTCGTTTATCAGAGCTATTCCGAATTTGCAAGGGACATACTTTTCTCCTGAAAGTCGTAATTCTTATTTATTCTTATGATATTCGAAAAATGATATTATCCTATCAATGAAAGGCAAAAGGAACAGATAACGCTGTTGAATTTTTATATTTCTTAAACACGCATTAAGTGGCATGATTTGCTGTTTTGCCGCCGTGAAACAAGAACCTTTATGCAGTGAGGAGAGATAAACAGTGTGCAGGGAAAAGGTACACACCTTTACTAGTGAGATGATACATACCAAGAACAGAAGTGATTACAATATCACAGGAGCAGAACGTTTTCCCGCGGACATACGGTACACATTCCGGTCAGCGTAAGTACCGCGTCGGATTGCATCGTGCCGGGGCTCCCGGGACTCACTCCTCCTCTCTTTACGGGCTTGGCCATCGTTTTTGTGACGTCACGCTAAGCGACAGAGTTGTGCACCGAGAAGGTTACAGCACTATACGTTTCTGGGCATTCAATCGTACTTAATGCTTGAAGGAACAGCTTAATAAAGCCCATATTTTATTTTTTTTTGCAAATTATTATGTGACACAACGGTTCTACCGAAATTAAAAAAAAAAAAAGAAAGAAAGAAAGAAAGAAAATTGCGTTTGTTTTACGTCTCTCATGAATTACGCTTTCTCGCTGCTTCTGTTCTGTGCGAGTATAAACGGCTATACCAAAAAATTGTGTTAATGCAGTTTTAAACAGACGCAGAAAATAACTGAAACGCAATCTGTTAGTACGTTGACGTAATGTTACATTGCAATTTGCGTCTATAAAAGAAAAACTGGTGAACAATTAATAAAACAGCATCCAAAATTGCGTTTTTAAACCCTAACTTTTTCTGATCAAATAACATTGCTTTCATCCAAAAAAAAAAAAAAAAATAAATTTGAAGAGGCAAACTGTTCCAATATTAATATTCTGCGAATATGAAAAGGTAATTCACAAAGAAGAAAAATTATGATAATGATACATCAGGTCAATGTTGCAGTACATACAGAAATTAATAAAAATTGGGGAAGGTCAACTAGTATATACTAAATTATTAGTGAAAACGTATTTGGGAAAGAAAATCGCAAAAACAAAAATGCTACTACAGTCTATATTTATGTGTGCTTTTAACAATTTAGATTCTCCTCCTCCCCTAATCTATTTTGAAACTGAAGGAATTAGAGATATAATCATACTATTTATCTGCAAAATGTTGCAGGGTGCACATGTATAAATAAAAAAGTTTTGAGGCTTCCAAGTAGACTAAATTGGTGCTGAGAATGTGCAACTCTCAGCACAATGTACACACAGAAATACTTAAATGAATAATAAACTTACCTTGTACTTATTTCGCCCCCCCCCCTTGTCACGAACATGTGTTAGAACATGCAGACTTGTAATTTTTCCCGCACATGAAATGAAGATTGAAAATATATAAGAACGAAAGTTGAAATATATTTATTTGCATAGGTTTTAGGGTAGTTAAACTGGGTTAGGGATTTAGTTTCCCTGTAATGATGATTATCAAATATCTTTGCCAAAATTTCGAGATCTCCATTGCTAGTGAGGCACACAGGAAGAAATGATTCATTAAGTAGCTACTACAAACATAGCATATTTTCTTTTCTCTGACTTGTTATATAAGCAGTGATTTTTCAACTTGGTGAGTAGTTATTTAAAAATATCTTTAAAAATACAGAAGCGCACTTTAGTCCCAGTTCAAATTTGGTTTGCTTACATTTTGAACATTTTCAGTTTGCCACATTAAAAAAAAACTTTTTTGCCGCTAATTTTTTAACACAAATTTTACATTTTGTACATGGAGTAACTGCTGACAATCATTAATCAAGAGGAATTTAAATAATTTGAAGCAAATGATCCATATTTTCACAATGTTTTCAGTTACCTATGGACGGTGCCCGTCGCTTAGCGTGACGTCACAAGCAAGTTCTTAATCCGGTGGCCAGGCCAGTAAACATAGAGAGGAGGAGTCCCGGAGGTTTCGCTCGTGCTCGGATACATGCGGTGATACGGTCCGGTATGGAGTCAAAGTGACACCGTATGTTATCCTGGGACAAATTGGCCCACACTTCTTGCAACTGACGCTCTAAATCACGAACACTGGGACATGGACGCAGCTGCCGTCCCATCTGGTCCCACACGTGCTCGATGAGCGAGAGATCATGCAACTGCTAGGACACGGAAGCGTCGAAGCATGACGTAGACAGTCCTGGGAAACCCGAACCGTGTGCAGATGGGCGTTAGCTTGATAAAAAATGGCTCCGAGCCGTCCCGCAGAATCTCTTGTTCGTAGCGCTGGGCTGTCAACTGCGAGGAAGTCCGGCTGTCAACTGCGAGGAAGTCCGGCTGTCATACGCGATGGCTCCGCAGACCATCACACCTGCAGTTCGAGACGTGTGCATCTGTACAGTGAGGTTGGGATTGCAGCGCGCACCTGCGGTCCTCCACACTCTGGCATAGTGGTCGTCCGTTGCCATACAGAAGCGAGATTCGTCGCTGAACACTATACGTCACCAGTCCGTAACATTTCACGTTGCTCGCTGCTGACACCACTGCAATCGACGCCGACGATGGTCAGTTGTTAATGGCAGACAACGTAAAGGCTATCGATAGTGCAGACTCGCCTCTGCCAGGCGTCTGGAAATGGTTCTGGCGGACACATTAGTCCCTTGTTCAGCCGCCACATGTCTCTGATATTGGTTAAGGACGTCGTTGCATTTGTGCGTGTCGCTCTCACGATCCCATGGTCTTCTCTGCTGGTGGTGTGTCTGGGTCGTCAGGAGCCAATCCGCTGTGTCCGGCTACCTTCCCGTGTCCATCGTTTCCAACACGATAGCACCGCACTGCCCGACCGGCCCAAATGTCTGCCGATTCGGCTCCACGGCCACCCTGCCTCGTTCAGACTCCGTTAGTTGCCCGTGCGCACATCTCCGGCGGTTCCTCGGCATGTTTTTCGCTCAAGAATCCCCCCTTACTCTTACCGGGCACTTCGGCAGGAATGTGGAGTCCCCTGCGAGGCGCCCTATAAGTCCCAAGGATTGCGATTGCAGCGCCAGTCTTGGACGTACGTGCATGCGGAATCTCACGAAACTTTAATCATTTTCATGTCTGTTCTCCCCGTAGCTATTCGCCGAGTTTCGCGTTAATCGGACGTATTTTCTTCGTACGCGGATTTTTAGGACAATGAGTGCATTTCTAATGTATTTTTATAATAAAACTTTTTTAAAGGCCAATATTGGTCTTTTATAATGTTTTAATTTTATTTGCAAGTTCTTTTGCAGTTCCCAGTTCGTTCGTAGGTACTTAACACAAATACTTGAATAAAGACAATAATAATGTATAAATGGATCATAACTCTAAGAAATGGCACTTCATTTCCTTATTCGTAGTCAATAGCTCTAGTTCCATGCGGATAACCATAATTACGTATTAGAACTCGTCGTAACACATAACAACAGACCAAAATCGATAATAACAAATAATTGAGTCTCACATGACGTTCGTTTAACAGTTTGGCCTATAACCTACGTTTCCGTACACTGACATTTTATTTTTATTTACTCTCTGACTAACTACCAGCCGTCACCAAAACGCTGAATAAACTTGGCTGCTTTTTTTATTTTGATTGGATGTTTAACGACCACCATGAGCAACTCGTTGTGCTAAAAGCAGTCGCCCGTCCCTAATTTAGTGCCACTGGTTCCACGAAAGGGAGACACTCAGTGCCTGAGAGTCATCCATGCCTCACCGAGATTCGAACCCGGACCCCTTCCGGACGAATGATCAGAGGCCATCGCTTAGACTACTGCGCCACCGGGGCGGCTTTTGGCAACTTTTCAAAATGAAAAATACACGTAAGAACTGACAAAATTTGCATATGAGAAATAAACTAAAAACGAAATTTAAAAATAGTGATAAATGTCACCCTTTCCACATCCTAAGAGGCTCATAATGTTACGCTGAAGGTAGGTTATTTTTAAGTTTTGCGTGTGGCTGCAAACACATGTACAACGAAAGTCAAAACATTATGTCAAGCTTGCTAATATGATTTTTTTGGTCTTCCACGTACCGCAAAACAGCTCTTACCCGGAGAGGTATGGACGCACTAATAATTCTAAAGGTGTCTTCTGGTAGTATCTGTTACCAACACATTACCATAAAATCCTTTAACTATTGTAAGTTACTCTGTGTGTTGAGCACCCCCCCCCACCCCCGCAGATCGGATTTGCTGTTCCAACACAAACCACAGATGCTCAACTGGATTGATATCTGGAGAATCTGGAGGCCAAGGAAATACCTACAAGTTTTCCTCATATTCCGCGAATCATTTTCGAACAATATGAGCTGTGTGGCATGGCGCACTTATTGTTCTGGAATAAGGTGCTGCTAGAGGAGAATACCGTTGCCATGAAAGGATGTATCTGGTCAGCAATGATGTTTAGGTATGTGGTAGACGTCATAGTTTCCTGCAGATGAATGACTGGGCACATGGTTTCAAAGGAGAACATTACCAAAAGCATTACACTTCCTCCACCGGCTTGTTTTCTTCCAACGGTGAATCCTTGTGCCAACACTTCTCCAGGTAAACGACGCACACGTACCGGGCAGTCCACCTGGGGCAACAAGAAACACGGCTGATCGCGAGCACCCCACAAGTCTTGCCGTCCCGGAAATGCTCTGACCCAGTCGTCTGGCCATTACATTCGGCGGCCTTTGAAAAGCCAAGATCCAGTCATTCATGTGAAGAAATTTTAACATCTACTACCTATCTAAACGTCATTGCAGACCAGGTACATCCTCCCATGCCAACGGTGTTCCCCTCTAATAGTTTCTTCTTTAAGCAGCATATTGCGACATGGCATTCTGCCCGGATTGTTCGAGAACGGTTTGCGGGAAATGAAGAAGACTCTTAGGTATTTCCTTGGCCCCCAAAAATCTCCAGATATCAATCAAGTCGAGCATCTGTGGCTCTGATCTAAGTCTGATCTGCGGTGGCTCAACAACGTTACTTACAAGAGTTAATGGATCTGATGGAAACGTGTTAGTACCAGATACACACAAGACACCTTTGTACGAAAATAAGGAAATTGATCAAAATTGTGTTTTGGGGGTTAACAGTCGAACCCCAAAACAAAAACAAGCAAACAGAAAGAAAAAAAGCAAACAAACAAAGGGGTGTCATTTCAGCGATGTCGTTTCCTTCAGTAGTCCGTGTCGTAGTTATCTGGACTTCTGCGTCAAAAGCAAAGGTGATAAAAACAGGCAGAAAACCTCTGCCTCCCGAAATACTTCACTTTTGAAGCTCCACTACAATAGTTTCTGATACAGTTGAATCCGCTGAATGGAATATCCTATTTGTCATAAGAAAACATTCTAATAAGCGGAATATTCCATTAACCGGGATCTCTCCAAATAAATTCACATACACATGCATTTATATATGAACTCAAGTACAGTACGTATAACTACATAAATACGTAGTGATCGAAAAATTGTTTAAATAACGGTTAAAAAATAAGTTAAATCTTGCTTTGTAGCGACTTAAAAATTTATGCAGTGCAATACTGTATATATAATAGAGTACAATTTGATAAAAGATAAAATAAAGTATAGTACAGCACTGTAGGTGAAACATTCATGGCTTGGTAAAATAATCCTTGATTTCACATTCCTTTTTTTTTCGGAATTTAATACATTTGTTAACTGTTTTTCCAGTTTATAATATGCGGAGAAGTCTACATTATTCTGATTTTCCAAAACGCGTCTTAAAATGCTGCATGCATTATTCACTTCCGTATGAGAAGGTACTTCAATGATCTTCGTCATCATCATCTTCTATAATCTCATTTTGTAGAATTTCACCTCTCCAAACACCTCTAAGTCATTATCAAAGTTAGCGAAATTAGAAAAGTTATCTTCCACCATTCATTCATGTATGGGATCGAGGAGAAGTAAATTCACTTCTTCAAAAGCAGCATGTACCAAAAATGTACACTTAAGAAAACAATTTTTTATGCTTTCTGCTGAAATTGCTTTCATGATTTCTTCATCATGTGAATCGCAGTAATGTATTGATATTTGTTTGATAATGTCACCAGCCTCAGCAGCATATAATTAAAATCCAAACAGGCAACGATCTTTTTCACCACTTTTTTTCAGTAGGGTGAGATAAGGTCGACGTCAAGTCTCGGGGGAAATGACCACTTTAACATGACGTCATCATTGTTTACAATCGGGAGGGGCCCATTCTTAGCCCACCACACTTTGTACGTGTGTTTTTGTTTGTGAACAATCACAACACAAATTCCAAGAAAGATGCATTGAATAAAGAAACTGCTTTTTTCTTCTTTGTAACTTTGAAAGAGCAAAAATTAATTCCTATAACCGCGATTAATCCAATATTCTTATTATATTAACCGGAGCGTTTTATCATTATGTACAAATGTTGCAGTTTGGGACACAGGAATTTTATTCTTTTAAATCGGGTTATTCCACTATTCGATATTCCATTAAGCGGGTTCGGCTGTAATATTATAAAACACGTAAAGCGTATATATCCCGTACATAATGATCAAAACAATCAGTGTCGAGACAAAAGATAAAGTTATACCTGTAAACCAAGGAATTATTGCTGTTGATCGATTTTCTTATATTTGTACCACTAATCCACTTCGAAAGAGTATTGTCCACAACACAAAGAAATCTTTCAAGCATCCGGCAATGGTAAACATAGAAAACAGGGAGTCATCTAACTTTCGAATGCAATAATCAGGGGCTGGCTGAGACGACAAACACAGGCCAGTAATTTTAGTCTTGCCGTGCACTGTGAAAACTTTCGTATCTGCACACGGGGGATATCTCATAAATACCCTCAAAAGTTATCTTAATCTTGCATGAAAGAATACCTGTGACGTACCTGCCAGCAGGACGCACACGACATAAAGGCAGATAGCAGTCAGAACAAACGTCCGCGTAGCTCAATTGGTAGAGCGACTTATTCCGGAGTGAAAGGCCCCGGCGTGGACAAAAATGACGGAGAAATTTACTTCGTTGTATACCGTAATCCTGGATGAAAGAGAACTTGTAAAGTGAATTAAAATTACAGTATGCATTGTAAAACCAATTAGGTCGTGAAAAAATGTAAACAATTTGACGGCAAAACAATTTCAAACTTCCGCTCACGATTGAATGCAGCTTCAAACCAAAGTCAAAATGGGGTCCTTGTACGAAATACTTATTTTCCTTTGAAAATTCGGTTTTGAAGAAAAAATTAATGATAACGTGTCTTTTAAAGATCCCGTTTCCAACAAAATCACAATAAAGAAATTTTGTGCTAAAGAAAAAATGTGCTTTATTATTTTGGGACGCAGTATTTTACTGTTCACCTTTTCATTGTTGGTTGCCACAACACACCCATAAACCCCCAATAGGGAGATGTGAAAGAGTTTTTAGGCTGAGGGTGCTAAAAATTCAGCTTATGTGTCTTGGAAAATCCCTATCCTTGAGGCTTGTTACCGTATTTAATATACATACAAAAGGAAGCGTATTTTAAAAATGTATTTACTACATATCTATTAATTCAGCAGCACATATATCCACACAGGAAGTAAAAAAAAAGCGTGCAAAATGGTTTAAAAATGCATTCCTCACTTTCTTGCCAAAACGCATAAATCCCTAAAGGATGAGGTTTACTCTGACTATTATAAACTTCATATATAAATATCAAAGTAAATAAATCGCTTTTGACATGTAAAAGTTTATAATGCTGCAAGAACGCATTGTCTATTATAAACATTCCCCATAACAAAGAGAAAAGAGCAAAGAAAGAAAAGCATGCGCACATATTTATACAAATGGGCATTTACAGTTAACTTAAAAGACAGTTTTACACATAATTTTCTGGATATTCGCCAGTCAAGTACCATTTTCGAGTTACACAACTCTGATAAAGAATGTGGCTGAATTATGTTTCAGAAAAAATAAAAAAAAGTACTGAGGTAAAAATAAATTCAATTCGAAGTGCGTTAAGTGCAAAAGAAAATAGGGGAGGAAGGAACTTTCCTTAACACGTTGTGGATTTTCAAAAGATATCTTTTCCAATATTTCCTCAAAGAAAAACGCTGGCGAACACATGCTATTTTCTCTGCTTATACAGAACCAGCAGGCGAAATGAAATCCTATAAATATCTAAGCATAAAAAAATGTATCTATTTCTACATATCATCTTTTCTTCAGGGGAAGAATAGATACCATTTAGCGGCGGAAAATTGATTTTATCGCTTTAGTTCGTCTTTGTGCGCTATCAGAAGAGCAAAGTATTGAGAATAAAGAGAACTATTAAAAGATTGATCTACCTACTGCCTCTGAATGAACGGGGTGAACAGCAAACAGCAAGGCTGCGACGACGGCTGGAGTCTGCGGCACCAACATCACGCATACCCTAAAGTAAAATCGATCAGTACAACAATAAGAACATCAAACAACTCAAAGGAGAAAAGAAATGCACAAGTAAACAGATACTGGCAGAAATTACTTTCAATACATTTTTTCTCACATGTCGAAAGGAAATTCATAAACATGCAGGCTTGTATTTCCAATGGCTGTCATTTCAAACTGACAAAGAAGAAAAAATATATATATCGCCCTTCTTCGAAGCAATCGTCATGCATGAAATTTGAGTTCAATTTAAATACAGTAAAGCCCTTGAATAGCGGACACCCTGAAACTTGAACAATGTCCGCTATTCGGGAGGTTGACTTTTGAAGCCAACTAGGCTCAAAATATTAAAAAGCTTCACATTAAATAAGTACGTTTGCACGTACTACAGGGGAGACGCACATGTCAAAATAGAAACTAGCAGTGTTAAGCACTTTTCAGTGTACCTTAATTAGGAAAGCAATTGGCTCCGGAGCAGAAGAATGCAGGTTCGAGTCTGACCACCAGAAGATTTGTTTTCACATTGGTGCCCGAACTTTTTCGAACGAGAGTTAAGTCTTATCCATAATCTTTGCTCAAAATAGTCAGTGTGACAATTCATTTCAAAGGGCATGTAATACATCCCTCCCTGAGTCCATGCACAGTCCTCGACGAAAGCTATTACACTGAAGTTCTAAAAGTCATGGGATATGTACTTCGTCGCGGCGAAGTGCAGCAACTCGACGTGGCATCGATTTTACAAGTGACCGGAAGACTTCTGGATAGATGTTAAGTCATGCCGTCTGAATAGCCTCCTACAGTTCCCTGGTATCTTGGGTGCGAATGGACCTTTCCACCACGTCCCATAAGGGTTCTATTGGGTTTATGACGGGCGAACGTGGTGGCCACACCATCCGTCGGAACGGTTCAGAATGTTCCTCGAACCAACTTTGGACAACTTGGGCCTGATGACATGGTGCATTGTCCGCCTAGAAAGTCCCATCGTTTTTGGACTACATGAAGGGCTGCAAATGGTCACCCAGTAGAGCAACAAAGCGATAATCGGTTAATGACGTGTTTACGATGACCAGAGTTCCCAAATCGTGCCACGTACAGACACTCCACACGTGCATGGAACCATCACCAGCTTCCAGAGTGCTTTGTTGACAGCTTGGGTCCATGGCCTCATGGGGTCTGCGACGCATCATCGCACCACGCCACATGTTGCCATTCTTCCAGGGTCCATTTACAGTGTTCACGGGACCACGTGTCGTGCTGTATACGATGTCGTGGGTTTAACAACGGCACTCTGGTGGGTCTTCTACTCCCATGCCCAATGGACACTAAATTACGCTGCACTGACCTGATGGATAGTCTCTGGTACCTCCTGTATTCAATGTAGATGTTATTTAAGCCAGTCTCGCTTGTCTGTTAGCATGGACAATATTGGTTAGACGCCGCTGGTCACGGTTTTTCAGCACCTTTGATCGGCCACTGCGCTGTCCACGGTGGGTGGTAATGCCTTCCATGAGGTATTCTCTGTACATACGTGACGCCGTGGATCGAGGAAAGTTGAATGTTCGCACAATATCGGAAATTGAATGTCCCATCCGTCTGGCTCCCACTACCATGCTTCCTTCAAACTCCGATAATTCACGTCGGCTTGCCATAATCCTACTAGCGGTTGTTCAACCTGACTCACGAGATTACACCTCGCAACTGATAAAAATCGTGGCGTGCGTCGAAGCCTTTATACGACGGCAGCGCCAGTTAAAAATTTGCATACTGCTATCCCATAACTTTTGGCACTTCAGCGTATATGAGGACTGCGGATCTGATGTGTCTGATGGGGAATATGATGATTTTGAGAATATGTACCCGGAAGATCAACCGCAGTTCATCAAGACACTGTGGTGACAGCGGCATGGCAGATTTTGTTTCATTATATTCTACAAGCGAGTTCGATCGTCTGCACTGGAAACAGCGGCTCATTAAAATTCCTTGAGGATATAGAGTATCATTTCGACTTCTATATTCCCGCAGCAACTTGCATTAAAGACGGTACTAACACCTGGAATCGGCAGTGGAGAAAATTAAACCAATGGGCACATTATGAAAATTTTTGTACGGATTTTCTCAAGGAGGGCAATATATGTGACACACTACAGAGATGGCGCACATGCCAAAACTGCAAGTAGCAGTGTTAAGCACTTGTCTGTGTAGATTAATTGGGAAAGCATTTGGCTCCGGAGCAGAAGGATGCGAGTTCGAGTTGCGCTAGTTACCGGCAAACTGCTTGCACACTATATTGATGCCCGAAGATCAAATAAATTTCCTGGCCGTTGGGTTCTTCGAAAACTGTGTGATGTTCGTCTCACACATGGTCTGAAATTGGTCAGAATTCCGTCTTCGATAATGAGCTTCCCTTTAAGGGTGGTTTACCGGATGACTCCGAAACCTACGATTCCGTCTCAGCCCTTTCTCAAGGGAGGATATATGGGACCTACTACACGGGTGATGCATGTATTAACACGGCAAGTAGCAGTGTTAAGCACTTGTCGGTGTAGCTTAATTTGGAAAGCATTCGGCTCCAGAGTAGATGGATCTGGATTCGAATGCCGCCACCGTCAAATTTTAATTTTCACAATGTGCAATATATAATGAAATAATGTTTGTAATATAATTTAATAACATTTTAATATAATTAATGTTATAGAAACAATACATTTGGATACATAGAGTATATTTCAATTTTAAAATACAGTGCATAAAATGTACGTATTCCGATGAATGTTTAAACATACATACGCAACAAAACATTTTACACCATGAAATTTAAAACGCACATACTTACCGCTCACTGTTCAATTAAATCAGTCAGTAATTTTTTGCTACAAAAAATCTGATAAAAGCAGTTTTTTTAGGACGTCTTTTGCGAAAAAGTTCGTGCTAATGTTATCAGTTTGTCCGTCCGTCTGTGAACACCATATCTTTGCAACTATTAGTCCGATTTGAAAAATTATTTTTGCATTGGGAAGATTGAAATATGCGAATGATGATCCTTCATTTCATTTTATTTTTACGATATACAATTTCACCGCTAGAGGGCGCAAATGCAGATTATATCGAATTCAAAATACATTTTATTCCATATATTTGCTTCTAAACATCCGATTGAAAAGATTATTTTACCTTTCGACTCCATTTATACCGAAGAGTATTTTAGGTGTAGTCACCTTTTCAAGTTACGCATAGATTTTCCGCTAGGGGCGCAAAAGTAAATTGCGTTTACCCCGATATCTCTACTTCTAAAACTCCGATCCAAAAACATTTTTCTTTAGCGGATACAGCTCCTGATGGGGAATCTTTTGCATATCATTTCTAGTTTGGTCACCAGAGGAAGTACGTGTTCATTTTTGCTGCTGATGTACGTGCCACAAAATCGTAGCATCTACAATCTCGACTGAAAATATTCGTCCGTGGTCCGATGTCATTCACGTCGATAAACCTTTTCGGAATATTTTCGTCTTAAAATAATGCATGGCTTCTCCGCCAGGGGGAGTAGATGTATATCATATTTTTCTCAATAGTTCTTCTTCTCAGAGTCCGATTTGAAAAATTACTTCTTTGTTGGATAACGTTTCCGGTGCGAAATGTTTTTTTTATATAATTTCAAAAATTTCAAGTAATTCATAGTCGATGTGCTGTAGAGCATGTCGACTTGTTGATCGAAGGATGGTAATAATGATCGGACGCATGAGTGTATATTAATGTCATCTAAAGTATTGTCGTTTCTCATACACCGAGTTAGCTTTGCATTAGAAACACCAACGTTTCACGTATTCTGAGCGACAACGAAGAACCGCATGATATCAACGACACGTGCGGCTACTACAAAATGTGCAAACCGTGATCAGTAAACGTTTGCTAGTAATAGGGAAACCTGGTAACCTAAACCAATTTGAGAGCGGGCACATAGTTTGGGTCCCGAGGGCAGGTGGCAGCATTTCGAAAACAGTCGCCCTTGTTTACTGCTCCTGTAGTACTGTACCAAGGATATACCAGGATTGGAGTTACCATGTACGGAAATCCAGCAGAAGGACTCACATTGATTAGCCATGCGCGGTTGATCCCAGAGATGACCATCGGGGGTCACGACTGGTACCTCAGCAACGACGTGCGACACTCACCCAGCTCACCCACCAGTACAACAGCGGTACAGTTCGAAATATTTCCACATGCACTATACGGCGTACCTTGCTTTGCCTGGGGTTGCACCACCGGAGACTAATGAAGGTATCCATTATGACGCCTAGTTATCGCAACCAACGCCTCGCATGAGCCAAGGAACGTCAGCAATGGACCCTCGACAGATGGAAGAAGGTCCTCTGGAGAGGTGTGTCCCGTTTCCTGATACACCAAGTTGATGGCAGGTTCGCATATGGCGTAAACATGATGAATCCCTATATCTGGTTGCACAGTTGGGGTTCACCAAGCCGATGGAGGTGATATTCCAGTCTGGGGAGCTTTTTCCTGGCAAGTCCTAGGTCTGTGGGTCATCATCCCACAGACACTAAATGGTGGCTGCTACATCTCCATCCATGTCTGCAGGAGTTTTACCAGGACCACAGTGCCATCTTTCAACAGGACAACGCACCGTGCCATCGGGCTCGTATAACTACTGAGTGGTTGGAGGGACACGACAACCGATTCGCCCTACTTCCCTGACTGTAACCCGATTGAACATTTATGGGATATGCTAGAACAGGGGTGTGACAACTGCTGATCCCCCTACACGGAATGCGAGCGAACTGGCGAAGCTATTGCAGCGGACATGGGTCCAGTTACGCATGGAGAATGTTCGATGCATTGTATTATAACAGGGGTCGGGAAACTACAGTCTGCGGGCCAAATTCGGCCCTCTGCCTCTTTTTGTACAGCCCTCGATCTCTAATAGTGCATTTTACGTTTTCAAATTCTTTAAGGTTTCAGTCTCTAAAATGTCAAAGTACGCGCTATAACGGAACGGCCGACCACCGAGTTGAGGAGTTGCGAGATACGACCTTATGTGGTGCTACTATAGCTTCGTATTCGGTGGCCTGTGCTGTGACGTCACATAGTTATAATTCGGCAGCGTTTCCAGTGCCACATGTATCGCTACCCTGATACATTTTGTTCTTGTTTTACTACCCTTGCATATCCATCATGTCACTGTCAAAACCAGAAAAGAAGAGAAAAGTGGACTTCGAATGTCGTGCTTTTAAGGTAGAGTGGAGTGGGAATTATTTTATTACCGAATTAGATGTAAAAGCTATCCCAAGAAAAGGATTAGATGAAATGTTATTCCGAAAAAAAAAAAAGCAATTCATTCTTCTCATTAGTACAGCTGCATTTAAAACAACTGTAGTTTTTTTTCTTGTCTACTTATTGTTATCATTACGTTGTATTTTGTTCAATAAATTTGGGAAAACGTGCTTTTTTTATTTAAGTAGGCCTACTTACTTATTAATAAATAACAAGAAAAAAAACCTAAATAAATATCCTCGAGCTTTCCTCTTGGCCCGCAGAGCCTAAAATATTTACTATTTGGCCCCTTACAAAAACTGTTTGCCGACCCCTATATTATAGTATCTTTTCCTATGCGTCTGGAGGCCGTGATTGCTGAGAAAGGTGAACAAACGCGTTATTAGGTTGGTGTTCCTAACGCAAAACTAACTCAGTGTATGCGGCATAACATACAATAGTATAGTAAATTTTTTTGTTTTCGTGTGGAACTTACGAGGGAAGATTCTATTTTACACTTGCACAGTTTTCCAATGATACGTGTTCTTCATGATACTGGTGATCAATTGAAAACTTTGGCATGATAATTTTTTTCTCAGTGAATTTCCGCACACACATACAAAATATTATAACATATCTGAGGAGTAGCCATGATCTATTATTTTATTTAAAATACAGGGTATCCCATGTACAACGCAACCCATCCATCAGATATCTGCAAATAATGAATTAGAACACCGTACCGCAAGCTGGAATCGACTCGTCCAACACCCGGACACCCCTCCGATGCAACAGACTCATCACTGCATCCATTACTACGCTACCAGTGTTTCAGGTGTGGGGCGGGCATCAAAATGGTTTATTCACAAGCGGATTGTGTTTTTATCGTTGAGGCTAATTTCTCCACACGTTCTTTTACTTCAGCGCGACAATCTTTTCGACGTAAGTACCCATAGAAAATCATTCCGAAGAAGATTTCCATATTTAGGATGGTGACGACATTCAGACAGGCAGGTTCCGTGAACGACAAGGAACACAAAGGGATCACGACAGTGATGACTGAGGCTACGGTGTGCGATATCGGTGATAGACTGCAGAACACCACGAAAGTCCGTATGGTGCTTATCAGCTGAAATTGGTGTGCCTAAATCTTACGTTTATCTTCGAACCACAAAACAACAGTTTTGTGGCTCGATGAACGGAAGATTTAGACTTGCGGCCATATGGAATACAATATATATGTTCAACAGTTTCTTGGCTCCCGATGAATAAAAAAGAATAGAATATTGGCATTGGATCCGTCGTTTTGTGCGTGAAAGGATTTTTTTTATTGGATTTTTAACGACCACCGTGAGCTACTCAATGAGCTATAAGCAGTCGCCCGTCCCTAATTTAGGGTCACTGGTTCCAGGGAATGGAGAGAGCCAGTGCCGAAAGACAAACACAACATCCATGCCTTACCGGGATTCGAACCCGGACCGCGTTCGGACGAATGATCAGAGGCCATCGCTTAGACCACTGCGCCACCGGTGCGGCGTGAAAGGATTCATGCCGGACTTGTTATTTTTCATGGACAAGGCATAGTTTCATTTGAACGGCTACATTAATAGTCAATACAGCATGATTTCGAGCGACGAAAAACCCGACGTCCATCATGAAATACCGTTGCACACGCAGAAGATTGGTGTTTGGTGCGCTTTGTCTCGTAAGAGAATAATTGTTCATTTCTTCTTTGAGGACGATATTAATGCAGAACGGTACCAGCGTCTGTTGATGCTATTTATTTCCCTCTTGGAAGCGGTCGAATGAAACTGTTGGATACAGCATGACGGCGCGACATCGCACATTGCCAAAACACCCACGGCTTTCTTGGAGGAATTTTTCACTGTTTGCATCATCGGTCGTGGCTTATGTCCACCCAGATCTCGTGACTTGACTCCGCCGGATTTTCTTCTCTGGAATTACTTCAAGGAGACTGCTTATAAAAGCAAGCCACGAACATTAACACAACTGAAGGTCAACATTGAACAAGCTGTGACAAATATCAGTGCAGCAATTTTGAAAAAAATGGCAAGAGACACTGTGAAAAGGATAAATTCCTATATTCATGCCGATGGTGGCCACTTCCAGCGTTTACTGTAACATTTCACGTATGTATGAATTCATTTATGCATTTATGTTTAATACTTACCTACTTGTTTTTTACATTACAATACTGATTGATGTGCTTCTTGTTCTTTCTATCAGGATGCGTTTTATATGGGACACCTTGTACAATGACATACCAAAGCAATTAATTTTTTGCTGTATTTCAGTGTTGTGGCATCACTATGTTCGGCACTCTTGTTTCGAAGTGAGATAGCAGTCCGGAGGTTGTCGTTGCAAATTGATTCTTAATTTCACATTATCGTACAATTTCAAATTCGCCTAAGAACCTATAAAAGCAATTCGATGATACATCTGAAGCACGTCTGACCATGTGCGTTTTGTGTTTCTATGGTTCATACTCAACAAGTGCCAATTAAAAAATCACAAAATTAGCGATCGTCTTTGAAGATTACATTCGAGCTTTATAAAACTCCTGAGTGAAAGTAATTCAATTTATTAACATTTGATCATATTTGGTATGCAATGTAAAAATTTGCATCAGCTCGCGGCAAAGAAAATTAAAACAGAATTAACTTGGTGTTGATAGAGTTTCGCTGACAGTTTTTCAATGCAGTAAGGAAACCTCTGAAGCTCACAATAAACTAAAATGAAAGAATACACGATCTAAAGAAAGAAAGCAATGTCATCGAGAGATGGAAATAAGCAAGAGGGCAGCAAAAAGTGAAGCAATTAAATATAAATTGGACGATACGCAAATAATTCCTATTTTTTTGCTCATTACAGAGAAGCGCCGACAGGATTAAATCTGCAAAACTAAAAGAGTTGGTGAAGGTTTTGTCTTATTATTGACACAAATGAATTTATCGAAAAGCAAAAAAATTCCAGTTCCCACAGCTCACAGTACCCGGTATCTCGAGATAGTAGCCTTTATCAGGATAAAAGAAGGACAGAGCAACAAAGCACAGCTTCAAGGAAAGCATGGGAAAATTAATTAATAAAGTGCGAAATGAATCCTGGAAGTAAGACAATCTTCTATCAAGAGGAAAAAAATTAGTGCTCGATAATAGATAAGGAATGTATTTTTTTATATCTTCCTCTCCGAAACGTATTCATCTGTGCTGAAGATTTGATTGTTTCTAGTTGAATACTTTCAAATTAGTTCAAATAAAATTTTTAATAAAATAATTAATTTGTGAATGCGAATAAAAACTTCATTGTATTTGAAACAACAATTAATTCTTTCCATAATGAATCAAAAATTAAGTTATAAAAATTTTGTTATAAAAAAATGAATAATTAGCACCAATCGATTTCGTTTCAGGTGTTGCTACTGAGTGTTACTCTGTTTAATATCTTAACAGTAGAATCTCTTTGCAGATTGCATTACGTTAAAGTATCTTGTACGAGAAAATTAAGTACAGTATTTTTCCGTGTATAAGACGATCCCTACTTTTTCGAACCGAAAATTAAGAAATCAATATTTTTATTTAAAAAAAGGACACATTTGATATTTTTTAGAAATTATTTCACTAGCTAATGCTAATGCATTAAATTTTGCATCTACACACGCACTGTTCATTGAGTACTGACTGATCCAGCGTAATGATGCCAAAACCCTACCCCGACCAACAGAGTTGAGGACGTATGGATGCTTTCAGAGTTCTGATTGGTTTGTTCACAATCAGGTCTTAATGACATCAATCGACTGAATTACCAAAGGCTAGTGATTGCAGAAAGCTTAACAAAAACAGCTGTGACTCAGTAGATTTGTAAGTCGTAGTGAGGAGAGGGGATAAGAGGTACTTGCAGTTTCGCCGCAGTAACCACAGGGTTCTCTCAACCGGTTAGCCCCCGTGTATAAGACAACCCCCAATTTTTGATCTAAAAAGTCTGGAAAAAAATATCGTCTTATACACGGTAAAATGCGGTAAATTGCTCATACGATTCATAGTACAGAGAATAGTTTCCTTTCCTGCAGCAACATTACTTTCCAGGAGTGACATCATGTGGGAAAATTTTATTTTCTTGGGAAAAAGCTTTAACGATTTTTCTTTTTCGTTTTCTTGGAGTTTCAGCAACCGTCGTGAGCATCTCAATGGGCAGTAAGCAGCCTTCCGTCTCTGATTCAGAGCCACTGGATCCAGGGAAAGCAGAGAGCCACAATCGTAAGACAAACACACCATCACTGCCTTTCCCGGGATTCCAATTCGCATCCATCTTAGATGGCTGATTAAAGCCTCGTATCACTCGCCCACATATACAGTATAGAGAACCACTACAATCAATGAGCAGTGAAATGATTCAAGTGAAACAAATAAATACCCTTAGTTGAAAAAGAACAGTGTGTTTTTTTTTTTTTGAGGGGTATTTATTTAAAAATGAACATGACGTTTCCGATGAGAAGTGAAATTAAAAATTCTCGTTTTTGCAAGGATTTCTACTTGAAAATAAAGAGAACGCATTTTTAGCACGTCTTTTGTAAAAAGTGATCGTACTTATGTTATCGGTTCGCCTGTCCATCCTTCTGTGGATACCATATCTCTACAACTATTAGTCCGATTTGAAAAATTCTTCCATTGGAAAGCTTGAAATATACGAATAATGGTCCTTCATTTCGTTTTTCTTTTCTTTCTTTTTTTTTTTTATTTTTTTGACGATGTACAATTTCGCCTCTAGAGGGTGCAAATGAAGATAATATCGAATTTAAATTACATTTTATTCCATATATTTGCTTCTAAGCATCCGATTGAAAAATGTTTCTACCTTTCGATTCCATTTATGTCGAAGAGTATTTAAGGTATAGTCACTTTTTCAAGTCACGCATACATTTTCCGCTAGGGGGCGTAAGAGTAAATTGTGTTTTCCCCAATATCTCTACTTCTAAAACTCCGATTTGAAAAAAAATTTCTTCAGCGAATACAACTCCTAATGGGAAATCTTTTGCATATATTTAAAATTTTTGGTAAATAATGGTTTGGCCACCAGGGAGATGTAAGTGTTAATTTCTCCTTCTGATGTATTTGGGATAAAATCTGAGCTTCTAAAATCTCGATGGAAAAAAAATTCGTTTGAGGATCGATACTACACTCGTCAATAAACCTTTTCGGAATTTTTCTTCTTAAAATAATGCATGGTTCTTCGCCAGATGGAGAAGATGTATATCATATTTTTGTCAATACCTTTACTTCTAAGGGTCGGATTTGAAAAATTCCTTCTTTGTTGGATATCGTTTCCGATGCGAAATGTTTTTTTCATATAATTTTAAAATTTTCAAGTAACTCATAGACTTTCCGCTAGGGTTGGTTAAGGCAAACTGCCTTTTCCCCGATATTTGTGCTTCTAAAATTCCGATTTGAAAAATTCTTCCTGTATCGCATACAGCTCCTGATGCGAAATGTTTTTTACGTAATTTCTAATATTTGGTTAAGAATGGTTTGACCACCAAGAGGGCATAAGTGTTAATTTCTGCTTCTGATGTATTTGCAACAATATCTGTGCTCCTGAAAACTCGACTGAAAAAATTCTTTCGTGGACCGATTCCGCTCACATAGAAAAACCTTTTGAGAATATTTTCTTCTTAAAATAATGCATGTTTTTCCTGCCAGGGGGTGTAGATGCATATCTAATATTTGTCGATATCTCTGCTTCTAGGAGTCCGATTTGAAAAATTATTTTTTTGTTGGAGAGCGTTTCCGCTGCGAAATAAATGTTTCTCATATAATTTCAAGTTTTTCTTAACGCACAAGTCTGCAGTCAGAGGGCGTAAGTTCACGATTCCGTTTACAGCAATATCTCTGGGATTAAAAACCCGATTGGAAAACTTCTTTCTTCGGTCATGTACTACTGTTTTTCTTACCGGTTCCATTGACTTTGACTAGCTTTGATAAATTTAATTCGCTTCAGAACGGATTCAATAACCGTGTTCATTACACCTGAAAATTCGGTGTCATCTTTCTTGATTTTTTATTTGTTTGGGGGCTTAACCCTTTAAAGACCAGGACTCTAAATTCTTGTGTCGCTCCGAATACCATAGCGCAAGAAACTGTTTTTTGCTCCTTTCAGCATTTCTACCCTCCCCTTTACTAATTAACAAAAGAAGTATTAGTGCTCGGTCATTACACTGAACTTCAGATCTGTAGCAGGGCGTTCTAACAATCCTGGATCTGTAGTCTTGATGTGCATTGAACTTCAGACATTTTCCGCGGGAACTTCAGACATTTTTCCGCGGGAGCGATCACTTTTCTTCTTGCACCAAGAAGTCATGTGCTGTCATGAGAATAAATAACACAGTCCCGAGAGATACCAACGGCTGTGTTACATATTTTTTAGGGACAACAATGGTGACTTACTGTGACATCTGCTAATGACGTAAAGGACGTGTAAATTCACAGAACAGGTGGGAAATACCCATGTTCTGTGTATTCCCAGAACAGGTAGATTTCCCACCTGTTCTGGTGGTAAATCCACCTGGTGGTTTGCATGAAAGGGAGTTTCGGTCTTCTAAAAGCTTACGACCACAGTAAGAAACCCGATAGGCTATAAGCTACCCTGGCTAATCTTTATTTGCACTCCTTTAAAGCTACATTTGTCAAAATAATCACTTTTCTGGTAAAAGTTTTAGATATATTGATGATTTAACTGCAATAGATTTTCCTAATTTTGACTATTTCGCTCATTTTATATATCCACAAGATTTGATCTTGGAAAAGACTAACCACCGAAAACTTTTTAAAGTTTATTTGGATTTGGAAATTATACATTCTCAAACTGGGTGACTCGGGGTCAACCTGTATGATAAAAGACGTTACTTTAATTTTCATGTACACTTGTTCTCTAACTGGTTTTCAAATGTCTCCATTTTAGTTCACAGAAACCTTATTTTTTCTCAATTTTTCCGGATTTTACGCATTTGTAGTACCTCTGATAATTTGATTTATAACTGTAAATTGTTTTTTGAACAATTAATTTCTAATCAATTTCATTTACCTTTTATCAAAACATATTTTTTACAATTGCTCAAAAATCACAAACTTCATTCTGTTGACACATTTAATTACATTACTCTAATTAACAATCGGTGTGATAATATTAAATATTTAGAAACTCAAAGTACCAGGTAGACCACTTGTGCCCACATAACCCTTTGCTTTCTTCACACTAGCTTACACCTAGCCTATAAAAAGTAAACTACATTCCTCCATTCGGCAAACAGATTGTTTTGTTTAAACCGTATATAATTGTTTCCTTATCAGCTTAACATTTGCCCTTGTGCAGCTTCGGCATTCTTGATTCTTTATCATTGGTTCTTGGTGTTAGGTGCTGTAAAGATATTTCTGGTTTTAGCTTACTTTCTGAGTTCGTTCTTGCTTTCTTTGGTTATTTTCATTTCCGGCCATCTTTGTCCAGGTAGGACTAATCATGATTGTGCTTATTCTTTTTGGTTTGTTGTCTTGTTTGTATTTTATTTCTTTTCTTTTGGTCTTGTGGCTTTGGGAGCACGACCAAGGGGACATTTGGATTATGTCCGTCCCTTTCTTGGTTTCAGAAAAGTCACTTACAAAAAACGGGTGCTTCCCTGATGACGACCGTTTTAATTTGATTTGAGTATCGTGTCGGGTCTTTGTTTGTTTTGTGTTTCACCTTTTGAAGTGAGGCGGCTGAGGTGCTGTTCTGTATTTGTTTCTTGCTTGTAGTTTGGGCTCCATTCGGTACGTTAGCCGTGTAATGGGTTCGAGAACTTATGTGTTTTGGGATCCGGGGTTTATTGCAAGTATATGGGAATTGCATGTTCTTCTGGTGGTATGTATTGTGTGTTTCGTTTGGGTGTTTGTGGGATTCCTTGGTCTCTTGCAATTATTATTTTTCTATATAGCCTTTTCGCCCGGATTACTGCTTTGCGCATCAGGGGGTTTGATGCTTTTTTATGATTTGTATTGAAGTGCTTGAGCTTTCTTATTAGTGTTCCCATGTATATATATATATATATATATATATATATATATATCATTTTAAAGCACATTTCACGCAGAAGCCAACTTAGTTTACAGAATCGGAATATCTTCAACAGAACTCAAGTTTAGACCAGAAGACCAGAAATGTGCTAAGGAAGCACACTTCGTTATGTGAAATGTCATCGTCGTTGCTACAAGCCGATGGAACTTGCTTGTACGCCCACGTACAGGCGATATAAAGGCCAGGCGATGTGCGTGGGGTTATTCCAGACATTTTCGCAGTTCGCGTAGGTAGTTCGTTTGCTTTGGTGAGTGTGTAGTCATTACTGTTGTGGACTGCACTGCAATTCTGAAATTTAGAGTGCATTTCGTTTATTCAAACTGTTGCAGTTGTGAGAAGATCAGATGTTATTTAACCACGAAAAACTTCGCGAATGGCGTCTTTAATTGACTTCGGCAAAAGCAATGCAGAAATTTCCCGGATAACAGGGGTACACAAGAGTGCAGTTGGGCAGCAGCAGACAAAGATCCGTGATATGGTTGGAATCAAGAATGGCAGGCTGGGTAACTCCTCGATGTAACAACGAGTTGAAACGGTTATGTCTGCGAAACAGGTTCGTCTCGTCAACAGCTCTTGCCAAAGAATTGCGGGAGAACTGTGGTACTGTTGTTTGTCCTCGAACAGTGAGGAACAGGTTACGTTCTATGGGTTTGACGTCTCATACGGCGGTAAAGAAGCCGTTGCAAACCAATGTACAATGCAAGAAACGTTTAGATTGGTCAAAGGAACATAAGGAGTGGAATACTAATAGGTGGCGTCAAGTGTTATTTGGTGATGAGACAAAATTAAACATCGACGGTAACTACACGGGGTGCTGAGTGTTTCGACGAAAAAACGAAGAGTTGCATCACTTTTGTGCCCTTAAGACAAGAATGCATCCATGCAGTTTTGTGATTTGGGGATGTTTTGCTGCTGCTGGAGTGGGCAGAATCAATGTGTGTGAGAGCACTATTAATGCACAGGTGTACAAAAGTATCTTCCAGAACAAGATGGTTCCTTCAGGACGCGATTTGTTCAAGGGTCAGCCATACATCTTTTACGACGATTCGGCCCCATGCCACCGTGCAAAAATTATAAAAGCTTATGTGAAGTCTTTAGGCAATGTTGTGCCTCTTCTTTGCCCTGGTAATTTGCCAAACTTGAACCCGATTGAGAATGCGTGGCGCATTCTGAATAGAAAAGTGCACGAACGCCACCCCACAAATACATTTCTTCACCATTTCTTCACAAAAAAAGTGGAATTGAATAACGCAAATAATGACGTTTGGCACAACTGTATTTCATCTGATATGTTGCATAAGTTGTTTGACTCCATGCACAACACATGTGCAGCCATTGTTAAATCAAAAGGTCACCCAACGAAATATTAGGTACGTAATTGTATTTGAATTTGAACATGCTACTTTGCCATGATTTCTGTTTCGCAGCACATTTCTGTTCAAAATTTGAGTTCTGTTAAAGACATTGCCATACTGTAAACTGATTTGGCTTCTACATGACATGTGCTTTAAAATGATGTATACATTGTGAGCATTATCCGCATATTTACTTTTTTGAGCAACACTGAAATCCCCAAAAACGTCAGAAATTTCCAGGACTTCTATTAACTTTTCCGTATCTGTGTGTGTATATATATATATATATATATATATATATATATATATACACACATTATATTGACAAAAGTCACCGGACACCCCTTCAGAAGCAAATGAACGGATCCACTGCGTTATTAAGATGCGCGGTACAGCCCCAAACGGTATAAAAACAAGCCTGAAGCTGACCGCGATCATATCGCACTGTGAGGTTGAGTGAAAATGTCGCGAGGGAAGAGAACTGACTTTGACAAAGGAAAGATTGTTGGGTGTTATATTAGTAGGTTGTCCATAAGAGAAACCGAGAGGCGTTTAAACATACCAAAATCAACTGCTTTGGATGTACTAAATACGTGGAAGAGACATGGCGTACCTGAAGCAGCAAAACGTACAGGCAGATCAAAGAAAATCAGTGAGGGAGGACGTCGAAGCCTCAGGAGAATCGTTACAACTAATCGACGGAGTACGGCACAAAACCTCAGTGTACAGGTGAGTAAAAATGATGGAACCTCGGTATGTACACATACCATTCGCAAATAATTTCCATGGGTTTCCGTGGTCGTGCAGCTGCTCATAAGCCTTTCATTTCCACTCGGAATGCTACTCGTTGTTTAGCATGGTGTAAAGAGCATTTATCGTGGACCGTAGATCACTAGAAACGGGTCCTATGGACTGATGAATCGAGATACACGATCCATTAGTATGATGGCCGTGTGTGGGTATGTCGGTAGCCGTGGGACTCTATATTCCACAGTGCACTATTCATACGGTAAGTTTGGAGCTGGCAGTGTACTGGTGTGGGGGTGTTTTTCGTGGTATGGTCCCGGCCCATTAGTTATCGTGGACAAACTTGTTAACCAACACGTCTACCTTGATATTCTGGACAATTATGCCCTACCAACTCTGTGGCAATACTATCGAACCGAGCCTTGTTGGAACCGGCAGGATAATGCACCGAGCCATAAAGGAAGGACTGTTACGGCGTGGCTTGACGATAATTTCGTATCGTGTGTGGACTGGCCAGCACAGATCCCTGATCTTAATTCCATAACGCACGTATGAGATGAATTAGAACGCCGCATAAGAAGTTTGGAACCAAGGCCTACTACTGAGCAACAGTTGGCTGCAGCATTATATACTGAAAGGAAGCTAATTACTATCGCAATGTTCCGAATCCTTGTCGAAAGCATGTCTTGTAGGGTCAGTGCATGCATTAAAGCCAAAGGTGGAACGCCACCATACTAATGTATGTCAATATATGCAATGTTGTGTTTTTCTTCTAGTTGTCCGGTGATTTTCGTCAATATATACACTGAAGAGCAACTGAATTAGAGATACCTGTCTAGTAACGTGTAGCACCACCTTTCGCCCTAATGACGGCGGCGATTCGTCTCGGTATGGACTCGACAAGACACCGGAAACGTTGGAAAGCAATACGGATCCACGACACCTGAACAAGCTCCCACAGTTCACGAAGATTTGACGGAGGGGATCCAGAGCCTCAAACATCGCTCTCGGTGGCATCCCAGATGTGCTCGATGGGATTGAGGTCAGGTGACCTAGCTGGCCAAGGAAGCGAGATCACGTCGGTGGAGTGTTCATCCAAACATTTGGATACAATTCGGAAGCGATGGCACGGTGCACTGTCTTGTTGCAGGATGAGGTCCCCATTGGGATGTTGAAGATGCACAAACGGGAGTAAATGGTCGTCCAGGATATCCCGGTAACGTTGACCTGTGAGAGACGACGTCACACGTACCAGGGGTCGCATTTCAGTTCACGTAAACAGTCCCCAGACAAGAATGCCATCCCCAACAGCTTGAAGAGTACCCTGATCCACATCATCATCCACCGCTTCATGTGGTTTGCGCCGAACTCGTATCCTGCCATCCGCATGTATCAACGTGAATCTCGACTCATCAGTACAGGCAACATTTTTCCACATGTCTGTTATCCAGTGGCGATGTTCCCGCGCCCATGCTAATCGTTGCACCCTGTGATGTGCTGTCAGCAGCGGTACCCTCGTGGGACGATGGCTTCTGTACCCTATAGTGAGGAGATGGTTCTGGATGGTGTGGCTGCTTACACGTTTTTTTTTTTTTTTTGCACCAGCGTTAAATTGCCGAGTGATTTCTTGCAGTGTGACCCGTCTATCCGCTCTTACAATGCGAGCTAGCCGACGATGACCCAGCTCATCCACAGGCTGTTGTCCACGGCAGTTGGCCCTTTCAGGGATAGTTTTACCGGATTCGTTGTACTCACGGTTCACCCGTGACACAGTGGCTCGTGAAAATCCCAGTGCCTGCACGACTTCCGAGATGGAGTGACCCATTCGTCGGGCCCCGACAATTTTCCCACGATGCAATGTGCTTAGATCCTTCGTCTTACCCATACTGCGTCCGACTCTTACTGATTCCCGTCGTATCACTCCTTATATTGTCGGATCACTGCATACGTCCTGTCGTTTCTGTTTACAGGGCCGCCCACAGCGCCACATTTGCATAACGCCAGCTGTCTCTAGTTCAATTGCTCTTCAGTGTATGTATATACATCAAACAGACCGAATGTTATTGGCAGTCGTGGTTCGCAGTCGCACTAATGATCCAGTAGCCCGCAGAGAATCTTCAACAATGTGAAAGACATTCTCATCTTATCCATCCAACTAAAGTAAAACATCCTTACCGATCTAATTAAAGAAAAATCGCGGCCCCATTGTTGTGGGCAAAGTCCGCGGTTCTTCTTTAGTTCAACCGAGTACAGAACTCTTTATTCATTTCTGAATGTGAGCTACTAGCATCTCCTGAACAATTTGATGAAGATATTCGAATTTTAAGTGTACAACAAACTGGTGAAAATGTTTCAGTTCCAATTCTAATCAAGTTCCAGGCAGTGGTTTTTAAGCCCTCTCTCGTGCTGCGCCTCTCGCTGTAGTTACACCTCTGGAGTATAGACCATTTAAAATGAAATTGAGAAACAGCTGAAATTTGAAGTGCATGATCGTATTCGAGTTGTAGTCGGCATTTTAAGGTTTTACGGAAAATAGCACAGAGAAATCTGCTGTCTCATTATGTTGAAAGATTGAAGGTTGTATTGTAGAAACAGAGCATTGCAAATTCAAAAGTAATCTTAAATAACAGTAGAGAGAAAGAAAAAGGAAATGAGACCGATGCAGAGTACTGCCGTCATGTTAATTAATAGGAACGACCACATAATTTGTTTGGCATTATACATAGCTAGTTTAGCGATATATATATAAAAGAAAAAGAAAAAAATAAGGAACAAGACTATGTCTTAATTTCTTTGCGCATGTCCTTCATTTCTAAATTGAGCAATATTACAATCTCACGGATATTTGAAGAAAAAATTCTAGTATTATTATTACCTCAGTTTTATTAATAAATAAATCATCAGTAAAAGAAATCTGAACGTTTAAAAAACCTGAAAATATAGTTTGCATGGAAATCTTGCATCATATAATGAGTTAAAGTGGTTCACAATGAGTGCTTTTTATGACAAAAGAAAGCATTGCAGGTTATTTTTTTAATGGAAGCAATTTTGCGAACATTATTTTTTTATTTGAATAAAAAAGAAAATATAGTTTACTTTAAATATTTTACGGCATGACATAATATACCTTACGCTCAAAGTTTCATTTAATAATGAAAAAGGATGCGTGTTTTCTGAACGTTTTACATCACCCACAAGAGGTATTTTTTCTTAATTCTTTTCTCTGGACTGGGGAATTACTTACAACTCGCTTCTGTTGCCAATTACGAGGATAAAGCTCCGCTGTAGACCACTGTGTCTCCAGGCGATGCTGAATTTGTTCCAGGATGGATTAATATAAAAGTGCGTTATAAATATGCATTTGAACCTGGTTCAGTCTAAGAACAAATCTTATTCTAATTAAGCCTTTTAAACCGATATCAAAAGAGGTACAATCTGAAAATCTGCTTACACATGATATTAATTCTTTAATCTTACCGTTTAGGCTATCCGCTAAATTAAAGTACTGTTTCAAACATTAATTTCCTCATCTCACAGCTTTGTGAAAGTAAAGGCTATCCATTTATTTAAAACATTTACAAGCACTAATTACTTATTCTTGCAATTTAATGAAGGTAAGAGAAAGATTAAATTAACAAATTAATTGTAAATGATCATTTGCACGCTGTGCTTCGTGTAAATTCGTCATGATATCAACACAATACCTAACATTTCTCATTATTTTCGGGTACAACGGAAAAAAACTGATTGATTTCTTGAATTTTACAATATTAGAATTTTGAAATGTAATAATTTTTGGGGAATAGTTTCTACATTATTTTCGGTTTTCAATAGTTCTGTTGCTTGACATTTTATTTCAAACGACATGGATTTTAATATTATGTCTCGATTTAACTACTGAGAAAGTAATCCGCAACAGGCCGTAATGAAATGATATCTTATACGGCTGATACTTTGACTTTGTACTTCCTCAGCAGTACATTCTATATCGATATCGGTATAACTATTGACAAAATAATCGATAGGAGGACGTAATCAAACGATGATACATACGCCTGACAATTTGACTTCGTACTTCATCAGTAGTGTATTCTCCCTCGATTTACCTATTGACAAAATAATGCACAGCAGGTCGTTATAAAATGACGCCTTACGCAGCTGATGATTTGACTTCGTACTTCCTCAGTAGTGTATATTCTGTCTCGATTTACCTATTGACAATATAATGCACAGCAGGCTGTTATCAAATAGCGCCTTATACGGCTTATGATTTGACTGCGTACTTCCTCAGTAGTGTATTCTGTCTCGATTTACCTATTGACAAAATAATGCACAGCAGGTCGTTATAAAATGACGCCTTATACGGCTGATGATTTGACTGCGTACTTCCTCAGTAGGGTGTATTCTGTCTCGATTTACCTATTGACAAAATAATGCACAGCAGGCCGTTATAAAATGACGCCTTTATACGGCTGATGATTTGACTGCGTACTTCCTCAGTAGTGTATTCTGTCTCGATTTACCTATTGACAAAATAATGCACAGCAGGCCGTTATAAAATGACGACTTATACGGCTGATGATTTGACTGCGTACTTTCTCAGGAGTGTATTCTGTCTCGATTTACCTATTGACAATATAATGCACAGCAGGTCGTTATCAAATGGCGCCTTATGCGACTTATGATTTGACTGCGTACTTCCTCAGTAGTGTATATTCTGTCTCGATTTACCTATTGACAAAATAATGCACAGCAGGCCGTTATAAAATGACGCCTTATACGGCTGATGATTTGACTGCGTACTTCCTCAGTAGTGTATTCTGTCTCGATTTACCTATTGACAAAATAATGCACAGCAGGCCGTTATAAAATGACGCCTTATACGGCTGATGATTTGACTGCGTACTTTCTCAGTAGTGTATTCTGTCTCGATTTACCTATTGACAAAATAATGCACAGCAGGCCGTTATAAAATGACGCCTTTATACGGCTGATGATTTGACTGCGTACTTTCTCAGTAGTGTATTCTGTCTCGATTTACCTATTGACAAAATAATGCACAGCAGGCCGTTATCAAATGGCGCCTTTATACGGCTTATGATTTGACTGCGTACTTCCTCAGTAGTGTATTCTGTCCCGATTTACCTATTGACCAAATAATGCACAGCAGGCCGTTATAAAATGACGACTTATACGGCTGATGATTTGACTGCGTACTTTCTCAGTAGGGTATATTCTGTCTCGATTTACCTATTGACAAAAAAGTGCACAGCAGGCCGTTATAAAATGACGCCTTTATACGGCTGATGATTTGACTGCGTACTTTCTCAGTAGTGTATTCTGTCTCGATTTACCTATTGACAAAATAATGCACAGCAGGCCGTTATAAAATGACGCCTTATACGGCTGATGATTTGACTGCGTACTTTCTCAGTAGTGTATTCTGTCTCGATTTACCTATTGACAAAATAATGCACAGCAGGCCGTTATAAAATGACGCCTTATACGGCTGATGATTTGACTGCGTACTTCCTCAGTAGTGTATATTCTGTCTCGATTTACCTATTGACAAAATAATGCACAGCAGGCCGTTATCAAATGGCGCCTTATACGGCTTATGATTTGACTGCGTACTTCCTCAGTAGTGTATTCTGTCTCGATTTACCTATTGACAAAATAATGCACAGCAGGCCGTTATAAAATGACGCCTTATACGGCTGATGATTTGACTGCGTACTTCCTCAGTAGTGTATTCTGTCTCGATTTACCTATTGACAAAATAATGCACAGCAGGCCGTTATAAAATGACGCCTTATACGGCTGATGATTTGACTGCGTACTTCCTCAGTAGTGTATTCTGTCTCGATTTACCTATTGACAAAATAATGCACAGCAGGCCGTTATAAAATGACGCCTTTATACGGCTGATGATTTGACTGCGTACTTTCTCAGTAGTGTATTCTGTCTCGATTTACCTATTGACAAAATAATGCACAGCAGGCCGTTATAAAATGACGCCTTTATACGGCTGATGATTTGACTGCGTACTTTCTCAGTAGTGTATTCTGTCTCGATTTACCTATTGACAAAATAATGCACAGCAGGCCGTTATAAAATGACGCCTTATACGGCTGATGATTTGACTGCGTACTTTCCTCAGTAGTGTATTCTGTCTCGATTTACCTATTGACAAAATAATGCACAGCAGGCCGTTATAAAATGACGCCTTTATACGGCTGATGATTTGACTGCGTACTTTCTCAGTAGTGTATTCTGTCTCGATTTACCTATTGACAAAATAATGCACAGCAGGCCGTTATAAAATGACGCCTTATACGGCTGATGATTTGACTGCGTACTTTCTCAGTAGTGTATTCTGTCTCGATTTACCTATTGACAAAATAATGCACAGCAGGCCGTTATAAAATGACGCCTTATACGGCTTATGATTTGACTGCGTACTTCCTCAGTAGTGTATTCTGTCTCGATTTACCTATTGACAAAATAATGCACAGCAGGCCGTTATAAAATGACGCCTTATACGGCTGATGATTTGACTGCGTACTTCCTCAGTAGTGTATTCTGTCTCGATTTACCTATTGACAAAATAATGCACAGCAGGCCGTTATAAAATGACGCCTTATACGGCTGATGATTTGACTGCGTACTTTCTCAGTAGTGTATTCTGTCTCGATTTACCTATTGACAAAATAATGCACAGCAGGCCGTTATAAAATGACGACTTATACGGCTGATGATTTGACTGCGTACTTCCTCAGTAGTGTATTCTGTCTCGATTTACCTATTGACAAAATAATGCACAGCAGGCCGTTATAAAATGGCGCCTTATACGGCTGATGATTTGACTGCGTACTTCCTCAGTAGTGTATTCTGTCTCGATTTACCTATTGACAAAATAATGCACAGCAGGCCGTTATAAAATGACGCCTTATACGGCTGATGATTTGACTGCGTACTTTCTCAGTAGTGTATTCTGTCTCGATTTACCTATTGACAAAATAATGCACAGCAGGCCGTTATAAAATGACGACTTATACGGCTGATGATTTGACTGCGTACTTCCTCAGTAGTGTATTCTGTCTCGATTTACCTATTGACAAAATAATGCACAGCAGGCCGTTATCAAATGGCGCCTTTATACGGCTAATGATTTGACTGCGTACTTTCTCAGTAGTGTATTCTGTCTCGATTTACCTATTGACAAAATAATGCACAGCAGGCCGTTATAAAATGGCGCCTTATACGGCTGATGATTTGACTGCGTACTTCCTCAGTAGTGTATTCTGTCTCGATTTACCTATTGACAAAATAATGCACAGCAGGCCGTTATAAAATGGCGCCTTATACGGCTTGTGATTTGACTGCGTACTTCCTCAGTAGTGTATCATTCTGTCTCGATTTACCTATTGACAAAATAATGCACAGCAGGCCGTTATAAAATGACGCCTTATACGGCTGATGATTTGACTGCGTACTTTCTCAGTAGTGTATTCTGTCTCGATTTACCTATTGACAAAATAATGCACAGCAGGCCGTTATAAAATGACGACTTATACGGCTGATGATTTGACTGCGTACTTTCTCAGGAGTGTATTCTGTCTCGATTTACCTATTGACAAAATAATGCACAGCAGGCCGTTATCAAATGGCGCCTTATATGGCTAATGATTTGACTGCGTACTTTCTCAGTAGTGTATATTCTGTCTCGATTTACCTATTGACAAAATAATGCACAGCAGGCCGTTATAAAATGACGCCTTATACGGCTGATGATTTGACTGCGTACTTCCTCAGTAGTGTATTCTGTCTCGATTTACCTATTGACAAAATAATGCACAGCAGGCCGTTATAAAATGACGCCTTTATACGGCTGATGATTTGACTGCGTACTTCCTCAGTAGTGTATTCTGTCTCGATTTACCTATTGACAAAATAATGCACAGCAGGCCGTTATAAAATGGCGCCTTATACGGCTTGTGATTTGACTGCGTACTTCCTCAGTAGTGTATATTCTGTCTCGATTTACCTATTGACAAAATAATGCACAGCAGGCCGTTATAAAATGACGCCTTTATACGGCTGATGATTTGACTGCGTACTTCCTCAGTAGTGTATTCTGTCTCGATTTACCTATTGACAAAATAATGCACAGCAGGCCGTTATAAAATGACGCCTTTATACGGCTGATGATTTGACTGCGTACTTTCTCAGTAGTGTATTCTGTCTCGATTTACCTATTGACAAAATAATGCACAGCAGGCCGTTATAAAATGACGCCTTTATACGGCTGATGATTTGACTGCGTACTTCCTCAGTAGTGTATTCTGTCTCGATTTACCTATTGACAAAATAATGCACAGCAGGCCGTTATAAAATGACGCCTTTATACGGCTTGTGATTTGACTGCGTACTTCCTCAGTAGTGTATATTCTGTCTCGATTTACCTATTGACAAAATAATGCACAGCAGGCCGTTATAAAATGACGCCTTTATACGGCTGATGATTTGACTGCGTACTTCCTCAGTAGTGTATTCTGTCTCGATTTACCTATTGACAAAATAATGCACAGCAGGCCGTTATCAAATGGCGCCTTATTTTTTTTTTTTTTTTTTTTTTTTTTTTGATTGGAGGTTTAACGACCGCCGTGAGCAACTCAATGGGCTATAAGCAGTCGCCCGTCCCTAATTTAGGGTCACTGGTTCCAGGGAAGGGAGAGAGCCAGTGCCGTAAGACAAACACAACATCCATGCCTGACCGGGATTCGAACCCGGACCCCTTACGGACGAATGATCAGAGGCCAACGCCTTAGACCACTGAGCCACCGGGGCGGCAATGGCGCCTTATACGGCTTGTGATTTGACTGCGTACTTCCTCAGTAGTGTATTCTGTCTCGATTTACCTATTGACAAAATAATGCACAGCAGGCCGTTATAAAATGACGCCTTATACGGCTTCTAATTTGACTTCGTAGTTCCTCAGTCAGTAGTGTTGCTCAAACAAGACCAACGGGAAACATTGTTCTATGTAGTACCAAGGTGAGTCAAGAGTTTTCCCCGTTTTGAGCTACACATACAGTGTACCCGTTAAGTAATGTGACTCATTTTTTACGGGGCAGCGATTTAAATAAAAGTAACAAACGTGCTTCTAGTTTGGGCCTCTGGACTGTACTACAAACGCAGAACCAACTTTCAAGTCGGGTGACGCAGCACTTTCCGTGTGGCCACCGTTGAAGTAAGACTCTGTGAGTGGAGTGTGCCAGAAGTTGCGTAACGGCGCAAACAGCTCTGATAGAATTTTACTGCACATGAGATGACTGTCTGAGTCGTGCACAGATGCTCCTCTGGTTTTTAACGTTTATAGATAGGAGGGAGTCCCTCGAGGATGAATCACGAACAGAACGTCTAGTTTCATCACGGACAAATGAAAATGTAGTGAAGTCTAGCGAAATGGTTGCCCATGAGAAACGAATAACCACAAGGCTACTTGTCAAACAGCTTGTTGTCGGTAAGAAAACGTTCAGGCTAACATTAGAAAAAATATCTGCAGAACAGGAAGATTTGTTCGAGGTTTGTTCTGCAAACACTGGCACACGAACAGAGAGAGCACTGGGTTGCATGTAAAAATTTCATCCATGCAGTTGATCAGTATCGTGACTTTTTGCAAAGAATTTTCGCCCCGTGGAGGAAAGTCGGTGTTTCAGTTCGATCTTGAAACAAAACGCCAAAGCATGGAATGGCGTAGAAGGACTTCTCCCAGGCAGAAGAAAGTCTGGTTCCAAACATCACGTGGCAAGACAGTGGTCATTATCTTTTTCGACTTTGCTGGAATTATCCGTCGTGAATTTGTTGCTGAGGGAACAACAGTGAACGGTCAGTATTATTTAGAAGTAACGCAACATCTGTTCGCCCGCATGCGACAAGAATTGTTTAACAAAAATAACTGGTTTCTGTTGCACAAAAAGGCGCCCGCTCACTGTACACTGCCTGTGAAGCAGTTTCCGGCTTGGAATTCGTTCTGTGTGATTGAACATTCACCCTACTAGCCCGATTTGGCTCCCTGAAGTATTTTCCTCTTCCCAAAGATGAGGTGTGCCTTGAAAGTGGAGCGCTTCAGCGACAGGGAGGACATCCAATGAGGTGTGACTAACAGACTGAGGGGGTGGAGCTTTGGGTTCAGGACTTGAACAGTGCCTTCGAGAACCTGTACGGAAGATCTCACCGTTGTGTGGAGTTGGAGAGTGACTATTTTGAATCTGCGTAAGTGACAATTCAAAATACTGTTTGTTGTTATAATATAATAATTTTTGTCTCCCTACTTAACGGGCGCAGTATGTAATGTTGCACATCCATTCCTGAGCGAAACACGAACTCCAGCGTTGACTGAACAACGCGTTGATGTAGAAGATGCGAGGTAGATAACGTGCATTTGGCACAGAGCCACACTACCTTATCACGTAAGCAAAGAATGGAGGTCAGTAGACGTGCTGTTTGCTCCTACGACCTATTAAAAACTAGTTAAACGGGACAGCAGAGAGAGAGAGAGAGAGAGAGAGGGACAGAGAGTGAGCGCGGGGGTGGGAGAAGGATATAGAGACAGAGGGTGAGAGGAATACAGAGAGAGAGAAACGGAGAGAGAAATAGAGAGAGAGACGGACGGAGAAATAGAGAGAGATGGAAAGAGAGGAAGAAAAAGAGAGAGTGAGAGATAAGAGATGGAGAGAGAGGGGAGGAGGGAGAGAGCGAGAGATAGGAGAGAGAGAGAGAGAAGAGGAGGGAGAGGAGAGGAGAGGAGAGACCAAGACAGAGAGGGAGAAAGAGGGGAGAGAGCAATAGAGAGAAGCAGAGAGGTGAGAAAGGGAGAGAATGAAAGACAGAGAGGGACAAAGAGGGAGAAAGGAATAGAAAGAGAGGGAAGGAAAGGGAGAGAAATAGATAGAAAAAGAGTGAGAGGAAGAGAGAAGGAGAGAGAGTGAGAGAGCTATCGACAGCACCACTGCATGAAAATGTTTCCAGCGTTTCAATACTGCGAGCAGCAGTCTCGAAGACAAGCCAAGGTTAGGACGTCCAACCAACCATAAACACTGGCACTATAGCCGAAGCAGTGACAGAGAACCCCGGAACCATTACACGACAATTGGAAACTCAGGTGGGTCTTCCCAATTCACCACCGTTCGTTATCTGCACCAGCATGGCTTCTCCTCCAGGCGCCATCGAACGGCTACCCATGAATTTACCCCACTTCAGGCAGAACAACGCGTCACACTCTGTCGCACATTGCTGTCAAATGCACAGGGCGATAGGTTTCGGTGGCGTATCATGACAGATACTGAAAAGTAGTGGATATTTCTACGTTATCCTACAACTCAGAATCATTGACTGAGACCAAGCCAGGAAGCACAGCCAGTAGTGTAAAGAGGGCAGTTCGAGAGAAAAGTCATGCTGTGCATTTGGTGGAATTGTGAGAGTTGTGTGCACTGGGAACTCGCTTCACATGATCAAGCCACGGACGGAAATTCTGTGTCCAATAATTGCAGCAGGTTCATGGTGCTCTGCACCAACGCCACATAGCGCTTATTACGGGAGTGTATGATGCAAGTGGATAATGCCCAAGGTCACACCTCCAGATTGGTTTGTCGAAAACTACAGAAATTGAAAGGAACTCAAATGCTACCACTTCCCCCATACAGTCCGGAACTTGCTTAATCCTACTACCACCTGTTTAGCTCCAGCGCTCATTTCCTTCAAAGAGGGCACTTCGCTTTAGTGGTAGACGCAGAATCTCGCATCAGAAAGTTTCTGCCTTATAAAACTGCCGAGTGGTACTGCAGTGGGATCGTGGCTGTGGTAGAACGTTGGCAAAGGACTTTACAGAATGGTGTGAGCGTGTATGGCTTTCTTGGGTCGTCAAACCCTTTAGCTGTCAACACAGCGAATGTTTTACTCAACTTGGTATAAATGGCCACTCATTGTGGGCTTTGGTTAATAGCAACTTTACCAGAATATTAAAAACTACATTTCCTCCGTCATCTTCAGTGTCAATTTTAAAGAATGTAATTCATTTTTCAATACTGCGAACCATCTTTTCGTGGTTTAAAAAAAACTTTTAGAAATAAAAACATCAGCGAAAAAACTTCAATTCTCATATCTGCGGAGTATGTTCATATTTTCACCTCAAGATGTGACGTCATATTTAGCTGAGGAAAAGTTCAGAACAAAAGCCAATAGATTCTGAGGAACATACATTCCTTTTTTGTCACTTTAAATTCTGAGACAGAAAGTGTTTATAAAAGGTGTTTTAAGACGAAATAAGATTAAGTACTATGCGTAGAAAAAAGAGGGAATAAAAGAAAATGGAAGACAACCCTAAAGAATAAGTGAAAAAGTTCCCGGGTATCTGCTCATAACAGTCATGATTTCTGACATTTGAAATTCAATCACAGGGAGTTTTTCCCACTATTTGAGTTTACCGATCAGATTTGAAAACTTTTACGAACCCCTTTGTTTGTTCACCGAGATGCTTTAGGTCATGCTTAGCAAGATCTTAGATGGAAATGGCAATGTTTTTTCGCAAAGACAGCAAGTCTGAGGCTGAGAAAAAAACTGCTGCGTTTGGCATTTTGGTGCCTCGCCCTTATTATCATTTTTATTATTGTTTTCATTGTTACTTTTGTCATTTTACTGTATTGTCATTTCTAAATCACCAAATCAGTGAAACAGAATGCTATTTCCACGCTTCATTGAAAGATGTTCCATTTGCCAATACCTCTTGAAAGGAAAATAATTTTTCCCTGTACAAAAAGTAATTCTGTGCTAAGATTATTATTTTGTTATTATGCAGAGGTTTGCTGTTAGAGCAACAGTTGAAAACTTCCGAGGACGACGGTTGGCTGGTTTTACTGCTTAGGTTGGTTGGTTGGTTTGTTAGTTTTTATGGCGCAAGGGCCATGTCTGGCCAAAGAGCGCCAAACACAAGACAAGACTTTACTGCTTAAGGAGAGCTAGCCAGGTTTGACCGCATAATACGTAGAACAACATTATTTTAAAAAGATGCATTTTCAGCTGCTCTCTATTCTAATGAACTGGGGACCTTCTGAAGGGAGATGAGGAAGAGAAAAACTGGAAATTCTAGTTATTACACCACTCTCCAAAATCATTATTTTGTCAGTTTTACATAAATAAATCATCCACATAGTTTTAAATAAAAGTGCCTCTGAACAAGATATTAACAAATATTGACAAATAAAATAATTATCAGCTTCATCAACAATCATGGGAAATAATTCCGTAGGTGTCTGATACCATGGGGAATCAGATTTAATTCGTCTTTAATTGTTTTAATACCAGCATATCGACACTCATCTGGTAAACCCAGGCATCCTAGTAAAGGGAGGTCCAAGGACAAAGCACGTACGGATCAATTTCAGAGGGAACCATCTACACATTCGCGCCCGAAACACGGACGGGAAGTCTGCGGAAATCCCCGGAAAAACTGCAGACTAGATGGCCGGCAGGACTGGTGTTCGAACACCAGTCAGAAACGTCTGCCTTCCACACAGTGCACAGCGACTCAGCCAACTGCGCAATGTCGGGAGGTACAATAATCATATTGACGAATAAATACACAAGGTGAACCGTAAAGCTCAGCAAAAGACGCTTCACTGGAGAACGGAGGATGATAACAACGTGGAATAAACCGAACCGGAAGTTCCAAAAGGCCTATCCGATAAGCTTGAAGCCAGCGCCCTTAGTGGAGAATTTGTGAACAAAGCTGCCTTAATGGAAATGTGAAAGATACAAAAAAAGTGTCAACTGCAGAGTTGGAGAGCCTCATTCGTTTGCTACAAATCGGTCATAAAAATCTGGTTCAACTGAAGAATTTGTGCTCTACAATGCGCATAAAGTAGGAAAGTGCTTTTAACAAAGGCCGTCTCGAAAACACAGCTCCATGACATTAAGGGATGAGTTTCCTCTTTTGGTGACGTCACGTAGAAACCGAGGCTTGCGATGGGTTTTTCAGCGCTGTCGAGTATGACGTCAAACATAGCACCGACGTATCAGGCCGTGTAACGTTACAGTGACGTCACAAACGGAGGGAACTTATCTCCTCTCTAATGTTATGGCCTTATACATACTTTCTAGACAGCCTTGCTTTAACACTGTGAAATACCATAACAGATATACCCTTCCGGACAATTGCTAAGGACGGATGACAATAGCAACGACAGCAACCATAAAATGGAAGGCAGGAAAATGTGGAAATTAGCATAAGTGCGGGATACAGTAAGACGTGTTGTGCGTATGCAAATTTTGGATTGCCGAACTTGTTCGGGACGTCATAGTGCTGATAAGAGATATAAAGGATTTGACGCGTATTGACCGTTGTTGTTCAAACGCAAAGTTGAAAGAGAAAGAATCAATTGACGAACTTGCAATTTTCAGTATGTCTTCCCGACATCACCTAGATGATTTTACGCGTGGCCGTATTATTGGCAAGATTGAAGAAGGGCGAAAAATAACAGATGTTGCCAGGGAGTTCGACGTCAGCCACAGTGTTGCTTCAAGGCTTTGGAAATAATTTAAAACAAATGGAGAGTGTAGCAAACGTCACGAGGGAGGTCGTGTTCGCAGTACGACACCTGCAGAAGATCGGTACATAGTGCTATCAACAAAAAGACACCGGCGCAGCACAGCTAGTGAGGTAGCAAATCAGTTTACGGCTGCTACTGGCAAGCGGATCTCCCGAAAAACTGTCGCCAGACGTTTGCATGAAGGAGGACTATACGCCCGCCGTCCTGTTGTGTGCATCCCATTGTCCAGACAACACCGTACCGCCCGTTTGTAATGGTGCCATCAACATCGCAATTGGACTGATAACGACTGGTCTGCTGTCCTCTTCTCAGATGAGAGTAGATACAGTCTATCGTCTGATTGTCGACGACAACTGATCTGGCGTGATAGTGGTACTGCATATTGTCCAGCAAACATACAGGAAAGGGACCGATATCCGACATGTAGTGTCATGGTATGGGCTGGCATCATCATCAATGGCCGTACGTCCCTCTATGTGCTTTCAACTGGGACTATGACTGGCCAACGATACATTAATGATGTTCTGCTACCTCATGTTTGCATGTTCCGTGGTGCTGTCGGTGATAGATTCATTTTCATGGACGACAACGCAACATGTCATCGAACAGTCGCTGTCCAGGAGTGTCTTGAGAGCGAGGATATTCAACGCCTCGTATGGCCAGCATGTTCTCCACCAGATCTGAATCCTATTGAAAATGTGTGGGATGCTTTGGGGAGGAGTCTTGCTGGTCGCCAATGCCCTCCAATAAACAAGGACACCCTCATCCGTGCACTGACAGAGGAATGGGATAAATTACCCCAACAGCTGCTTGATAATGTTATGCAAAGCATGACACGACGTGTGGAATCTTGCATCTCCCTCCATGGTGGCCATATCCCGTATTGACATCTTACGCCGGAACGCCTACGGACGGTAATTGCATTTTTTTCACGTTTACGTATTCTGCACAAAATGGCCTGTTTGTCCCTTGAACATGTTCCAAAGCCTTCTGGATTTCAGAGTACAATAACTTGTCTTTCTAGTAATGTCCTGGCATTCTGACATAATTTATTTCACTTGGCATCCAACCACACTTACTTATTTATGTGCTATATAGCCGTTTATGATCCGTCCTTAGCAATTGTCCAGCAGTGTATGATGAAATAGCTCTATTAGGGGAGTGTGATAGGAAAATAGAGGGTATAAGAAGCAAGCTGAGAATGAATTATAGACATTTCCAACATTCACTGTACAAGCGACGTATGCGTACTACTACGTGTTACGAGGTGTAGATAACACAGAAGGCCTAGTTTGTACACTACAAGAAACACAGCTCTCATGGTTCGACGTATTCCACGTGTCCACCATCGAAATATTTTTCATACACTACCCATGAGACGTTGTCGTCGCTATATTTGAATATCACGCATTCATAGAAGTCGCAGTATTTTGCGTACATTGCCCACGCGATTTGCTAGCCATATTTTTTCCAATATTCCCTCACCGCCAATAGGTACTGAATGCGGTTAATAATCTTTTATTATTACTATTTTGTTTTATCTTTTATTGCTCTCACCGCCAATAGGTACTGAATGGTTCCATAATCTTTCATTACACCGTCGATATATTTCTTTGTAATTATACACTTTCCACGTTTTGAACAAAAAGCAAGACTAGACAACACAGAATTATTTATCGGTTGCTTAATGAGACGAAACAATTTCCAGTATTCACTCTTCCCCTTGTGGTTTTGACCAAGCACGTATTTGTTGACCTCGACACCTTTCTCAGCCTCCTTAATATTAAATCCATCCATATTAACAAATCAGGAGTTAATTTCGACATCATATGTTATGGGAACGGGATGTTAGCACATTCGTGGGAAACCTCTGAATGCTCAATGTAAAAGATGCGATGTGAAAAGTAACTCTTAGTCATACAGTAAACTACGCACGGAGAGAGTGAATCAGCTGAGAAACATGCGAATGGTACCTTGCCCTGCACAACCGCACTGTAAAAGAACGCAAAGGAAGTATCTTTTTTACGATATGGTGCGGGTGTGTCTGACGTCGGTCGGTGGAAATCTTCGCTGCTTTAAGAAAGAGACGACAATATTTTTGCTTTGCAAATCTTTATTCACTCCGTGGGCACCAGTATCAACTACAGAATTCCACAACGCGCATTTTCCTTTGGAATATGTTTTTCTCTTTTCAAAAATAAAACGGGAATAGAACCGGGTCAAAATCGGGTCAGCAACACCTTGACCCGACTCCTTGGACCCGCAGGATATTGTCGACCCGTTGACCCGTTAACCGTTTCCATCTCTGGTTTCAGCAGACTCAGGCTCCTAAAATTGAGCCCGAACTCAGCCCTACATTTTGGGCATCACAATTTCTTCCATCCACCGTAATATTTGCTCAAACTGGCCGTTTAGCTTCCGTGTTGCTATTTCGGATACACTTAAACCATAGCAGATCTGGAACATATCCCTAGAACTGCTTTTTCTGTGGTGGAAGTACTTCATTTCCTGGTAATAATAATTACACCTTGTTCAAGCTTGAGTAAAATTCCGCAGTTGACAATTTTCAACCGTCTACGCCAACGCGATATTTTATTTTAAAGGCACATTCAATTCTTCTCCTGGGAACGGCCTTGTTTCGACGCCTATTGATTGTAGTAAGAGACGCAGGTGGAAACAAGACTGTCTACGAAATAGGAAGTCGTGACTTTACAGAGATGAGCTCCATCTTTTAGTGACGTCACGAAAACAAAGGTAACCGATTATTTTCTAAAGCTATCGTATGAGGCGTCAAACATGATACCGACGTAACAAGCTATATAACCTGAGAATGACGTCACAAAAGGAAGGAATTCATTTTCTAATGGCATGACCTGCTCTTTTTTATTGCCGTGGTGTAATACCTATTTTCATAAACCGACATTTCTTATCCCTATGTAATACTGTTAGTGAATTGAGAAATATACCAGGTATTCGATAAGCATAAGGCCTCAAAACAAAATTGACATAATTATTTAAACTTATAAAATTATTTTGTCTTGGAGAAAATAACGTTTTCTAGTTTGTCCATATATATATCTGCACATCCAAGTAATCACAGATATAAACATTCACACATATTTCCTCATTTAATTATTGATTATATAAATGGATTAACATGAATGAGCAAAAATAATTAACAATTTCGCAAAGACTAAAAGACAAATACAGCATGCATTAAAGTCAAAGGCATTTACTGACACGGCAGCGATTTTCGAATCTCAGCAAAATCAAAAAATAGAAATGACTTGAGAATAAAGAAGAAATACAAAAGGTTATTCACCTGAGATATAGAACACAAACGAGCACATGCAGAACGACATTCGTGAGATGGTATCCGAAGGGCTCCAGCTCGTGAAAGAGGTAATTGATGCGGTAAGTGAGAACACACAAGGGTCTGTAAGATTTATGACTCTGTTCCTGCAAAAAGATAAGTAGAAGAATCAACATTGGCCGGAACAAAACTTTCATACAGCTCACAAATCAGCTTATAAATCTTAAGAGCTCTGCTTGAGAAAGCTCGTCCTCTGGGAAACTAGGGACATCTATGTTTTACACTGTTATTCAAACGCTTAAACAAAATCCAACAACGCATAAATATTCATTCAGTTTGTCACTTAACTTCGCAGGAACTATACTCAATTGGAAGCTAACAACGAACAAATTTTCATTCCAAGGACGAACTGTCTTTTGTCTTCGCTAAAGTGGTAGAAGGAAATTTTAATAGTTCTAAAATACCAAAAAGAAGACTCGCAACTCCTGCAAAATAAATTACCATCTTGTAAAGACAATCCTCTCATTCCATATCTGATCACTAATTAAGTTTTACAACTTTATTCCAGGATCATATGTTAACTTTAATTTACCCCTGCAAAAAATTTATATTATTACACCCAAACCTCGCTATGCAAATACATTCCTGAGAGAACGTATTCGTAAAATTCGTAAAGTGAGCGTTCTTGTAACGATCCAACGTTCCCATTACATCTTCAATGCGTTTCCGACCAAAGAAGTTTAACCCAAAAGGGATTAAAATTCTTGTTTTACGCGAATAAATACAACTCCCCATATTATCAATGGTTAATCCAAAGAACAATTATCATACATGTGCTTTGAATCTGTTGAACGATTTCGGTACCGCGTGTATTTTGCAAATCATAACAAGAAGTCACCAAACCAAAACTTTAAGAGAATTTTAAGGTGGTGTAGTCCTAGGAATTAGAGGCGCTTGTTTAAATGTCACAAAACGTGCAACTGATATTAGAAACTAAACTTCTTTGGTTTCCATAAGTTAATGAAAATAGAAACAGAAAAAATGCGATAACTCAAAAAAAAATGGATGATGATATGTTACGACATTTGGTGAAATTCTGTATCATATCCTAAGTTAAATAAAGATCATAACAACTTTCACAAGAAACACTTCATTCCGACCGAAATGGCCACACACAGAAACAGAAGAAATATAAGATGTGTGAAAATACAAATTTGTTCGTGACGGAGATCGAATCCGCGCGCCCTTCACTCCGGAGTAAGTTGCTCTTCCAACTAAGCTACACGGACGGAATGTATCGCTGCAGATTTGTTGACTTGACACGTGTGATTCCACTCTGTAGTGCGTCACACCATTTCTCTCTTAATTCCTTTTTTCTAAAGCGAAGTAGGAATTTTTCATTAATTCCAGACGATGTGTAGAACAAACAGCACACATTTTCTGAAGAACCCAAAGGCCAGTAGATCCCTTTCTACGTTCGGGCGCACATGTGAAAACACAATTTGTCCATGACGGGGATCGAATCCTCTCACTCTGGAATAAGTTGCTCTCTCAATTAAGCTACACCGACGGAATGTACCGCAGCAGATTTTTCGTCTTGACACGTGTGATTCACCTCTGTGGTGCATCATAGATGCCAAAATGAAATAGCCAGAGTACTTCTCACAGCAATGCAGGCCTCACAGAAATGTTTTATGCAGTTGATGATGGTGTCTAGGAGCTCAGTAGGTAGAGCAACGACCATTGTTCTTATGAGGGCACCAACACGTCTGTCTCCCCAGAGCATCCTAGACAGGATTGATCGGATTACGGTCGGCAGACCTGGATGACCAATACATACGGACAATTGTCTCCTCTTAAAGATATTATTCTACCAGCCTCGCTCGGACGGGACGAGCGTTATCATCTTGTAAAAGAGAAATGTATCTCCTATGAAACCTGCGTAAGAGCAACCATAGGGGTCCAGGACCTCATCGCTATGGCGTGGAACATTCACGGTTCTACTTCGAAGCGCCTAGATGTCTCTGCGCCCAAATAACGAGATGCTATCCCAAGCCACAGCGCTACCACAACACCATAAATATCCCTTTCACTGGTCACAGAGGAATGATAGTGTGTCCCATGTTCTCTCCAAATCGAAGCACCTCTGAAATCGCTCTCCAAAGCAAATCTGGACTCATCTGTAAAGAGTACGGACCTGTATTGCTTTTCATATCAACTGACGCGAAGTCTTGCCAGATTCATACGCCCCCCGTGATGGGGGCGAGAGGCACGCAGAATACTGGTTGTTGTCTGGCATGAAAACTTCCTCCATGAGACTTTCTGCGCACAGTGGAAGCAGATACCACCGTTGCTGTAGCTACAGCAAAGGCAGATCGCAGATGTTTCTGGGAAGCCATCCTGTTCTTCCCAGTTAAACGGAAAAATCGAAATTCCACAGATGTTGTATCCCTGGGTCGTCCTTGGCTGTACCTTCGGAAAGCTGACTGCGTATTCTGGAATTGTTTCCACAGTCTGGGGAATACAAGACTCAAATGCAACCATTTTGCAACTTTCACAGGATTTTGGCCAGCCTCTTGTCTTCCGATTGCTCTCATCTCACTCAAACAATGCCTCGCAGCCATTACAACAAATCTATTATCTCAAAACCGTTTCTTTACAATGTGGCTCACACCTCCGCAACAGCCCCTTTTATGCTGCGGTTCATTCGGAAAAACTGATGCCATTGCCACTTATTTGCATACCATACCCTCTGCATTACATTTTATCTTATACACCTAAGGTTGGCGCATTTCCAACTCTTGTTTCCCAAATAATCGTGATTTTTCTATTTTTTCCTTATGGTGGTTCCATCTAAAATCTCTGCCTTATGTTTCCAATGGTAAAACTTCTTGACATATTTTCTTCGCAATTATTGTATTCCCAAGGATGAAAATTTGCACATAGATAAAACTAACTGTTGCACGAAGTCTTTTAGCTTGTATTTTAGCAGTTGCACTGTGCATTCACTGGTATTCTGCAGACGTTCGGTTGGGCACGTGTCAAACTTGCCTAGGAGTTCACTCATCTCTCATTTCTACTCAACTGTAGAGATTTGGATGTGACTCCGAAACATCTCCGCATTAACACGGTGGCGTATTCATATCGTGATGAGGCTATCCTCCGGAATGCTGAAAGAAAGCGACTGGCGCAAGCCATCAGGAGTCAACGAGGTCTCATCGATTATTTAAATCGCAAGTGCTACTTGACTTTCTCTATGATAAGCCGAAAGGAGCATACAATATTAGTGGACCGTGAACTCATCATCACTAATGCTATTGCTAAGCATGAGGTAAAAACTCTTATCCAAAGGCACATAGTAAATTTGCGAACTCTTGTTGACTATGAAGTTAGCCACAGACCCCATGATGTGAGCTGTTCAAACCATGCAATGAGAAAGGCACCGTCTTCTGTAGTTAATCTTAGTGACTATGTGCTGAACCCAATCCAGGAGCGTGCCTTTCGACGTGGTCCTAAGTTTGCCTACCCATATTGTGGCAAGCGGGTCGAAACCTTTATTCCGCAAGTTGAATCGGTTATCTCCTCCTTGCCTGATAGTGATCTCAGTTTTGCCAGGGTGAAAATTTCTAGATATCTTGCCAACCAAAATCACAATGCTGTACAAGCAAATGTCTTTAATGATGAAAAGCAGCAATTACCTCAACTGGTTAAGGGCTCTAATATTCCTATTTTATCTGCAGATAAATCCTCACAGTTTGTTATTTTACCTCTTCATATTCTCAAAAAATGCAAGATGTCATTGGCACAATCCCACATAAAGTAATAGGTAATTGTCCCTCTAAAGCAATAATTGCAACCCTAGGTAGGCTAAAGAAGGCTCACCTATTCCCTGATAGTTTCACTCATGCATTCACCCCTCCACCTGGCTACCGTGTCCCTGATATGTTCGGCCCTATTAAATTACATAAAGATGGATACTCACTTCGCCCTCTAGTTTCTGGCTACGTGAGCAAGATATTTTGCCAAGACTTTTTCAAGAGGCCACTTGAAAAAGCCCTGACAAAATATCTTGCTAAATTTATAGTGGATTCACCTTACTCAGTTACGAGTTCCACTAGAGCTTTAGAAAGGGTTAGAGTGTTTTAGCCGCACAACGTTCCTTTCGTTTTGGCTTCCCTTGATGTAGGTAGCTTTGTACTCTAATGTACCTGTTGATGCTACCCATCAAATTATTGAGGCCTTACTTGCTGACACCAATACCCCATGTTTTGAAAGCACAGCAATTCTTAATGCGTTACGTTTTGTTAAAAAACGATCGTATTTTAAATTTCAGAATTGCATTTATCAAGAGTTAGAGGGCTCACCAATGGGTTCCCCATTATCCGCAGTGATAGCAGAAATTCTGCTTCAATATATTGAGAACAAAGTTCTCAATGAATTTCGACTCACCCCTAGTTTATACATTAGATACGTTGACGACATCTTGGTAATATGGCCTCACACCCAAGATGAATTAAATAATTTCGCCAACGTATTATCTTCGGTCTTTCCAACTATCATGCTCACGGAGAACAGGAGACCGATTTTAAATTGCATTTTTTAGATTTCTGTGTGCACAGAAACCCTTATTCCAACTCCTTAAGGTTTTCTGTTTGCCGAAAACCTACAGATATAAGTTCGATTACATCATTTAATTCCTTGCACCCCTTTCAATACAAAACCTCAGCTATTAATTTCCTTTTTCGCAGTGCATTTACACATACCACCACAAAGTCCTTCTTTGACCAGGAGATCAGGTATATCTACAATTTGGCCAGTTGTTTTGGTTATCCCACCCATTTAGTCAAACGTATTTTTGTACGTGTCAGGGCGAGCCGTATCACCACACTTACAATGATGACACAAGGGACAACTCGAAATTTGTACGCTCAGTTGAATACATACCATACATCTGTAATGTACTATCTCGCTTATGTTTTAAACATAATCTTAGAATTGGTGTTAGTACTAAATGCATGTCAACGTACGTTAGAAAAGACCGATGCAAAACAAACATTCTGCAAAAATGGGGAGTGTACAATATCCCTATCCTAGATCCACGATCAGGTGAAACCATCAGTAATTACGTAGGATCTACAAAAAGACAAGTGGGCTTGCGATTACAGGAGCATAAATACAGTTTAAAGGCAACCCTACACAGCACAGCACTGGCTGGGAATGTTATTTCTGGTGATATGTACCCAGACTGGGAAAATATCAAACTATTGGCAAACCCCGCCTCTACCCACTCACTACTATGCTTGAAAAGTGTATACATCACGGCCTTTGGAGACCAATGCTGCAATGATTACACCCCTGCTGAATTATCTGGAGATTGGGAACAACTTATTCATGTATTACGAGACGGATTGTTGTATCGAGTAGTATGACATGTTTTAATTATAATGTAATCTCGTACTCCTAAATTATCCTCATCATGATTTGCATACAAATTTCACAACAGCCACGTCATGTCACGTGACCAAGTAGTAGGGTTCTCCTGGTGCACAAGTGTACATATATGATATTGAAATGGCGTTTGTTTCAGTACATCTGAAGATGAAGTGAGTGTCACTTCGAAAGTACTAATGTACGTCTTAACCTGTATATAGTATTTCATCGTTTTAAAATAAATCGTGCTAAGACGATCCATTGCAGCCTATTTAGTAACTTAAAGTTATTGCATGCGATATTTTCTAAAACTAAACCATAATTAAGCAATCAAACATTTGTTTACCTACTGACGACATCAATGTACAGGTCGCGCCATCCATTAACAGGTCTGAACATTACTTAAAAAAATTATTAATTTTTAATATAATTATGGTTATGTTTCAGCAAATATTAAGTATCCCATGCTGTAACTTAAAGTTAATTTTATCGATGTGCAAATTTTCATCCTTCGGAATACATTAATTGCGAAGAAAATATGTAAAGACGTTTTGCCATTGGAAACATAAGGCAGATAAGGCAGAGATTTTAGGTGGAAGCACCTTATTTTATGGAAACCATAGTTGCCAACGTCATTTGTGTGGCAGAAAACAGCTCGCGATGAAATATGTACGTGGTTCATGGGATTTACACGACGTTCTCAGAATAGCGCACATGCGTAGGACGTATAGCAGTGTAACTATGGGCTCATTAGTTTCGGTGAAAGTTAGCATTAATAACCATCTTTAGTGTCATATCGTCAATGGTTTTGAAGAGATATTGAGACGGCCTCCTTTCACCAGTTTTCTGCCAGCCATGTTAATGCGGGAGGGGAGAGAATCTCTGCTTGCTCTACTTTAACAACATTACTGGAAGCTCTTTCGGCATCAGCTGTTCATGAGGATCACTGTTACCTTACTGCTCTGGAAATAATTTTACAGGTTTGTTTGGAGTTCTCAGGTGTCATCACATATTTGAGAAAGACGTAGAATGAACAATAATTCACACGTAACAGGGAGACACGCGTGCAAAGTACGTTGCTAACTACTGTAAGGGGGTTTCAATCTAATGTAATTTCGTTTCGGACACGTTGCACAAAAGTCCCTTTGGGACATAGGGAGTTGCGCCTAAAAGCTTCCTGTGGTTGTAACCCCTACTAGACACAGGCGACACTGACGATTTTTTTTTATATTTGGTCGTGAGAAACGAAAATCTCTAGGCGGATATATCACTGACTTACTGTCTCCCAATTCAGGTTACCCCGAGGCGCCAAACGTCATGTTTTGAAAACCTTAGTCCTAACCAGTATTAATTCTACTGGAATTCTAGTACGGTTAAGACGGTTGTTGTAACAACCCTCGCCACCTTTTTGTCTCTTTATGATTCCACTTGAGATTTCGCGATTGTCACACCTTTTATTTTATTTTGGGTGGATCAACCTTAAGCAAGATTCATTTTGGTTCCTCTTTATTGTGCCAACGTCTCTGAGGAAACTGGCCTGGGTCAATGCACAGGAAAATATGATTTCAGACTTTGTTTTTAATCTGTAACAAATCAGTAGTTTAATTCAATATATTCCATGGCTTGGGAATTATCGTACAGGCAGTGAACGGGAGAATTCGCAGATTCCAGTATCTGTCTGTCTTACTGACTCAGGACCTTAACGTACTTTTCCTCGTCCTCTACCGAAATTCTCGTAATCAGCCCTACGGCCCCGTCTCCGTGAAAAAATTCCGAGGCCTTGACAAGAACTCCCGTTCTCTTCTAACATTCAAAGACGTCTGTCCAAAAAAACCCGTGTTTCTCCTCAACTAGAGAATTTGTACACTTTTCTTGTCCGTGGAACATTTTTCAATATGCTTCTTACTAATCTGCTCAGGATTCAATCCCCATCTGTCTGGTTACATGTAAATATCCCTTAAACGCACATCTATCATTCACACACCCTAAAACGATAATCCTTAGCCACAACACAAGGGCACTACTTTGCATACTTACAGGGATTAAACAGAATAATGTGAACAACCAGGGAAAGAAGGTTTTACGTACCTAGTTGTGGGACCACCTTTGGCATTCAAAACCGCCTGAATCCTCTTTGGAATGGACACATACAAATGGTGATTAGTGGGATGTTACATCGTTCTTCATGCAGAAACTGCTCCAGGTCCTTGAGAGATGCAGGAGAGAAATAAGGAGATCTTACTCTGTTTTCCAACACAGACCACAGTGACTCGATGATGTTTAAGTCAGGTGATTGGGGAGGCCAAGGAAGTGAAAGTTCGTCCTCACGTTCTTCAAACCATGATTGGTCATTCCGAGCTCTGTGAATTGAGGCGTTATCATCTTGACAGATGGCATCCCCTGCAAGAAACAATGCCTGAATCATTGGATGGACTTGGTCGGCCAAAACGAATCCATACACCCTGCCAGTCATCCGTCCTTTCATGGTGATCAGGTGACCTGTTGAAAACCACGATATGACCGCTCAGCGCATGATAGAACCACCACACTGTTGAGAGCAGACAGTCTGGGTTGCACTCTTCTGACACTATTATCCACACGTAAACACGCCCTGCGGTGGGGAATAGTGTGAGTGTGGTATCATCAGACCACATTATACACTTTCATGCATCGGTAGTCCAGGTTGAATGCTTTATACACTTTCATGCATCGGTAGTCCAGGTTGAATGCTTTATACACTTTCATGCATCGGTAGTCCAGGTTGAATGCTCCTGGCACCACTGCCGTCGCCGTTGTGCATTCACCCGGTTAACCAGAGGTTTTGCAATAGCAGCTCTACCTTGAATATCTTGTCTATGCAGTTCCCTGCGCAGTGTTTTTGTTGAAACTGTGTCTAGAGATACAGATTGATATCCGCACTAATTATCGGTGCCGCGGTCTTTTTATTACGGGTAACAATCTTCTTTAATGCTCTCCTGTCTCTCTCAGCCAGGATCGTTTTCCGGACGCTCTTGGTTTTCGCAGACGAGGTTTTGCCACGAACACGGTATGCTGTCATGACGCTAGACATAGTAGCTCTAGATACCCTAACTACCGTGGAGACTGTCGTTACGGAGGAATAAACTAGCCGGACACCCACAACTAGTATTCTTTAGAAGTACGTTAAGTCGCTCATTTCGTCGCCACCCTGAAATAAAGTTTAATATATATTAATATATCATCATCATCATTGTCAACCATTATCAATCCACTGCTGGACGAAGGTCTCCCCAAGTTTCCTCCACAACGGTCTGTCTTGTGCCAGTCTCCTCCATGTCACCCCTGCATACTTTCGAATTTCATCCACCCATCTCCCATGTGGTCTTCTTCTGGGTCTTTTCCTGTCCCTTGGAATCCAATCTAAAATTTCAGCTGTCCATCGATGATCTGTCCTTCTGGCAGTATGTCCAGCCCATTGCCATTTCAGGGATTTAACTCTGATCATGATGTCTTCCACTATTGTCATTTTCGGATCCACGAGTTCCTCTTCTTATCTCTCCTGGTTACACCAAGCATGCACCTCTCCATGCTTCTTTGAGTTGTCTGCAGCCTTTGTATGTCTCTTTTAGTTAAGGTCCACGTCTCCGCACCATACGTAAGCACTGGAAGGATGCATTGATCAAACACTTTTCTTTTAAGACATAATGGCATATTGCTCTTGAAAATTATGCTGTTTCTTCCAAAAAGCTCTCCAGGCAAGTTTTGTACGCCGATTAATTTCTTCATCAATGTGACCCTCACTTGATATCTGCTGTCCAAGATAAACGTACGTGTCTGTTATCTCCAGCTTTTCTCCATCAATCGATAAATCTTCATTTCTTGTAAAAGCATTGAAAATTGTAAAAGCATTTCTTGTAAAAGCTTTTGTCTTCTGAAAGTTCATTTTTAATCCCACTTCTTTACTCTTGTCAGCAAGTTCCTGGATCATACTCTGCAGCTCTGATGGGGTAGTTGCAAAAATGACTACGTCATCAGCAAAACGAAGGTGGGTTAGATAATCTCCATTAATCTTTATCCCCTTGTTTTCCCAGCTCAGTGACTGAAAAACACCCTCCAATGTGGCATTAAAGAGCTTCGGAGATATGGTGTCACCTTGTCTCACTCCCTTTCCAATTTTTACGTGTGTTGTATTTTCAAACAGCCTAATCTTTGCACTTGCATTTTCATAGATGTTATTGATAATATTAATGTATGCATCTTCAATACCGCAGGTTTTCAGAGCCATTGTAACTGCTGATGGTTTCACCGAATCAAAGGCTTTTTCATAATCGATAAAAGCCATGCACAATGGAAGTTCATATTCCCTCGCTCTTTCAATTAGTTCTCTCAGCACGTGGATATGATCTATTGTGCTGTAGCCCCTCCTGAATCCAGCTTGTTCTCTCGGTTGAGCCATGTCCAGTGTTACCTTCA